>CABFOW010000005.1:17494-33174 GCA_902141385.1 Timema californicum | reverse complement strand
TCAGACTCTGCCTTAAACTATGAGTGAAGAATGACCATGGGCACGGGACGAATCCTGGATAGCTCAGTGGTAAGAGCTGTGGCGTACTAAGCCGAAGGTCCCGGGTTCGATTCCCGTGTCCAGGTGTCATTTTTCAATTTTCAGAATATGATATCTAAACGGTGTAATCCTCACTAAAATGCATTAACAATAGTTTCGGCTCTTTGTTTCATTAGTTTTTTTTAGTTTGACGTTACAACCACGGGACCACTGATGCAAGCCGTACATTTAACTATTTACCAGAATATGACTAGTGAGAATAAAACTTAAACGTTGAAAACATAAAACTGATTGACGGGAATCGGTCTTCCCCCAAAAAGTGGTCATTCATTTTTAACGAACTTCAAACAACTCATATCTAAACATTTTTATTTACGATTCTTCCCAATTAACAAAAATGCAGTACATTGTTTACTATAACTCTCCCTCCTCTTCATATATATATATATATATATATCCACAACGATGATCACGTGGTCTACAGCCTCAAGCTCTCAAAATATTAAATTACTGTTGACAATGAGGCCAAGGTTCAAATATCAACCGGGTGAATCGAGAATGGTTTTTAAAAAGTGACATACAACAGTACCTCTCTATGTGAGTTCAGGCGCACATCCAATAAGTTATTCTTTCAATCTCTTCCACTTTGAATAATAATATTACAAAACTTGCTAATGGATAATGTGCTCTCTCCCCCTTTCCCTTTCCCAAATCAAATGTTGATAACAATAAGTCACAAAGTTCGATATAAATTTGTACCTCAATCTTTTTTCTATATTTTTTAGCACAACATCTCACTACTCAATCAGGTTATACAAGTCTGTCTCATACATCCACACGTTAACAGTCTTGAGTTTCAAACTAAACTTCGCGACTTAGTTCCCAAGGTCCAACACCAGGAGGTGCTAGTGTCGGCGGAACGAGGGAAAAGGTTCTACAGAGATGGAGATAGATGTAGATACTTCGAGAATCGTCCATGTGGTTTCTCCAATGTTTTCCATCCATCCAATGCGTATGTTCCCCCCACGTGATTCCTAAACTCCCGCCCTATGGGGATAGCATATAAAGTGTCGTTCGTCCAAGTGAAGATCATCACTCTTTGGAATTGTTTGGTTTGAACTAACTGGTTAGCGTCAAGCTACGAAGCGTTAAGAGAATGTAAACAAAATTCAATTTAATCTTAGAAATACTATGCCAAATATTTAAGCTTAGAAATATTATGCCAAATATTCTAAAGTTGAAATATACTCTTAAAACTTCATGTTTCTTGTTTGAAAATAGTTTTCTAAGGACTCTAATGGAAATATACTTCTAAACTTTCATAATCATAATTGATAACCTTTGAAGGACGATAAGTTAGCAAAGACTCTAATGTGGAGATATACCTCAGTGCCAACTTTACTATAATACTAGATTTGTTTAGGGTGAATCAAATTAAAACTTAATGATTTCTAATTATATAATTATGTTAGTCATATTATTTGAGTTAGGCCACTATACTAAGTTTTACATCCTCTTATTATTTGTCACTTAGGTTCTTAAATTAATATTCTTTTGTCAAATTAAGTTCCCGAAAGTTATGAAAACGTTAAATAGTTATCGTTATGTTTGAGATTTTTTTAGGGACTTTTTTTTAGTTATCTTGCACATATAGCATGGTTTATTCAAAAGGTTAGGAATACATCTTGAGTTGGTGTTAAGCATGGGTTTCTTTCAAATTAGTTGGATTTATTTCTTTGATTCTTTGTACCCGTTATTATTGTTAGCCCCTGGGTAACTAATTTATTTCGGAATTTATATTGGTTTAGTGTATTCATAATAGTAATAACTTCCAAATATATATATACATGCAGATAACTTTAAATTTACTAAGCAAACTTTTAACACATAGTTTGTATAGCTACCGCGAGGTACTTACAAAGTAAATCATAAATATTAGTTTAGGCGTACTTAGGATTTTTCTTAAAAAATATTTTTTTATATATCTAAATATCGCTTTCTTGGATGATTATTTGTTGTAACAATAATTAATTTTTAAATTAAATTGCAACATCACATGTATCTTCCACTTTAATTTCTGTATCCCTGTCTTTTCCTATTTATGAACATTCCATGGTATAAGTATGCATCACTTCTAATGTAAACAAATGATAACAGAAGTTGTCATTTCTTAATTCCTGCAAACAGTTGCGTTGCGAGTTGCTGAGTAACAATCATTGGTTCTCAGATCATTTTTACTTTGTTCGACGCATGTGCCTCACTATGATTATTATTTTTGTTTGTTACATTTTGCACTCTCAAGTTATTTAGGGTTAGGAAGGAGGTTTCAATATATTCAACATACCAGCTCCCTTGAACCGATAGTTAGTTAAATTTAAAATAGAGAAGAATAGGGAGAGTTTACGATAAAAAGAGAAGCAAAATAAAAATAAACTAAAGCGTTAGTTGATTAGTAATGTGAAGACCCTAACTGCAGGTCTTGAAAGAGAACCGGAAGTTCAAATATTAACAAAACGAAAAGCTCTATCAGAACCAGAAAATGATGTGGCTATCCTTCCAAGGCACGACGAGAAGGAAGAACTTTTCTGTCCGGGGACTAGTACTAGCCGAACTTCTAGTTATTATTCTTATTAATCCACTTAGAGCATTACTGGAGAGTATGGAGGTTTTTTTCAGCTAGTCCAAATCATCTGGGGAAAAGCTTGCACTAATTTTCATCACGTGAGACGGTTGCTTAGAACGGCAGTAAAGTCGGCCTCAGATACTTAGTTGAGAGGGTATCCAATCAAAATATGCCTTGGAGTCGAAGCCTCAATTTAAGAAGGATTCGCGGAGAGAGTATTGGGGGGAAGTGAGTTGAGCATTGCTTACACTTTTGTCGTTAGGGTAATACATTTTTCGAGAGTCAAGATATGTTATTCAGTCACATGGTCTAGATTATATTTGGCGCTCTTAATTTCTCCTTGCCATTGTCCACCTTAGTGAGGAGCTTTAGGGAGCTAAGAATGAAACCAGATTGAATATTTGGATGCAAGATGGTTAACATCTTTCCATGTCCTTGGTTGGTTGTGAAAACTACGAAATACTATAGTAAGTTGAGATGAATCTCCTCTACAACTAATTTGGTGCTGCACTCATACTAAGAGATCTGTACACAATCCTTATCGTGACACATATCGAGTAAGTGTGGCAATGAAGGCATTAGTTGATAAGTCAGTGACAAAGTCATGGTGTACGAACTTAGTAGAAAAGCAGATAAACAATCACAAGAATACATTAACATGATGGAGGTGTCTGAGTTAGTATAGTTCACCTTGAAATTATCTACACAGTCCATTCCAGTTTTCAAGAAAGGTCTAAAAGGAGTGACACGTGTTTCAGCTAGAGCTCTCATTACGGGTGGAATTATGCGTGGCCTACATTTGAAGCATCGCATACAGACGTAGATTATTGAACGTATTATGCTGTAAGCAGATGTAATACAAAATGTTCTTACAAATTGTCACCTGTACCAGTTAAGGACCAGTGTTTAGAGTGTCACGATGGTAATGGTCAATAATGAGATCTACCATATGATTATATTTTGGCAGAACTATAGGGTATTTGAAGTAAAGTGGAAGGTTAGAATGTCGTAGCAGTTCCCCGACTTGGAGTAACTCGTGCTCATCTAAAAATTAAGATAGACGCTAAAGTCGTGGACTAAAAGCTCTACCTTTTTGGGTAGTGGTGTTGCAAATTTTTCATGTATAGTGATTAAGTTCTTCAGAAAGGATAGATCAATAAAGTCGTGGTTGATTTCTGGAAATGTTAAGAAATCAAAAAACATAGGCAAATAAGTTGGTGAGTTGGCTCCTCAAAAATAGCTTTGAGTGTAGGTCCCATTCTTGTGGGGAAATAGAGATCAGCACGTTGAGGGGCGAAGGTTTCATTTCAAGAAGGTTTACAACAACCATAGGCGTAAATTGTGTTGATGGCCAGTGCTGGTATAAGGAACAAGATTTTGGTGGTTGTGCACGATCTAGAACAGTGCCGTTGATGGCAGAAATATTGATGTGTTTCATTCTCTTAGTATTTACATGACAGAGAGATAAGCCACTCCAAGTATGTAACACGCAGAATAAATAAAATAATAATTTTATTGTTTTTTATTTATGGGTGAGAAACGTTGTCTCTTACCCTATGAAAAAATAGGGTGTACGAAAACAAGGTTTTTGGAGTATATTCGGTCCAAAAAGATATGAGTCTACTGGGGCGTGGAGGATGTTACATAATTATGAGTTACATACCCTCTACACATCACAAGACATTGTTAGGATAGTCAGTCTCGTAGATTACGGTGGTCAGGACATGCAGCGTGAATGGGAGACTATAGAACAATTGTCAGAATATTGAATGGTAAACCTGATGGTAAGACACCATTGGGAAAATCCATATGTAGATGGGAAGATAATATCAGAATAGACATGAAAGAGATAGGGTGTAATGAGGTGGACTGGATAGAACTAGCTTAATATAGAGATGGGTGGCGTACTTTTATAAGTGCGTCAATTAATTTTGGTGTTTCTAATAACATATAGTAAGTAAGTAATGAGTAGAATATATAAAGAATGTGTAGATGGTAATTTTGGTATATATATATATGTGTGTGTGTGTATATATATGTATGTATAAAGTTGAACGTAGATTTGTTCGAAAATTAAAACACTTCCAGATGAGCTCGAAAACAGAAATATAGTATCACCCAAAATAACCAGAAAAATCTAATAATGGGAGGTCTCAAAATCGGGGTTCGGCAATTGGTGGGTGCTATAATTTAAAAAAATATTTAAATGAGGTATGCAATTGGATTCTTTCAAGTAGAGAAAAGACAACTCCAGATAACCAAATAAATCTTAAATTATGAAATTTATAAGAGTGAATTGGAGGAAAAGGGGTGGGGGCCAAAAATTTCAAAAATTATTAGGAAACAACTAATTCCCATTGTGGTATAAAACAGAAATTTAAAATTAATAATAAGGGCTGAAAATATTACATTTTTAGGTGGGACTTTGGGAAACATGTATGTTGAGGGACAGAAATAATACCTTTAAGGTGTGGTATAAAATTTAAATATGGCAGATACGTTGGAGAATAACTCCAGATAATTATATTTGTCTTAACATCCTCATTTTATAAGTAGGAATTGTTTTAATGTGGAAGGTGTGTTACAATTTTCAAAACTAATAGAAACAAGTATTTAATTTTTTGGTAAAAATTGGAAATTTGGCAAAAATAAATTAAGAGAACTCCAAATAACCATAAAAGTTGAAGATTTTACATGGTAAAAGTAAGGAAGGGTGGGAGGAGGGTTGTTTGGTAAAAACGAAATTATATTTTAAGTGAGGCAGAAAATTTAAACTTTCCAGGAATGTAGAGGGATTTCTCAATTAACAAATAAGTGTTAAATATTTACTATTTAGAAAATATCCGTAAAGAGGGTGAAGAAGGGAAAGTAAATCAAAATTAGATCCATAATAATTATAAAATCCTTTCTTCAGCATAGAAGAAAATATAAATTTACTAGGTTTTTAAAGGACGGTCCCACACCAAACATAAAAGCTGGGAAGTTGGAAATTTAAAAATGGGGGTCGGAAAATGGCTTATAGAAAAAACAAAGTCCTTGGTAAAATATAAAATTTTAATTTTGTATAGGAAGATGAGAAAAATCTAATAACAAATTCATTCCCAAACTAAAGATAATCTTAAATCGAATCCACTATCACGCCGGTAGAACCTAATAAACTTGCAGTGAGATAAAAATTAAACTAAATTAATACATTTTGCGAAATAGCTCACTCGGTAAACCGTGATGCTCTTTAGAAAATGATTAAAATTATTATTCGATATGTTTATGTATGCTGTATGCTCTTTGGTGAACTCTGATGCTCGTTTATCCTAAATATTTGTGTAACAATTACTATTAGTTTCTTTATCTTAGTTTGTGGTCATCCTTAGGTAAATATTGGGTCGTTAATGGGTTGCGTTTGTTTGTGTTGTGTTTTTTTTGTAGTTGAACAAGGTAACATTTACCCTCAAATATTGAATTTAATTTTAATTAATTAATTAGTACTATAATTGGTTTGTGATATAGTTCGCTCAGGATTATACAATGAGGACCAATAAAAATTGGGCAGCTGAATATTATAATTTTATATAGTTTGTTGCTGCTTTACCTTGAGAGGAACATGTCAAACGGCTAATTAATGTATACAATGAATAAATAAAAATAGGTATTTTACTTATATATATATAAATAAAGTTACCAACTACACATTGTGTAAATATTCTACTCTTTGTTTTATACATGAAGATATATTTGTATGTATGTATGTATATATATATATATATATATATATATTATGAAGGGACGTTGTGGAATCCTTGATTACACAAATCTCTTGATAATAATAGGATTTGAGGGAATTGAGGGATTTAAGATTCGTAAAAACCTCAAAACAATAACTCGAATATAATTACTAAAGCATTGACTTGAAATCACAATTTTAAGCAATTGAGTTGTGTAAAGTAGCAAAATCATAAAAGATAAAGGGCAAAGATGTATTACTATAATTAATTTACTCATAAAAGAGATCTTTTAGTTTTGGTAATTATGAGAAACAAAAAAGCTTTTGTCAATGGTCCCAAGCCTGGAACATTTTTTTCAAGATTCAATTTTAAATAACTTGGTTATATTGAAATTGTACATTTTTCAAATTCAAGGATTTGAATTTAGATTCGGGATTTGAAAGAAATTTTAAGAATTGGTTTCGAGATTTGGATTTGAGAATTATAGGAGTTGAAATATCTCTAATATAATCCTATAAATAAATATTTATATATGTGTATTTATATTTTAAATATAAATTTATACATGGTATACATATTTATAAATAAATATATATATAAATAAATAAATATATAAATACATATATATAAATACATATAAATATAAATACATATATAAATACATATATATTTATATATATAAATACATATATATTTATATATATAAATACATATATATTTATATATATAAATACATATATATTTATATACATAAATACATATATAAATATATATGTATTTATATATATAATAGCAAGAGAAAGTAAACGAATCTGTCCGTGGAATTAAAAAAATTATTGATATAAAATAACGTATAAAATAATTTGATTGATCTTAATTAGCACTACGACATCTCTGAAATCTCAACTGATTTCACCAAGTGGGAAGATGCATATAGACTTTTAAAAAAATAACCAACTATTTAATAGGGCTTAAGACAGTATTTTATGTCAATTTTTTTTTCTAGAGTTAATTACTAAACAATTTTTTTTCCGCTACACTGTAGATTGTTTGATCAAAAAATACATAAAATATAAACTTGGGATATCTGCACAAGGGTCTATGTAACTACTCTCTATTAATTTTTGAAGATATCTGTAAATGTGTGCATAGCTTTTAAAGGCCATATACCCTCCACTTACCCGAAATACAATCGGTGGCTTTGCCAGTTACTCCAATAGAACAGCTTGTATAATAGTAGGCCTACCATATTGAAGCCTAGAGGTTCTCAAACTTTCTTGGTCCACAGCGTCATTATTGTTAGGCCTTTTGCCTACGGAGGTACTCAAATAAGACTCAAAAGTGACGTGAGTAAAATCTAAATTACCAAACAGTAGTTTGGGCGTTACCGCTAATATATTTCAATAGCGGTCCACTCACGGGGCCACTGTTTGCTAACGGCTTACGACTCGTCCGTGATTAATCACTGGAAACTCAGAGAGCTAGTCGATGGAATACCTCATTGACAATGAATGAACGATTGAATATTTAATGTAGCATTTAAAGTAGCTTCTTTCGACACTCAGTACAACGCTAGAAATTTTGCATCAATTTGCTGTGGTCCATTTGCCACGACGAATAGTCGATTATTATTATTATTATTATTATTATTATTACTACTATTATCATCAGTAGTAGTAGTAGTAGAATACCTTTTACATATTTTTCAATATATGGGTGTATCCAAAATTATTTTTGTTTACGTCTCTTATGTCTTTAAGAATTATAGAGAACCAAATCTTCCTCAGCACCCGAGTCACTATATAATAATAAATATATATATATATAAATATAATAGTTAATAAATATTAACTATTATAGAACCCCGAATAAGGTACTTGTAACTTGATAGTAAGAAACTGATTAAAATTCCACCAATATCGCTTAGCACCATGTGCGAAACATAAGTAACAACCAGGTATCCATTTCGGTGGCTGAATGATCTAAGGCACTACTCTGTCATTAGAATAGACTGCCGATGACGGCGAGATCAAGTGACCAAGATCTTGGTCGGGTGTGCTCAGAGTAGTTTTTTCCAAAATAATTTTACACTTTCCGTCCACACAAATTCGGGTACACTTCCTTTAAATATAGCTCTCCTAGCCCCTAATACCACTAATGTAATTATTAACCATATAACCCAAACGGGTAGTAAGGCAACCAGGTATTGAAAAGTTTATGTAATTCAATAACTAACCAGTTCAATCACAGATGAGTGTATCAGCGGGCGAAAGGCCTTAGAGACATTTTTTCATTGTGCCCCTAGGCCTAAATAAAGAATTAACAGTTCCGTTAATTCAGTAGCTATGTCCAAACACATCAGTACGTATTTATGTATTAACCATTAAATAGCGATTTTTAAAAATAATACAGATTTATTGAAAGCAAAAGATTTTTTTTTTAATTCTTACAAGACTACATTTATTTACTTATGGGATGTGTGTGCCGTTTGGGAACGGAACAGCTTATCGAACCTTGGAGCCATTTTTAAAATGCTACCATCATTTCCTGTTCCACATTGCTTTATGCGCTTTACTAGCTTTTAAAAAAAATCAAATTAACCGTTGTAAGCCCAGCTTTGCGAAGATATGACGTCACAAATATAATTAGGATTCGCTGAGATTCGGAACTAGCAGCTGATATTCATTCATCTTTAATTGATAACAAAAAATATGACACGGCGCTTATATCACGATGTGCCATTTGTCTAGGGCCATTAGAATTGGATATTTGAAAATTTAATAAATGGCACAATAAAATCATGCATGCAGTCTCATATAGTCTATTATAGTTTGGAGCACACTCCCCAAGTACACATTTTAAACAGATTCGTAAGGGCTGTTTTCAATAACTTTAAATTATAATAAATTAATTATTATTGAAACTTTTAATTATAATAAATTTATTATTATTGAATTGCCCTTATATTAATAGTTTTTAGACAAACAGATAAACATCCTTATCTATTTTGTAAAACAATTCTTGGATAGGTACCTATTTTTAACAAGACTATTACATCAATTTAAAAAAAAATGAAAATATATAAAAATTAGTCATTAGTCTACAACTCTTAAACCGATTCCTTCCCCTACCCCACAAAAAGTATAAAGTGCTATTTATCATGTAAAAAAACACCAGATATCTAAATGAACTAGATCATTAGAGGCATTTAAAAAAATTAGAATATTCAATAACTTGTAATTAGTAAACTACACTTAATTTCAGAACAGGAATCCAGATACTTAGCCTGGATATATTATCATATTTTTCCCGACACCTTAGCTAAGTCCGTAACGTGTCTGCCTACTGAGCTAAGGGTCCCGGGCTCGATTCCCGGCATGGCAGAAAATTTTATTATAGGTGAAAGTGGGTCTACCAATTCACAGTGATGAATTAACGGAAGGGGACTGGATGTTGTGTCTGTCCTAGTATTAGGTTATATTACAAGGCAAATGAAGCTATGACAGGCCTAGAAAGCCAGTAGTGAAAAATATATGGCTTGAATAAAAAACTGACCACAGGCTGAAACACTAATAGATATATAGTATAGATATTATCGAGTTTGAAAAAAATACTTGATATATATTCGTGTTTAGGCACAATCTATGACTTGAATGAAAAAAATCTTACTCAGACCACAGGCTAGAAACAATAATGGATGTAAAATAAAAAGGTCTAGGCACAGGTATAGACATACAGACAGAGGGACATGCATAGCTAGTGATTAACAGTTTTTTTAAAGACCCAACTTATTAATTATGGGGCACATAAAACGTCATAATCATAAACATCTTGCGGTGGAAATTATTCACAACTACAATATTACTTCTATGTGAAGAAAATTAACAAACCGTAGTTATCCCAAACTTTTCAAACATCTGAAGGCTATATGCAGTGTATCAACCAAAGTCTCTCATGTCAATGAGCTGCCATTAATTGCACAGTAATGCATAGAAACGGTTGATTGATTAATTAAATTGATATCCATATTAAATAAGCAGGCTCTTAGGTATGTATTTATTATACATCCAAGATTAGACGTATCTCTATACTTCAAATCACCTATTCCTTGGTGAAACTAGCTAATTTGTGATTGTGAAGTCTCTTTCGGTGAATAAAAAGCTGTGCTAGTTCTTTGGGTGACCATGAGTGTGTGTTTGTTGAGAACCATTTATACAATATTATTATTGGTCCATATAAATGACTTGGACATCCCAAGTTTAGTTCCCTCAGTGCATTATAAATCCAATCTCACTCCATCTGCACAAGCTCGTTCTAACCAGCTTCTTTCTTCTTCTTCCTTTTTTTTCAGGAAGCTATTCTTTTTATTATCTCACCATTTAGCTTTTCAAGCCCGTCCAACCTGATTGGACGTTGATGTCTTTTTCTAGTCTAGGAATGGACTGTGGTCGTTAGTAGGTTATGTCCCGGAACCCCAGAGTGTTGGAGTTTGGGTGGTCCACAATCCATGAGACGAGGATAGCCTCAGGGAACACCTCATGAAGTGAATCTCATGTAAGGCGCGGGTCACTCAGGTTATCTACATATTGGGAGAAGATCGCGCTGAATGGACGACCATACTAATTCCTCGACTAAACTAGTCTGAAATGGCTTAGCTCAAGTACCTTCGCATCTCAGTAGCACGTACAACGTGGAGGAAATTAAATTTTGTGTGGTCTTCAAGAATCATATTAATACAAATAAGCATATATTTCAATGTTATTTTGTTTTAAATTACTAAGGTATTTCTTTATACCTATCAGAGACCTATACTTTTGGAAATATGTTGCAAAGGAAATATATCTAGGTAAATTAACAGCATACGTATTGAAGCTCAAAATAAAAACTCCCTAGATATGTCATTTTATCAAAATATTTTCACAGGAATAGTAAGTAAATCTAGCACGTTTTATTATTCTTTATCATGATGTCAACGTGAGTGAAGTATGATTAATTTATGTATTTCATGTTTAGTACGACTTAAAGTTAGCCATTGATATAGGTGACTTAAATTATCTTATCCAGAAGAACAAGGTTCAAAGAGGGAATTTAAATAAAGGAATAAAGAACACTCGACTTGGGAGGGAAATATAAATCCCAATGTTTAGTCTCCCATGCCTCTTTAGATGCATGTGGTAGTAAATAATATATCCTTGCATTACTGTGTCAGAGTTAGTATTCGATCACAACTAATAGTGCTAATCTGTATATAGTACAGTACATTATATTATTCTGGAGTGAGCTGTAATAACAACATAAATAAATAATTTTATGTTTATCTGGATCTCAAATGTGACCTAGATAATGTCGATACACTTAACATATTTAGTTATTATCCTATTAAGATAGAAAAACATATTAAAAAATAGTTTATAGAGAACTCAAATGTTTTGATCTTTTGAAAAAATGTGTCAAATTGTATTTAAAATTTAAAAATAATTATTCTTTTCATATATATATATATATATATTAATATATATATATATATTAATATATATTAATACCAACATATTAAGTTTACTTATTATTTCTATAATATTAATATGTATAGATATTAAGTACAGGAGTAATTTTTAAATTTTCAGAATATGCTAAGAATACGTATTCTTAATTTAATTTAATATATAAAAAAAGTATTCATATCATATCATATTAATATATAGCTATATACTAATATGATAAGAATACTTATTTTTATATTATATTTATATATAGGACTAAATGTACTTCCTTATAACATCACTGTTGTGTTCATACATTCTCTCTTCCGCCCATATTTCTTTAGCCTAGAATACTAAAAATTTCTTAAACAAATAAACCATCACGCATTTCGTAATATATAACATTGAATTAGCGTTACAATATAAGCATATTTTCAAACACAAACTTTTGGGATTAGAACAAATGATTGTGAAAACTGGTCCAATGAAAATTAATTCAGGGAACACAGTCCTCCTTTTGTATATAATAATCAATATAATGTAATTATGTTGAATTTCCTTTTTTTAATGATATTTGACCTAATCTAGTTCAAATCTCGCAGGTCATTGTGTGGAATAATAGCAAATGGCTATTCGATTAAATATGTGGATGTACAGCACATGAAAAATAAGTTGACATCTGTTTGGATCAACATAAAAATATAACTATGCACCCTGAAATATATATTTTTAGTTCAACGCGAATAATCTATTTTCTGTTAAAATGATTTCACTTTTGACTGAAAATATTTTTGAAATTTTCAATATTTTAAGTTGACTCTTATCTCGATCTGTTAAGTTTTTAGTAGTATTTCTAAACAGATAAGAAAAACAGAAAATCTAAGAGGCTTTTTAAAAACCTAATAACATTCTTCTCAACTATACAAGCTTTTATCTGTCTAAAATGTATATGCATATTATGTAACTTTATATTCTACTCAACCTAAATTTCTCAGGCAGATCTTTTTTTATTTTGAGAGAAAAATTACTTGTATGCATTTGTTGTTATTTTTTTATCGTATTGTTCTATTCTATACGTTTTCTCTCCGCTCAAAGTGAAGAAATGTTGGTTATATCATATAATATAACTGTTTCAGCTATAATACGTCATGACTGGTTAATTCCTTGTTTGTATTCTTTATCGCAGCTTCTCTTTCTTATGTTTCCTCTTCTCCCCTCTCCCATCTATTGCCGTGGGTGACTCGCTGTCTGGGCTGCATATTTACATTCCGTAGTAGCCTATGAAGAAGAACAGCTTACATTTAGAGCAATATTATTGGTTCAAGATATTAGTGTGGCATTTTAAAAGGATTAAATTGCTATGTGCCAAGATACCATATGTGATGATACACTATAAACGCATAGCAAGGATGGTACGTACAATAAATATACTATTGCTTTAAACAATATAATATAGTTTATGTAAAATTTATTAACATAGGTAATTTTAATATAAATAATTGATATGTACAGTGTATATGCATTAGTGCAAGGACAGTGTATATATTTTTTATTAGGTGTTCTGTCTTATGACAGGTCTATTCCTTTTGTCAGTGAATCTTAATGTACGTTTATGGTGCAGCCTCGCTGCTGGCACACGGATGCTCGCCAGGCACCTCGCTGCTGGCACACGGATGCTCGCCAGGCACCTCGCTGCTGGCACACGGATGCTCGCCAGGCACCCCGCTGCTGGCACACGGATGCTCGCCAGGCACCCCGCTGCTGGCACATGGATGCTCGCCAGGCACCTCGCTGCTCGCAGGTAGCAATGATACTCGCTATGGAGCATTCGCGCTGCAGTTGTTTACATTGATTTAAGATGCTGGTATTAGATTTTAGTTTTGAGTCGTGTTTCATTTTATTGGAATCTCAGTCATCTGATGACAATGACAAAAATGTGTTTTGTGACAAGGAGAAAAAGGAGAGGGTATAGAGTGAACCTT
Organism: Timema californicum; assembly: GCA_902141385.1. Lineage (NCBI taxonomy): Eukaryota > Metazoa > Arthropoda > Insecta > Phasmatodea > Timematidae > Timema > Timema californicum. The sequence goes on along the minus strand of CABFOW010000005.1, from coordinate 19,328 downwards.
TTGAATCAAGAAAGCCATCACCCAGGTTAATTTTACAAGTTACATAAGGAGATCAAGAACCATCCAGAGATGTATTTCAGGCACTTAAGGATGTCCCAACCGACCTTTTTGTACATTTTAAATCATATTGAACCGGAAATTGTGAACCATTTAAACATTCAACCAAACATTATCAACCAAATACCCGCCTCAGTGGCGTAGTTGGCTAACGCGCTTGTCGTGTTGAGCTCTACTGCTGAGGACGGGGAGATCGAGGTTCGAATCTTGGTCGGGTGAACTGGGGGTGTTTTTTCCTAAATGGTTTTCCACTCTGCCTCCACGCAAATGCGGGTTCACTTCCTCTAATTCAACCTTCCAAATTCCTAATCCATTAGAGTAATTAGCACTTAAAGCGTATAACCCAAACGGGTAGTAAGACGCGGTGCTAAATATTATTATTATTATTATCAACCAAATCTCTGCGATAGTTAAAATGGAATCTCCTCCTAAAAACACTCACGGAAAAGCCAAGGAAATAAAGAAAATAACATGCTATAACTTACTTGTGAACAAAACACAATTACTAGTGAACATATAATATAAAATTGAGTTATGAGGGGGAGGGGAGGGTGCCGGGAGGGTGAACTTGAAGGAACCAATCACAGCTTAAGTTTCGAGATGCCCGGCCATGGTCGAGTCTCGCAAAACAAACTCATTTGTTATCATCACTATAGCGAGGATATCAGTGGGCAGCGAGGTAAGCAGCGCTAATAAAGGATAAATGCACCGATAAAGGTTACTAATTTTGTTTCATCGTCGCCAAACATCCGTGTTCATAGCTTAGCGATGTGCAAGCAGTGAGGATGAAGCCTAAACGTGCCCTTAGACCTCCAATGCGCCCTGTCCTCTGCCACCTCCTTCAGATCACAGAATTGTATGAGATATATATTAGCTTTGTAAATAATATATGTTCTAGGTTTGTAAGTAGTTATAGGCCTAAATATACTATAGTTTTGTATAATAAATAATATTGTTATCTGTAGTATACATACTATAGATCTGTAGATTATATAATTGTATTAGTCATGTACTACATTTACAACATAGATATGTAGTGTAAAGTACATTATATATACACTATAGGTGTATATGTAATGTAAAGTACATTATATATACACTATAGGTGTGTGGAGTATACATGTATTTTATTTATGTACAGTATATATACATATATAGTATATATATATGTATATATACTGTACAGTAACTTATATATATATATATATATATAAGTTACTGTGAAGGTACTAAGTTTGTTAATTTGTAAAATAACCAGTGAATGTATAGAATCACCGAAAGTGATGGCTCATTTAACAAATAATAGGATCTATCTGAATTTACAAGTGATTTTATAAATTTCCCAATTTATTTTTGTGAAAGTATGAAGCATGAACTGTATTATCTATATTTACCGGTGATTTTATAAAATATCTCGTGTATGTGCATAAAAATATAGAACATAAAACCAACTAACCTAAACTAACCTATTCTAACCTAACCTAAGCTAAAATAAACTAGTCTAAGCTTCTCTAAGCTAACATAACGTGCCTAAACTAACCTAACCAAACCTAAACCTGACGTGACTTATTAACATTCACTGATGGTTGATGGTAATTTTGAAAACTCACCGGTGATTTTGTAAAATGTTCAAAGAGTATATGAAATAGTAAAATTTTTTTTACATTCCCCAAGTGAACCAGTGGGTTTGTAGAATCACCGGTGACTTAAAAACTCATCACATTCAGCACATTCAAAGTAGCATATATATATATATATATATATATATATATATATA
>CABFOW010000005.1:0-17273 GCA_902141385.1 Timema californicum | reverse complement strand
ATCCGAACCACGGTGGAGGCCTGGCATTCCCCACATTCACAAGATGTCTTGTCAGAGGTGAAAGAAGGGTTTGGTAATCAGATAAATCTTTGCCGGGACCAAGGATTGAACCCCGGCCGCCAGCACAGAAGTCTGACACCTTACCCCTAGACTTCCAGGTCACCTAGTAAACCATATTAAATAACTATAGAATTATTTTCTACTTTCTAAACATTGCACTTTTCATATTTCCAAAAGGAAATAAATGGTAAAGTAATAGTACATCCAATGTAACAGCCGTTCAAGTGACTGTAGTGTGTCACAGAATCAGAGGAGAAAGAGAAAGAGCATAGCGCGAACGTATGGACCAATGATATCGCTGCAAATGCGTGCCGCTCTACCGTACCAGAATATATTAATACGCGCCTTAGATATGATTGGACTGGGTTTCCTCTTCGATCACAACAATTTTCCGCATGTGGTACTTCTGCATTCTTTTACAATCCTCTTCTTAAATCCACTCGCTCGTTCCCACCTTTATAAAGTAACAAGAACCTAACTTGATTTAAAGATCACCCCTTTAGATGAGGTATACGTGTTCGCGTACGTTATAAATGTCAAACACATATGATTATTAAATTATTTGACTATAATTAATCTAGCCTAACCTAACCTAGCTTAATCATACCTAGCCTGCTCTATTAAACACGACCAAGGATGAGACACCTTAAAAAATGTTCCTTTTTTTACCTTACTTGACTAAAATTCTGGGTTTATAATGAATGAATTAGCTCGAACTTGTTTGAACGAGGTTTAAATGTTTCACTTTTCCAGACTTCACTTGAAATAATTTGTTCCCTTAAAAAAAAAGCACAACGTTTTACTACCCGTCCGGTGTATACGTTTATGTACTAACTACACTAATGGTTTTAGGCATTAAGAAGGTGTACCTGCATTTGCTTGGAAGGAGAGGGGAAAACCATTTTGTAAAAGCTACCCTCACTACACCCGACCGAGATTAGAACCTTTATCAACCCGTGATCGGCAGTCTATTTTAACACGAGAGTAACGTGTTCAGCCACGCTGCCAACCGAACGGGTAGTCTATTACATTTATTTTTTATAATAATGTTGTGCTAAATGTATTAATTAAGAAAAATCATCAAGCTTTGATCTCTCTATCAATGGTTATCCATTCTAACCTGATTCTAACATGTTAGCTGGCGAAGCCACTGGTGTATGTTTTCTTTTTTTTTTTGCATTTCATCCAAATATCTGTCCTGGTTATGACCAAGGTATTTGTGTTATATAAATTAAGTCTGGTGTATTTATTACTAGTTTTATCTTTTTAGTGAAATTCAATAAAATAAAATAAGTATTCTTAGCCTTTGAGACTTCTCGGCATAAATTCGTATGTTCTCCCGTAAGGCAATATTAATTAAAGGATTTCACAGGTTAAAGATCAAAATTTATAAAAAAAAGGTTTGCATCCATCTTAAATATTTAAGTTTGTATGATTAAAAATTTACATACATACATATATATATATATATGTATATGTGTGTGTGTGTGTGTATAACAAATTTCTGGTGACCTGGCGCTCTAGGGGTAAGGTGTCGGACTTCTGTGCTGGCGGCCGGGGTTCAATCCTCAGTCCAGGCACATATTTATCTGATTACCAAACCCTTCCTTCACCTCTGACAAGACATCTTGGGAATGTGGGGAATGCCAGGCCTCCACGTTAAACTGTAGGTTCTCCATTTCATCTGACAATCACCCTACCATTACACATTAGCGTAAGTGCGTATAACCCGAACAGGTAGTAAGACGCGGTGCTAATAATAATAACAAATTGCTTGCCAATTGGCTCAAACTACAATGATTTTATGCAATATAAGGTAAAAAGAGGTTTTTAATACTTAGTGCTTAAGGCTTTAATACATAATTATGTAAGGATAAAGGACCCTACATACAGGGTTATTCAAAACTCCACGGACAACTTTATACAGGCTATACAGTGTGACAAGACAAGTTCTTCCGGTCAAAGTTGGCGCTGTATGCACCTGAGGGGTAGGCAACACATGCAGCACGCCACGAAACTTCCACTTCCTCAGTCAAGATGCCTTTGCGCTCTTAATATCTGCCCTTGTCAGGGTCAACAACCATGTCTTTGAAATACACATCAATTCAATGCCTATTACTGGTCATAATTGACTCTACACTCCACTTTTTATGTGCTGAAGATTGATGTGTTGTCAACCCCCACCCCCGTCACCCCTAGATACATAAAGAGGCAACTTTGACTTCACTGACCCCAAGTTCATTGCGTGGAAATATAATTTATTCATGAACGTAGTTTACTTAATGCTTGTAGTATTCAATGTGAATTATTATTTAGGATAAATATAAAAAGAAAGATTTTATAAAGTGATAAAGAACTTTAATGTTTAATCAAATAGGCTAATTGAAATGGAAATTGTCAATTTAACATTACTTAACAGTTATATTAAACAACCAATGTTGAATATAAATTATTATATAGAAAGAGACATTAAATAGAAATAAGTTTAAAAAATGTCATTGAACAACATATAAATTAACAAACATTAAAAACCTTAAAGAAAACACATTAAAATGTGAGTCATTAGACAAGTGAACATATATTACATTAAGATTATAGATTAATCAGACTATATCTAAAGATTGTTCATGACTAAGATGAGATTTGTAATTATACAATTGAAGCAGTGAAAAGAATAAGTTAAATTTGAAAAATTGACAATGTTAAATAGTTGAAATTAAAAAATTTTAGGTTATATTATTGAATTCATTTCCTTAACTGAGTCCCTTGCTCCTTTTGTAGGCGTTCTCTACGAATAATAATAATAATAATAATAATGACTTTAAAAATTATTTTTATTTTCCTAAGGACATTTAAAAAATTTAATTCTTTAAAATGTGGCCTCCTCACTATTTTCAATATCCAATGTGGCCAAACGAGTCTGACACGCCTGTCTTATACCTTGTGACTACCGGTTCGTGTATTTCTGCTATGTAAAGATATATCAAATTGAAAAATGAGTATAAAAAGATATAATTTCAAAATATCCACATTAATTACAAACTAGATTAACCCCTGACAATACATATCAATACTACATAGCCAGTCTTGACACAAAGATAATTATTAATATTGCTAAATACGAATTTTTACGAACTCTTACCAGAACATTACAATGAAAATAAAAATATTTTTTAAAGTTAATTGTAGCCTTTCTCAAATATATTCTACACACACACACTGAATTAAAAATATATATATTTTCACTAAAACTACTATTTAACTTTTTAAATGAGAATAATGGCCAAATAGGTCAATTTTAATGAGATTTAAATATATAAAAAACTATATATTTCTATCAATGCAGACGTCATCATTATTTTTCTTTTTGCTTGATATTTCCAGGAAGAGTAGTGCTAACATTATATTTTGTTTATTAATATTTCTATAGCCAATAAAAATTCCTACTCTAAAAATGTATTTCCCTCAACCAAAGACAAATAGCAAAGAAGTAAAATATGTTTTTTTATCTGACCTTCATGACTGTAATATTGTGAGGAAAGTAATATATTTAAATTTAATAATGATTCATTCAGTAATCGTTTTTCTAACCACTATATCACCTTTTAATTGATTTTTCTTCCATCTTTAACCGAAAACAGCATGTTATTTAACGCAATTTTTAATCTAGAAACACACATTTTTACTAATGATATCCAATTTGTTTTATTAGGTAAATCTCAACTAAAAAAATGGTATTAATTAAACAACCAAAATAACTTGTATTTAAGTTAATTTATCTGAAAATTTAGACCTTATCAAGGTAATCACACATGAGACATCTGGCCCAGTGTGTCAATGCTTTCCACTGAGTTATTCAGGTTCACTCCATGCTCAGGCTCATTTATTATTCTTAGTTTAAGCCTTAAATGATCATGTGAAATTGTTGTCATTCTAGAGCTATCATAAAATCAGTCATTAGAGAATATCCGGAGGGATTTATGCTGCCACTTGTACAAAGTTTATTCTTAACAAGGATTGAGTCTAAACACAATGCTATGAAATTATCACTTACCACTGATTCAACCCGTTTCGTTGGTCGAATGGCTGAGAACAGGGATGGCGAAACTTTTCCGACCAGTGTACCACTTTCAGACTGGCTATATTTTCCTGGTAATTTCAGGAAACCTGGGAAATCAAGGGTGATATATACTACGTAGATATTAATACTTAATAATACTTAGCACCGTGTATTACTAACGTTTCGGGTTATACGCTTAAGTACTAATTACATCAATGTGTTAGGAATTGGGAAGGTTAAATATAGAGGAAGTGAACCTGTATTTGCGTGGAGGGAGAGTGGAAAACTAGTTAGGGAAACCACCCCCATCTCACCCGAGGGAGACTTGAACCTTGAGCTCCCCGTCCTCGGCAGTCTAGCCCAACATGTATCTAGCACGTTAGCTAACTACGCCACCGAGGCGGGTTACTACTTAGAGATAATATGTATATATTGATATAATTACGTCACGTTAAATCAACAGAATAAATCATTATTCATATTTAAAAGTTCAGTTAAACCATTTTATGAAAATATTCGATTTCATTTATTTCCTATATGTATAATTCGTTCAAAAAGTGTACATTGAGCTTTAAATATATGTTCGTAGAAACACGATTGTGCTAGGATTGTTTTTGTCAGTGCGCTTTATACTACCTGGTTAGGTTATACGTATATATAATAATTACTGTAATGGGGTTGGGAAGCGCCAAAGAAAGCATTTTAGAGCCAATCTAGCCGTACTTACGTGGAATGAGAGTGGGAACCTATCTAGGCCAGCCAGCATGTCCAGCGAGTGGGCTAGCTCATACAGCAAGCGGGAGGAGTGCCCAGCGAGTGGGCTAGCTCATACAGTAAGCGGGAAGAGCGCCCAGCGAGTGTGATAACGTGATTGGGAGTGGAACAGCTAGTCCAGAAAGTGGGCTAGCTCATACAGCAAGCGGGAAGAGTGCCCAGCGAGTGTGATAACGTGATTGTGAGTGGAACAGCTAGTCCAGCGAGTGGGCTAGCTCATATAGTAAGTGGGAAGAGTGCCCAGCGAGTGTGATAACGTGATTGGGAGTGGAACAGCTAGTCCAGCGAGTGGGCTAGCTCATACAGTAAGTGGGAAGAGTGCCCAGCGAGTGTGATAACGTGATTGGGAGTGGAACAGCTAGTCCAGCGAGTGGGCTAGCTCATACAGCAAGTGGGAAGAGTGCCCAGCGAGTGTGATAACGTGATTGGGAGTGGAACAGCTAGTCCAGCGAGTGGGCTAGCTCATACAGCAAGTGGGAAGAGTGCCCAGCGAGTGTGATAACGTGATCGGGAGTGGAACAGCTAGTCCAGTGTTCGTGTAACTTGGGTCGGTGCCGAGTATCGTGTGCGAGGACCAGTGTTGGTGTGACGTGATTGACTTAGACTTCTACTGTGAATTGTATAGTGACTGAACATTACAAAACACTGATGTTTAAATCCTTCATTAGTCATTTTGTAATCTTATAAATTAGCTGTTTATTTGATTTAATTCTATTTGATGTGTTCTCATTCGCTTATTAATTTAATTGTAGCTTAATCAGTGTATGTGTGTGTGTGTTGTTTTAATTTTAATTATCAAGACCTTGAATATTCCGTGTGCATTTTCAATCGCGTTTAGTCATCAACGTACCACAATATCCTTAAAATAACTCGTGGCTCCCACTCCCGTTTGCTAAATAAAATAAAAGTGGGCGACTTGTAATAAGCATACTGGCACTTATACGTCTTTTTTTTTTAAGTATAGGCATATTGTTGTACAGTATAAAACTTTTAAGCCCTGAAATTGGGAGGAGGTGAATATATCAATATTGCAGTTTTAATCTTTTAATCTTATTGTTAGTTTTCTACGCAGAACTTATAAAATATGATGCCCCCCCCCCCTCCACACCATAACATTTTCCATGTCACATACTTAGTCCTAAAATGTTTGATAGTTTACTTATTAAATATTATGTTCAGCAAAAAAAAATTATAATATAAATTATGTTTACAGTAAGTAAATCCTCAAAAAGGAAAACATGATAAACTTCTTAATTTAATATACTGTTTTAAATAATACTAAATTGGTTTCAAATTATTTACCTCTGTACATTATAAACAATTATCCCATTTCACGGTGTATTTAAAATTATCAACACTATTTATTACTATTTTATTCTCATAAACAGTAAAAATACAAAGTGTCAAATCTAAAACAGGCCACATTTTACTTATTTTACACTAAGAGTTTAAATAGATACAAAAAAAAAATCTCAACGCATAAACTTTCCTCACATATAAATGATTATATCATATCTGTCATTAAGGCAGACAGCCAATCACCAGCTCCTGATTGCTGTTGTCAAAACATTGAACGCCTAATAACAATATTATAGCCGGAAGCCTGGAGCACATTTCATAGTACATGCTTTGGATAAAACCAACACTGAGACTTATTTCTTATTTTGTTCTTTTTTTTACAGGTTGTTGGTCTGTGTTTCCCCTCTCACTCCAAGCCAGCAATCATTCTTGTATAAGTAACAATTAAGTTGTTGAGTCTGGAGCTAGATGTGGTGAGGTTATATAAGAGAAGGTTGAGAAGATAGCAGCTGAATGATACGAAGAAAGACTAACATCGCTATGAACACTATTTACCTTGTTAACGGACTCGTCATAGCCAAAAGGTAGATACCTGATAATTAGCCGACCCATTCACTAAGAAAAACCAACAACCTAAAAACATAAAAGAGTACAAGAAAGAGATACCAATAAAAATAAAAGAAGACGTAAAAAAACGAAAGATATAGTACCATGGAATACCTCACATTTTAAGAAGAGTTTGTTTTGTTGTAGTAGGTTAAAAAAGGAAATGATATTGGTGGCGCCACAAAGATTGGAACGACATAGGTTTTGTGAAAAGTTGTAAATAAAAATGAAATGTATGGAAAACGTGACTACCATCATGTCTAAGGGGCGTAACGTGTATTAGGGCTTTACGACGGAACGCGATGACGATGGAAGAGAATGAAGGAAAGTGATTTCCATTAAGGTCTACGTCGTGGACTGAAGATCATATTAATACTTTATGGTCATTGCTTTTGTTATAAACGACAGGATTCGATTGGAATAAGCACGACTTTGATTAACTGGAACTAAATACATGTCTGACAGAGTCAAGTTACAAATAAGTGAAGAGAGGGTAGGCACGTTCATACATTTTCTGATTGTCATATTTTTCCAAAATTATTTGTTGATTTTAATTTTTAAAATATCATGTTACTCAAACTATGTCTTTCACTCTGATATTGAAAGCAACTTATTTTTTTCTAAGGCTAGTTTTCTTAGAAAAATAAAAATTATTATATGAATGTAACATTGCTCTTCACACATCTCCCTCCAATAGAGCATTTTATTTTATCCTAACAAAATAAATAGCACATGAAGTAATGATTGATTCCAAATAAAAATGTAGAAACAAATATCTTTATCATATATTATAAATCCCTTAGCCTCAGCTTTAATCACTAATTTCAAAAAAATATATTTTTATTACTAAATATTTGCGCCCCTAAAACATAATAATATTTCTTAGTAACTAACATATGACGTGAAACCAAAATTGATATTTGAATAATATGTAAATATGACTGGGCTAGTAAATGGGCCAAACTTCTGGAGAACACCAAACCAAAAATATTATATTTACCATGATATTATTAAATCTCAGCCCCATTGGAATTCGAACAAAAGGCTAAATGACACAATATATATAGTTTTAAAACGATTTGACTTAAATATATTGAACGTTGAAATGTTAATTGTTTGGGATGCTACCAACTTAATGATATGCGGTAATAGCCTGGGTTCATGAATAAAGGCATCAGTCTCATTTTATTTGTTTTACGTTGATTAGGAGCTAAGTTTCTGAATATTGGTTGGGTGAACTGAGGTAATTTTCTGAATAGTTTTCCACTCTACCCTAAAGAAAATGTGAGTTCCTTTCCACTAAACCTTACCTATAACATCCCAGCACCATTAGGATTTATATGTGGCTAGTCCAGACGATTATCAAGAAGCAGAGCTCTGTACTTTTATAGCTATCTCGTACCTATCCAATGAGGTTGTATATGCACTAGATAGTTAGATGGATAGTAATACACGAATCACGATAGACCAACTATTGTATCTTCCTCACTTCTATCCCTTTAGGTTAAGTATGTGGATATTTTGGATGGATATATTGACAAATAAAGCCTTGATAAGTTTGTATTGTTCTTGAGTGTTGCATATTGGGCCTCATCTTTAGGCTAAGGCAACACAGAAAGCGAGTTTGAGCTATAAGTGGCCTCAAGTTTGTCTTAATATTTTAGTGGGGAGACCCAACATACCGAATCAATTGGGGGTTTGACTTTAGTGGTCAAATGGTCTAAGGTGCAGGCATGTCCAACATATCCTATACTTAGGATTGCAAAAGTCCTTGAGGAATTGGCTGGGGGCCGTACATGACATTGATACACAATTCCCAAATATAGTACACACACATACATGCATACAAAAATACACATACACACATAATATGCATACATACATAATATACATGCATACAAGCATACATGCGTACATGAATACATACATACATACATGCATACATATATACATACATACATACATATATACATACATATATACGTGCATACATACATATATATACATACGTGCATACATACATACATTCATACACATATACATTCATACACACATACATACATACATACATACATACATACATACATACATACATACATACATACATACATACATACATACCTACATACATACATACATACATACATACATACATACATACATACATACATATATACATACATACATACATACATACATATATATATATATATATCACTCCAATAGTGAACCTGCCCATTTCTTGAATTGGGCAAATTTCTGATCATTCCGTTAAATCACTTTTTCACTTGACAATTGTATGAACTTGGCTAAAATTTCCCATTTCATGAACTATAACTTTTTGTATTACCTACTACGGGCCTTACAGAGATTAGTTTTAAATTATTATGTAAAACTAACCCAACTTAGCTTAGCCGAACCTTCCATTCTGAAGCTATTAAAAGTTAAATTAGCTTAAAGACCAAACCTGCTCTTCGCTTGTCCATTTTACGGACCGGATAAAAAGACTGTCAGTTTATAAATTGGGTAATGATTGGAGATGCCCAGTTCATAAAATAGTCAGTTCATGAACTTAACCATTTTTTGAATGGTTCGTGAAACGGTCAGGAGGAGAGGCCAATTCACAGAATGAGCAAATTCATTAATAGGGTGTAACTTATACTTACATACACTTGTAGTATTACACTAACTATTCTGAAAGCTACATGGAAGTTAGCGAGAATTTATGTCAGTTACAAGAGTCTAAATTGTTGTTTATTTCTGTAATTTTAAATATTGCAATTTGAGCTTAGGGGTCGCATATAACATACTCGAGGGCCGCAAGTGTCCCGTGGGCCACGGGTTGGATAGACATGCCTAGTATAAGGGGTCACTCTCGTGTTATACTGGCCTGCTGATGACGGGGAGATCAGGGTTAAAATGCCGTTCGAGTCTTCTGAGGGTGGTTTTTCCTAAAAGATTTCCCGCTCTCTTTATATACAAATGCGGTTGATTACCTCTAAAATGCTTCCTCAACCATACCCCATTAGAGTATTAATCATATATGCATCTAGGGTGACCTGGCGGTCTAGGGGTAAGGTGTCAGACTTCTATGCTGGTAGCCGGGGTTCAATCCTTGGTCCCGGTAAAGATTTATCTGATTACCAAACCCTTCCTTCACCTCTGACAAGACATCTTGTGAATGTGAGGAATGCCAGGCCTCCACCGTGGTTCGGATTCCACGTTAAACTGTAGGTCCTTCATTTCATATCACTATCACCCTACCATTACACATTAGCGTAAGTGCGTATAACCCGAACGGGTAGTAAGACGCGGTGCTAATAATAATAATAATAATAATAATAATAATAATAATAATAATAATAATANCATACATACATACATACATACATACACACATACATACATGCATACATACATACATACATACATACATACATACATACATACATGCATACAAACATATATACATACATGCATACATACATACATACACACATATATACATACATATATATATGTATATCTCTCACTCCAATAGTGAACCTGCCCATTTCTTGAATTGGGCAAATTTTTGATCATTCCGTGAACTCGGGTTGGTTGGGTCGGGTCGGTGAACGGGTTGGGTAGACATGCCTAGTATAAGGGGCCACTCTCGTGTTATACTGGCCTGCTGATGACGGGGAGATCAGGGTTAAAATGCCATTCGAGTCTTCTGGGGGTGGTTTTTCCTAAAAGATTTCCCACTCTCTTTATATACAAATGCGGTTGATTACCTCTAAAATGCTTCCTCAACCATACCCCATTAGAGTATTAATTATATATGCATCTAACCTGAATAGTTAGTAAGACGTGCTAATAAAAATAAACTGGGGCTGGCTATACTGTAAGCATGAGTGAAAACAACTCTCTCTCTCTCTCTATCTCTCATCGCCCAATATCGCTAGAAATAAACATGTTTGATTTAGGTCACTGAAACGCTCAGATTCTGGGAGTTTTTGGTTGTGTCATCACCAAGGACTGGATTTTGGTGACACATTGCCTTTTTTTTTGTACATCACTGAGAACGCTCATGTAGACATAATTCTATTCAGTTAGCCACTTACCCGCCTCAGTGGTGTAGTTGGCTAACGCGCTAGTCATGTTGAGCTCGACTGCTGAGCACGGGGAGATCAAGGTTCGAATCTCGGTCGGGTGAACTAAGGGTAGTTTTTCCTAAATGGTTTCCCACTCTCCCTCCACGTAAATGCGTATTCACTTCCTCCTATTCAACCTCCCTAATTCCTAATCCATTAGCATAATTAATAATTAAAAACGTATAAACCGAACGGGTAGTAAGACGTGATGCTAATATTATTATTATTATTAGCCACTTATCTCGGAATTTTTTTTTAGGAGCTCTTTTAGTAAATATTTGTGACTACAATTTTTGAGTAATTTATAGGCATTTGTTAAATAAGTAGGGACCTATATTTTTAAATACCATCGATATTTTATAAATGTTAAATTACTCAAACATAATTGTTTCAACATAAATTGTCTGTCGATGTGATAAGATAATGCAGACAAATGACTTTGTATCCTCTCTACTTGCATGTTTAGAGAATGTATATTCGTGGTGATACACTTAGAAGACTTGTGAGGGCTGCGTTAGTAGGGGGTAGTCAATACTTCTGAAGGGGATATTTGTAAATCAATATTTTATTCAGAGTTTAGTTGATAAAGGTTATTTATTTAATATATATTTGTTAGTTACCATTTGTAAAGTGCGTATTTTATTTATTCGTGTGCATTAATAATGATTTTTTAAAGAACTTTTTTGTAATTTCGAAGTCATTTCTTGGAATTATTAGCTAATTTTATAGGTTGTTTTGATCATCAAAGTTGGGGACTTAATCATAACAATCGAACATGGACTATTGATGGGGTTGTTTGTAATTTATCTGTATTTTGGGAGAATTTAAGGTCAAAAGGTCTGTCCAATTATTTGGGAGAGGTTTGCAATACAACAGACAATTGTGCCTGTAGATAGCATTTTGTTCACTTAGTGAATATTGTATTAATTGAGATATTTAAAGGCATTTTCTGAACCGACTGATTACACCAACCAATGATAATTTTCTATGAGCGAGAGTGAAGGGTCCTACCAATTTTGTCAGGAAAGGTATTTTCACATACCTTCCAGGGTTATTTAATATGCCACAATCGACATGGGACTAACCACTTTTTCCGAAGGAAGTTTTGTTCCGAATTTTTATCGCTCAAGAAAAATACGTCAACCCCGGCTGGGTTTGAACCCACGAACATCGAGTCCTTGGGCGAGGATTTTACCTCAAGACCCCCAAGGTCAACATGAATAATGTGGTTGCATAAAGTAATGTAGAAAAACCAACCTTACCAAACTACCAGCAAAGTAAACGTAATGCACGTTTGACCCGCACTGGTGGGCACGTAGCCTAAACTTCAAGCTTATCTAGTCTAGTTTGATGGTGATAGGAAAGTCAGAATTCAAATCCCGGTTGGTTAGGGTTTTCAGAAATGTTTATCCTCTCACTTAACGTACATTTGGGCACTTTTCCTCCAAACTCTGTATACCTCATTCCTACACCATTAGTTGGATTAAATCAAGTACTCAATTATAAATAAACCACATGCTAACACTAAGTGCTGCTTAGCGCTTAAAACTGCTCTATGGCCGACCTTGGCCTTGGAATATTGAAGAGTTAGTCTCCTTCTAGAGCGTTGAGGGGTGCTCTCTAGTTTATACTATGAATGAGTTAGGCATCTTCTACGGCGTTGAGGAATGGTACCTATTTTATATTGTTTAGGAAATAACCTTCTTCTAGAACATTGAGGTATGGTCCCTATTTCAAAGTATTTAGGAGTTAGCCTTCTTCTAGAACGTTTAGGTGTGATCCCTATTTCATTGTGTTTAGGAGTTAGCATTATTCTATAACGTTGAGGTTTGGTTCCTATTTTAAAGTATTTAGGAGTTAGCCTTCTTCTAGAACGTTTAGGTGTGATCCCTATTTCATTGTGTTTAGGAGTTAGCATTATTCTATAACGTTGAGGTGTGGAACCTATTTTAAAGTATTTAGGAGTTAGCCTTCTTCTAGAACGTTTAGGGGTGGTCCTTATTTTACAGTGTATTCAGGAAATGAGCTTCGTCTAGAACATTGAGGAACTACCCAATGTAGATATCAATGGTTGATAAGTTGGGCCTGATCGTGCTCATTGATTATTTAACCGTGCTTAAGTTATTACTTCATCTTATTTGGCAGTCTCTTAAATAAGCATTCTAAGTAGACTTTTAAAATTTGTTTTGTTTTGTTTGTTTAATCTTTTCTAGTAAAATATTTTTAAATTAGTTAGATAGAACAGTGCTATTTTATAAATAAAATTGATTTCACTTAAAGAAAATATATATGTATTTTTTTAAATAAAATTGATCTCACTTAAAGATATATATGATATAGCTCAGTTTTGCACATCTCTAAACTACCTGTATCTCCGAACGCGTGCAAAACAAATTAAAACTTCCAAGTGCATTGTGTGCCTCCCAATAGCCGCGATACTCTTACAGCTAATTTTATTTTAACGAGATTAGTGTCAGACTGCTGGGCCGGCGTGCTTGTCATTTGTTTTCCCTCTCTGTCCTTTCTCTCCGTCCTTGTTTGGCAGGTAAATAGGCCAACAGAGCTGCCCAGGCTTTTACAGAAGGGAGAGGGGAGCTTAATTGAAAGTTAAGAGAAACGCTTAAAGGAGTCTGGATTAATTTTATTACAACCCAATATTATAGAAATGGAAGGGATCTCAGACTATGTCTGTGACCCCTATACATACATGGTCGGTAATCAGCGAGGGACCCCCAGTACAATCTCAGGCTAATCAAGAGAGTGGACCAGCATGTCCAGGCTAGTGTGTCCGGGAGTGGGCCAGCATTCCCAGTGAATTATTCAGCGAGTCTAGTGTTTGTGTAACGTACAGTAGCCCCATGGCTTCTTTGGTGCTGACTGACAGCTCACAGCTGTCATCAGATAGTCAACATTTAGGTATATACCTAAGTTTTTACTTTCAGAAGTGACAACTGCTAAACACATGTTTTTTGCAGATCATATGGTTCGGCGTATGGATACATAATTTGGTCTGCTAACCTTTCAAAGCTTATATCTGTCAGCTGTGAGCTGTCAGTCAGCACCAAAGAAGCCGTGGGGCGGCTATAGGTCAGGACAATGTGTCGTGCGTGGAAACCAGTGGTGGTGTAACCTGAGTGACTTAGACTTTGTGAATTTAACAGTAACCGAACATTATAATATACCGATATTTAAATATTTAATCAGTCATTTTGTATTCTTATCAATTCGCTGTTTATTTAATTAAATTATGCATGTGTTGTTTTATATTTAATAATCAAAACTTTGAAAACTACATGTGTGTCTTTAATCTTGTTCAATCAGCAATTTACCCCAACATGCTGAAAATAACTCGTGGCTCATATGGTGACGTGTGAATGGCCCACGACATCCCAGGTAACCCGCGCCCGTTTTATTGGTGTCAGAAGTAGGATATTAGTTGTTTGATTTACGATAACCGTAAATAATACCGTGGATATTCGGGTTTTGGAAGCTCTTTTCCCAGCCTGGTCAGAAATAAACTGCTTCCCAAACTGCATCACTGAACAACAAGATGGTGGAACAAACGGCATCGTCGACAAGCATGAAAGAAGAACTAAAATCAGTCTTATCGTCAATAGGGAGCAAATATGTATTCATGAAAGAGAAAGTTAATTCAAAGAAGGTCGACGTAGAGTCAGTGTATATGCCATTATGGTCAGCTAGCGAAGACATGGCACAGTGTGTGACGAAAATGGAGACGACTGGAAGTGTAGCTGTGATCCAACAGTTCATGAAGTTGGCTTATGATGCTTGTGAAAAATGTCAGACACCATTGCCAAATATGTCTCAGTCTTTGGTTCGAATCCTGTTGGAGTCTGTGTATGTGTCTGCTCTTGACGCTTTGAAGAGTAGTCGGGTGAGTGAAGAGAGTTCTCAAGAGAGTCAGCGTGTTTACTTCAAGCTCTGTTGGTGACGACAATGTTAGTTATAACGTTATTCGTGACATTGTTGGAGGCAACGCTATTGGTGACAGCACTGTTGGTGACGATGGTGTTGGTGACTACGCTGTTGGTGATGTAGTTTATGGTGTCAACATTGTTGATTATGACGTTTCTTGTGATTATTATTTTTCAGAATACAGTGGTTTGGTTATGAGTCTTGTTATTTAATTCAGTGTTTTTTTTAGTTGTAGTTGATTTAATTAAAACAGTATATGTGTTATTTAAGTTTTAATAATCAAAACCTTCAGAATTATGTTTGTTTCTGTAATCGTGTTCAATAAGCAACGTACTCCAATATCCTGAAAAGAACTTCTGGCTCACACTGAGATGTGTGAATGGCCCGTGACCTCCCAGGTCACCCAAGCCCGTTACAGTATTAAATCAAAAAACGTAAATTCCCTTTCACATGAAGGCATTTAACGCATACTACTAACTAAATCATACTGGCTGATGAAATCAAATATGATTTGATTATGTGGATAATTTAAAACGTTAAAGTATGCATCAAGTATAAATATATGTAAATAATTATAGCAAATTCAATTAAATCTATTTAGAATGTTCACGAGGGTATTAAATAATGTAAATCAAAACAATATTTTTTGGTTTTTCGGTTGGTCTCTGATTACGCACATAGGCCTACATATTAATAAAAATAGTATCAGGACAGTATAATTCTAAAAAAAAAAATCACCCATATTTGCTTGGATGGAGGGTTTGAAACCACATGGGGTATTAATTATTAGAAAATATTGTCTGGATTAGAACCACTATCCTCTATGTAACTAGCTAACTAGACTAAATGATTTCTACATTTAGAGCACTTTCCCAGTGGTTATTTTTAAATGTCTAGTAGTTTTACTTGTAGAACATAATTAAATATATAATTTACATAAATAGTAATTGATATTCAAATGTCAATATATACATAACTACCATTTTACTAGCAAATGGGGCTATTAAAATAAAATCCTAACTGTATATCGTTCTTAACTAGAGAGTATAATTAAAACCAATTATTTTTGTAAATACAGTCTCATCAGATTTATATATTTCTAGTAAAATAAAACTATAGACATAACATCTATATTATAATTACATAATTTCATTAAGACAGTGCTGACAATTAATAAAAAAAAACTACCCACTTTAGTGGCCACATGCTCTAAGGTGTAGCTCTCACATGGCACTAGACTGTCAATGACGGGGAGTTCATGGTTTGATCCCAGTTGGTTGACTGAAGGTGTTTTTTTAAATGGTTTCCCACGCTATCCACACAAATTCGTATACACTTCATCTAAATTAAACCTTCCTTATTAACGTAAAATTAATACTAAAACTTATGGTCTGAATAGGTAGTAAAACGTGGTGCAATTTTTTTTTATTCAATCAATTTAAAAAAATCTGGTTAATGTCTTGCACTAGAATCCACTATAATAATTAGGAATAGGCTAAATAAATCAGAATGCCTGTGTATTTTTTCTTCTGATAAATTAGGAAACGCTTATGTAAAAGAATAAATAGTTTTAAGATCATATGGGAAGTGAGTGAAAACGTATTCTATTTATCTTTTTAATAAAATTGTAGGGTTAATTTAGAATTTGTTCAGGTCTATTATTTATCATGTAAATTGAAACAAACTCCCCAGACATACGATTTAAGCAAAATCGTTAGAGATATATTCATAGAATTTGCCATTTTCAATCTTAAATATAAAACTCTTCAGTAAACTATCCTTAATTCAAGGACAATGATCAACGATAATAAACTACTTTATTTATCTAATATCAATTTTGAACAAAGTCCATAAAACTGTGCAGCAGCTAGCCCAGAAATAGATAGATAGATATATTTCTACACGCATACACGGAAACCAGCTAACACATTCGCTTTTGTGGCCAGCTTGTATAAGACCGTAATAGCCTCTCAAATGAAATTAGGTTGACACGGAATGAATGTTTATTTTTTAATCTATAGTTTTGTAGAGATCGTATAGTAGCTGCGTTGTTTTGGTTAAATTATTAAACAATATATTTAAATTACTGGCGTCTAGTATTTCACTCGATACACGTCACACATCTTGGATAGTGTGAGAGTGATCATAAATAGTTTTAGGGTAACTTCACAATATCAATTGATTTATAAGTGATGTAATCTAACTACTATTAACTAACATACCTGATTTCTTATTATAATAATTAGACCTGTGGCGACTACGCGAGCGACAAACGTGAAGTGTCGACACACACTTTACAAAAACATGACTCCCAAGAGTTGACCCGGGAGCGTCCTTGGCTCAAGCCAAGATAGACAAGAGTTACCAATCCTACTTTACTTGACTCAATTGTATTTTTTTTT
>CABFOW010000004.1:600000-881444 GCA_902141385.1 Timema californicum | reverse complement strand
GGGTGACTGCGTACCTTTTGTATAATGGGTCAGCGACTTATATTCTGTAGCAAGGTTAACCGTATAGGGGAGCCGCAGGGAAACCGAGTCTTAACTGGGCGTTAAGTTGCAGGGTATAGACCCGAAACCCGGTGATCTAGCCATGGGCAGGTTGAAGGTTGGGTAACACTAACTGGAGGACCGAACCGACTAATGTTGAAAAATTAGCGGATGACCTGTGGCTGGGGGTGAAAGGCCAATCAAACCGGGAGATAGCTGGTTCTCCCCGAAAGCTATTTAGGTAGCGCCTCGTGAACTCATCTTCGGGGGTAGAGCACTGTTTCGGCTAGGGGGCCATCCCGGCTTACCAACCCGATGCAAACTGCGAATACCGAAGAATGTTATCACGGGAGACACACGGCGGGTGCTAACGTCCGTCGTGAAGAGGGAAACAACCCAGACCGCCAGCTAAGGTCCCAAAGTCATGGTTAAGTGGGAAACGATGTGGGAAGGCACAGACAGCCAGGATGTTGGCTTAGAAGCAGCCATCATTTAAAGAAAGCGTAATAGCTCACTGGTCGAGTCGGCCTGCGCGGAAGATGTAACGGGGCTAAACCATGCACCGAAGCTGCGGCAGCGACGCTTATGCGTTGTTGGGTAGGGGAGCGTTCTGTAAGCCGTCGAAGGTGTGCTGTGAGGCATGCTGGAGGTATCAGAAGTGCGAATGCTGACATAAGTAACGATAAAGCGGGTGAAAAGCCCGCTCGCCGGAAGACCAAGGGTTCCTGTTCAACGTTAATCGGAGCAGGGTGAGTCGACCCCTAAGGCGAGGCCGAAAGGCGTAGTCGATGGGAAACAGGTTAATATTCCTGTACTCGGTGTTACTGCGAAGGGGGGACGGAGAAGGCTATATCAGCCGGGCGACGGTTGTCCCGGTTTAAGCGTGTAGGCGGAGTGTCCAGGTAAATCCGGACGCTTGTTAACGCTGAGGCGTGACGACGAGGCACTACGGTGCTGAAGTGATAAATGCCCAGCTTCCAGGAAAAGCCTCTAAGCATCAGGTAACACAGAATCGTACCCCAAACCGACACAGGTGGTCAGGTAGAGAATACCAAGGCGCTTGAGAGAACTCGGGTGAAGGAACTAGGCAAAATGGTGCCGTAACTTCGGGAGAAGGCACGCTGGCGCGTAGGTGGAGGGACTTGCTCCCCGAGCCGAAGCCAGTCGAAGATACCAGCTGGCTGCAACTGTTTATTAAAAACACAGCACTGTGCAAACACGAAAGTGGACGTATACGGTGTGACGCCTGCCCGGTGCCGGAAGGTTAATTGATGGGGTTATCCGTAAGGAGAAGCTCTTGATCGAAGCCCCGGTAAACGGCGGCCGTAACTATAACGGTCCTAAGGTAGCGAAATTCCTTGTCGGGTAAGTTCCGACCTGCACGAATGGCGTAATGATGGCCAGGCTGTCTCCACCCGAGACTCAGTGAAATTGAACTCGCTGTGAAGATGCAGTGTACCCGCGGCAAGACGGAAAGACCCCGTGAACCTTTACTACAGCTTGACACTGAACATTGAGCCTTGATGTGTAGGATAGGTGGGAGGCTTTGAAGCGCGGACGCCAGTTCGCGTGGAGCCAACCTTGAAATACCACCCTTTAATGTTTGATGTTCTAACGTAGGCCCGTGATCCGGGCTGCGGACAGTGTCTGGTGGGTAGTTTGACTGGGGCGGTCTCCTCCTAAAGAGTAACGGAGGAGCACGAAGGTCAGCTAATCACGGTCGGACATCGTGAGGTTAGTGCAATGGCATAAGCTGGCTTGACTGCGAGAGTGACGGCTCGAGCAGGTGCGAAAGCAGGTCATAGTGATCCGGTGGTTCTGAATGGAAGGGCCATCGCTCAACGGATAAAAGGTACTCCGGGGATAACAGGCTGATACCGCCCAAGAGTTCATATCGACGGCGGTGTTTGGCACCTCGATGTCGGCTCATCACATCCTGGGGCTGAAGTAGGTCCCAAGGGTACGGCTGTTCGCCGTTTAAAGTGGTACGCGAGCTGGGTTTAGAACGTCGTGAGACAGTTCGGTCCCTATCTGCCGTGGGCGCTGGAGAATTGAGGGGGGTTGCTCCTAGTACGAGAGGACCGGAGTGAACGCACCACTGGTGTTCGGGTTGTCATGCCAATGGCATTGCCCGGTAGCTAAGTGCGGAAAAGATAAGTGCTGAAAGCATCTAAGCACGAAACTTGCCCCGAGATGAGTTCTCCCTGACTCCTTGAGAGTCCTGAAGGGACGTTGAAGACTACGACGTTGATAGGCCGGGTGTGTAAGCGCAGCGATGCGTTGAGCTAACCGGTACTAATGACCCGTGAGGCTTAACCTTACAACGCCAGAGGCGTTTTTGAGAGACACAATTTTCAGCCTGTACCGGATATTCTGCGTGGCCTTACGGGCGGCGCGGAGACAGAATTTGCCTGGCGGCTTTAGCGCGGTGGTCCCACCTGACCCCATGCCGAACTCAGAAGTGAAACGCCGTAGCGCCGATGGTAGTGTGGGGTCTCCCCATGCGAGAGTAGGGAACTGCCAGGCATCAAATTCGTTCCTTTTCCCCTGACAAGGAAAATAACAGGAACAGACGGCCATCAGCCAGTTGCTGACAGCTGTGAAAGAATCGGTGGAGCGGTAGTTCAGTTGGTTAGAATACCTGCCTGTCACGCAGGGGGTCGCGGGTTCGAGCCCCGTCCGTTCCGCCACTTAATTGGAAAGCCCTGACTTAACGGTCAGGGCTTTTTCCATTGCAGTAAATTCAACACGGAAAAAGACACCGCACTGATTCTCTTCGATCACCCGGATCATTTTAACGATCGCTAATTCTTTGAATCTGAAGCGATAATACTGCGATCGATCCCACTCCTCCCAATTGTGTGCAGGCAGACCCCGATCAGGCCTGCCCCTGTAGACTTCAGGTACGCCACGGCTGATCAGCTGTCCACTCACTCAGAAAATCGATAAAAGCGCGTACACGCTGGCTTACGCCAATATCACTGTAGTAAACAGCATGGAAGGGCATTTCGACCGGCAGACGCTGATCGGCCAACACTTCCACCAGTTTTCCCTCAGCAACTTCACGATCGATCATATAGTCCGACAGGCAGGCAATACCATTACCGGTAAGACAGAGCTGCTTAATCGTCTCTCCGCTGTTAGAGGAGATAGCCCAGCTAATATCATAGAGTTCGCCGCTTTCACGGGAGACGGGCCAGCGATTGAGTCGTGGGGAATCATCAAAGCCAAGACAGTGATGGTTATCCAGCTCAGCCACCGTTTGCGGTGTCCCATGCTCACGGAGATAGGCGGGTGAAGCCACAATCTTGCGAAAGCTCCTGAACAGCAGTCGGGCGCGCAGCGTTGAGTCGGTGAGATTGCCGGCACGAATGGCGATATCCACTTTCCGCTCAATCAGATTGATAAAACTCTCTGAGGAGATCAAAGAAAGAGTCACGTCAGGATAGCGCAGACGAAAAGGTTTAATCATCGGCATCAGCAAATGCAGAATCACCGGCGTCGCGGCATCAACGCGCAGTAGTCCTTTAGGCGCCTGTAAACTCTCGATTAAATCGCTTTCTGCCGTGGTCATCTCCTGCAAAAAGCGTTGAACATGGCGAAAATAGCGTTCGCCTTCCTGCGTAAGCGCCAGCTGCCGTGTTGTGCGGGTCAGCAGGGCAATACCCAGCTTGCTCTCCAGCTTTTTAACTGTCCTGCTGACGGCAGAGTTAGCCATCTTCAGCTGTTCAGCAGCGCGACTGAAACTTCCACTTTCTACTACGCTGACAAACACTTTTAGTTCATCAGAAGATGCCTTCATTCTTCCTCCGTGCAGCCACATGGCCATTAAGCCAGTTTATGACTGATAATGCTGTTATAACCAGTACAGGAGCCGTTAATGATGACATCGGGGATGTCACCGCCTGATCTGCCTCGTTTTGCTTAGCGAACGTAAAAGGGCTGCTTTATTCTGGAAAAGGTGATGAATTCTGACATTCACCTGCATCCATTGAAACCCCGGTCTAAAATCCCTATAACAGACAGGTGTTAACTGTATTTTGAATCATCAGCCAGGCGGGAAAGTGCGCAAAAAAACTTATGCAATGCGATATGTAGCAGGACAACCAGTGGAACAGATCTTTCCACCTGGCGCGATGCTCCATCTCGGTCAGGCACTGCCACCCGGTGCACCCTTGCCCGCGCATCCAAACCTCAAAGTTCTGGTATGGAACATCTTCAAGCAGCAGCGCGCAGACTGGATGTCGGTACTGGAAGGATTTGGTAAAGATGCGCACCTGGTATTACTGCAGGAAGCGCAGACCACACCTGAACTGGTGGAGTTTGCCACCAGTAATTATCTCGCTGCCGATCAGGTGCCTGCCTTTGTGCTGCCTCAGCATCCCTCTGGGGTGATGACGCTCGCCTCTGCGCACCCGGTCTATTGCTGCCCGTTGCGTGAGCGTGAGCCTCTGCTGAGACTGTCAAAATCGGCTCTGGTCACGGCGTATCCGCTGCCCGCGGGGGAAATGCTGATGGTCGTGAACATCCATGCGGTAAATTTCAGCCTGGGCGTCGACGTCTACAGTAAACAGCTGGGGCCAATCGGGGAGCAGATCATGCATCACCAGGGGCCGGTGATTATGGCCGGGGATTTCAATGCCTGGAGCCGTCAACGTATCAATGCTCTCTACCGTTTTGCACAGCGAATGAAGCTGGAAGAGGTGATGTTTACTGCCGATCACCGCCGTAAAGCCTTTGGTCGCCCACTGGATTTCGTCTTCTATCGCGATCTCAGGGTGAGTGAGGCATCCGTACTGGTGACGCGCGCGTCCGACCATAACCCCTTACTGGTGGAGTTCAGTTCAGGAAGCTAGTCCGGTGCATTAAGCGAGCCTGCAAAGGGGAGGAAAGTCCGGCAGATGAGTAAACGGTGGCGGATGAATAAAAGAAAAAGGCTGACAAATGTCAGCCTTTTCAACGTATCAGGTATCAGGTGTTGCGTTATTATTCACAAACAGCGTTAAGTTATCGCCGGGTTGAATATCTTTCGCACTGTCCAGCACACTGTTCCAGCGCATCACGTCTTTGATATTGACGCCGTGATGACGGGCAATACTGTCAAGAGAATCACCCTTACGAACACGATAGGTGATGCTGTTGCCGTTATCAGCCAGTCGGGTGCCATTCGAACCAATGGTCAGAGTCTGACCTGGTCGGATATCAGCACCGCGCAGGTTGTTATCCTGCTTCAGTGTCGAGACGCTAACGCCAAGTTTTGAAGCGATACCAGAGAGCGTATCACCCCGCCGCACTTTGTACCCGCCACTCGCACTGGCTTTCGCAAGCTGAGTAGGCTGTACCGCTGCGATGTCACCGGAAGCCAGTGAGTTACGCAGTTTCGCGACGTTCGACTTCGGCACCATAATATAGTGTGGGCCGTTTGGCGCTGTTGCACCGCCTTTGTAACCAGTATTGAAGCTCTTTAATTTCGTGAGCGACATACCCGCCATTTCGGCAGCCTGCGTCAGCTGTATCTGCTGACCCACTTCCACTCGCGCCAGAGCACGACTTTCATTAGGGGTCGGCAGTTTGATACCGTAACGCTTGTTATTTTTGAGCAGTTCACTCAGAGCTAACATTTTAGGCACATACACGGTCGTTTCGCGTGGCAGCGATAAATGCCAGAAGTCAGTCGGCTTACCGCGCGCCTTGTTCTGCTTTATCGCTTTGAGTACACGTCCTTCACCACTGTTGTACGCTGCGATGGTTAATAACCAGTCGCCGTCAAACATGGTGTTAAGACGTTGCATCATATCCAGCGCAACTTTCGTGGATGCGACCACATCACGTCGCCCATCGTAATACTGGTTCTGTTTCAAACCATAGTTTCGACCTGTTGCAGCAACAATCTGCCAGATACCAGCGGCATTGGCGGATGAAGTTGCCCGGGGGTCAAAAGCGCTCTCCACTATGGGTAGCAGTACCAGTTCCATCGGCATTTTACGTTTCTGTATCTGCTCGACTATCCAGTACATGTACGGCTCTGCCCGTAATGTTACATCGTGGAGATAGCTCTTATTTTTTAAAAATTTACTTTTTTGTTCGCGGATTGCCGGGTTTTCCGGAATCCCCATCTTCAACTCGTCACTAATGAAACTCCAGAGATCTGCGTCTGCTGCGAGGCCAGTTCCATCTTCCTGCCATCGCGGCGACAAAAACTCGTCTCCGTACTTTCCATTTTCACCTTGACCAGCTGAAGACAGACTCTGTGCATGCTGTACCGGGATATTGGCATCGTTCCTGGACGCCTGACATCCTACCAGCAAGACTGAGGCGAGTAAGATCGCTTTAGCCTTCATGTGTGTGTCAATAGTTCGCTTAAAAGACGAGCAACTATACGTGACGACTTTTCACAACACAACCCGAAAAATCAAAAAGCGTCTTTCTTCTCGCGTAGAACGGCAAATGAACGCCATACGGGTTCATCAGTAACGTTAACGTTTAATGCCCTTTGTAAATCAATGTCTTGCGTGCGAAGAAATAAATTTATTGTCCGTTCGTGCGCCAGTTTTGTGGGCAAGCTAATGCCATTTTCAGCGCGTAAGTCCTTAATTTTCTGATATTCGGCCGTTATTTGTGGGTCATGGGGCAGAATAGCCGCAGCAAACTTCAGATTGGATAAAGTATATTCATGTGCGCAGCAGACTAATGTTTCACCTGGAAGCTGGTTAAGCTTTTGAAAGGAATCATACATCTGCTCTGCCGTGCCCTCAAAAAGCCGTCCGCAGCCGCCCGAAAAGAGTGTGTCACCACAGAAAAGATAAGGTGAGCTGTAATATGAGATATGTCCTAAAGTGTGACCAGGGGTATGGATCACCTCAAACGTCAGGCCCAGAACCGTGACCTTATCGCCTTCGCTGACTATCGTTCTGGCCCCTTTAGCCGCAGTTTCCTGGGGACCATAGACCTCAAGCTGAGGGAAATGCTCGCACAGTGTTTTCACTCCGCCCGTGTGGTCGTTATGGTGGTGAGTCAGCAGAATAGCCACCGGTTGCCAGCCGTTGGAGGCCATTTTTTCTAACACCGGTTGGGCTTCGCCGGGATCGACAATCAGGCATTTACCGTCATCATCAGTCAGCGTCCAGATGTAGTTGTCCTGCAACGCAGGAATACTGGTAAGATTCATCATCACCTCTCGCAGGTCGTAGGAAAAGGAAGAGCGTAAAGCATGAAGCCCGCTAAATCACGCCAGATTCTGAACGCACCGCTGTCATGGCGCGATATGCCGTGGGGAGATTATTTCCGCGACGCGCTAACGCAGCAGCTTCAGCCTTACCTCGGAAAGCTTTATGGCTTTCATATGCTTA
The DNA here is from genome assembly GCA_902141385.1 of Timema californicum. Lineage (NCBI taxonomy): Eukaryota > Metazoa > Arthropoda > Insecta > Phasmatodea > Timematidae > Timema > Timema californicum. Next base: position 874,056 of record CABFOW010000004.1, on the reverse strand, counting down.
AGCTTGGCAACCTCAGCGCAGAAATCAACACCGAAAACTGTGCTATTTCACATCAGGTCAATGTTGGCAGGGAAGGGGAGCTGTTACAGGTGCTGGCTGACCCGATGCAACTGCCGTTTGAGTCGAAGTCGATCGATGCCTGTTTGCTGGCCCATACGCTCGCCTGGAGCCAGGATCCTCACCGGGTGTTACGTGAAGTGGATAGGGTGTTAATTGATGATGGCTGGATGATTATCAGCGGCTTCAATCCCTTCAGCCTGCTCGGCGTGAGTAAGATGGTGCCGGGCCTGAACCGCAAAGCCCCCTGGAGCGGACGGATGTTCAGCCAGGTGCGGTTAATCGACTGGCTGGGACTGTTGAATTATGAGGTGGTCTGGCGCACCCGATTTCAGGTGCTGCCGTGGCATCGGCAGGGCGGAAAACTGATCAGCGCCCACTTACCGGCGCTGGGCTGTCTGAATATTGTGGTGGCACGTAAGCGCACCTTCCCGCTGCTGCCGACCCGGGCCAGGAAGAGTATGAGCACCAGCAAGATCCGCCAGACGGTCAATGCCACACGCCAGTTCCGGCAGGCAGAGGATCAGGATTCGGTTTTATAACCGATATCCTCAAAAGCGGGATTTTCAGCCGCGCTGCGGGCCAGCACGTCGCAGCGCTCATTTTCCGGATGTCCGGCATGGCCTTTAACCCACTCCCACTGAATCTTATGGGTGCTGAGTGCTAAGTCGAGACGCTGCCAGAGATCGACATTCTTCACCGGCTTTTTGTCGGCGGTTTTCCAGCCACGCTTTTTCCAGTTATGGATCCAGCTGGTAATTCCCTGACGCACATACTGACTGTCGGTACTGAGCACCACATCGCACGGCTGGGTCAGCGCTTCCAGTGAGACAATCGCCGCCATCAGCTCCATCCGGTTATTGGTGGTAAGGTGATAGCCTGCGCTGAAGGTTTTCTCATGCTGACCGTAGCGTAAAATCGCCCCATAACCGCCGGGACCGGGATTTCCAAGACAGGATCCATCGGTGAATATTTCTACCTGTTTGCGCATCTCTGGTAGACTTCCTCTCAAAAACGCTAAGTCTGACATAAAACGGGTCTTATGAGCACTGCAAATAACCGCCAGATCGTTCTCGATACTGAAACCACCGGCATGAACATGATCGGGGTACATTATGAGGGGCACCGCATCATTGAAATTGGTGCGGTAGAGGTGATTAACCGTCGCCTGACCGGTAACAATTTCCATATGTATCTTAAGCCCGATCGGCTGGTCGATCCCGAAGCCTTTGGCGTACACGGCATTGCCGATGAGTTTCTGGCTGACAAGCCTGCGTTCAGCGAGATCGCCGATGAGTTTCTCGACTACATTCGCGGTGCTGAATTAGTAATCCATAACGCCCCGTTTGATATCGGCTTTATGGACTACGAGTTTTCAAAGCTGAACCGCGGCATTGAAAAAACCGAAACCTTCTGCAAAATCACCGACAGTCTGGCGCTGGCGCGCCGTATGTTTCCCGGCAAGCGCAACAGCCTTGATGCGCTTTGCTCGCGTTACGAAATAGATAACAGCAAACGGACCCTGCACGGCGCACTGCTCGATGCCGAGATTCTGGCTGAAGTGTTCCTGACGATGACCGGCGGGCAGACCTCACTCTCCTTTTTATCGGAAAGTGAAAGCGCCCGACAGGCGCAGGGAGAGAGCATCCAGCGCATCGTGCGTCCCACCTCTGCACTGCGCGTGGTCACGGCCAGCGAAGAGGAAGTGGTTGCCCACGAGTCACGTCTGGATCTGGTGATGAAAAAGGGTGGCAGCTGCCTGTGGCGCGGCTGAATTGCGCATTTTTGTGGATAAAATCAACGGCAAGCTGAAAAAAACAGCAAACGATTTGTTCGCCTGGAAAAAGCGTTGACGCCGCAACAGGCTGCCATTACTATGCGCCTCGTTCCCGACGGGGAACAAAGCGCGGAGCGGTAGTTCAGTTGGTTAGAATACCTGCCTGTCACGCAGGGGGTCGCGGGTTCGAGCCCCGTCCGTTCCGCCAATCTCTTTAAAAAAGCCGATTCAGAAATGAATCGGCTTTTTGCGTTGATGCTTCTTTTATTTTTAACCTGATGGCTTTTAAATTTTTCATCACTCTTATGCTGCTGTCTGCCTGATGTGAAATAGACGTTATATTTCTCCGGATAGTAATAGTCTGTGTGAGCAAACCGTTCATCTTGTAAACCCGACTACCAGGCTGACAGTCGGGTTAAAAAGTTGCTTTAATTTTCCTGACTAACAGCGATTTCAACCGGTGTGAAGCTATTAATAATACGAACGTAATGTTTACGTTGTGCCTCGCTGAAATCATCATTTGTGGCCAGAGTGAAAACCATCAACCGACGTGAGTGAGGATTGAGGTCAGGATGCCATGGCAGAGTGACCACAGACGAAACCTGCCGTACCCATACACCATCTTCCAGGAATTTATTTGCGGTTTGCAGAACCGGCAATTTTGCCGGACCGATTTCATGCTTAAGGTTTTTCCCCTCAACTTCAAAACCGGGAACTAAACGCTTCATTCTTTCACACTGCTGCTCACAAAATTCATCTACCGTTTGATCCTGTTCCAGCGTGGCGCGGTTAATCAGGATATTATACGGTCTATTTTCCTCATCCATGTAACGGAGGATATTAATAGATTGATCCTCTTGTGGCATGAACGTCATAAACGTTCCTTCATTAAGTGGATAAACGGTTGGTTTGCTGCTCATAACATTCTCTCTTATTTTTACTGACTTTGAATGTGCAATGGAATAATCTCGACGCGGCGATTTAACGCGCGTCCTTCAGGAGAATCGTTGCTGGCTATTGGCCGGGAATTACCAGCCCCTGTAACGATAAAATGGCTGACAGGCAAACCACTTTTCTCAGCCAGCCAGTTTCGAATGACGTTGGCTCGCTCAACTGAAAGGGCATTATTTATGACAGATGTACCGGAACTATCCGTATGACCTATAATGAGATAAGTCTGGGACGGTGCCTCCTTCATTTTTGCTGCTACCTCCATCAATACTTTCTCGCTATCTGGCATAAGCCTGCTGCTGCCTTGGTGGAACAGCGGTATATTAGCGGGTGTAAAAAAGGTTGGCGGGTCGCGCGGTTGATCCTTTTGCAGCATGCTCTCCGGTAAGGCGATCTGGCTTAGCAAGTGGAAAGCGGGATCGGTTTTCAACTTAACGTAACAGGCAACGCCAACCGTCAGAAAGGCAATAAGTCCCAGCGGTAGCGCAGACTTCGGCCAACCGGATTTGCTAGGGGAATAGGGCACGTTAACTGGCGTAACCCGGGAGGTGATCGATTCTGGTCGTGGAGATTTTGACAATGGCAGAATGATCTCTGGCAGTGGCGGCAGAGTAATCGCGGCCGACAGCCCAGGCAAGATAGCGCATTTCTCAGCCAGCCAGATTGACCAGGCCCCATGTCGGGTGAATCCCATCCCGTAATCGGCAAGTGTAACGCCAGCCAGTTTAAGTGATGTACTGTCGAATAAGTTTTGTAACATGCTCATGATTCGCTGTTCTGCCAGCCAGGTAACCAGGGTTGAACCCAGCGCATGTCGCTGAATGGCGTAGAGGTCATCACCACTATCGTTAGCCTCAAGCTCGCCAATCAGGTCAATAAGTCGAGATTCCAGCTTAATATCGCAATTCGCTGCCGGCGCTAATTGGCCAGTCCAGATTGCTTTATCAGGATTATGAGCATCACGCTGCTGGCTCAGACGTGTGTAAAGTCCGAGAAAACAGGGCAGCGGTTCTGACAGCTGTACAGATTTAAAAGCGTGAAGCCATGCCATCATCTGCTCGATCATGATGCTGCTGTTTTCAAAGCCATCTGCTAACAGTGGGAAATAAGTCTGCACTGCCATTTCGGGATGGTGCATCTTTATATGAGCGATCCGATCCATTACGGTATGAGCATGATCAGCGAGAGCCCAAACGATTTGACCTTCATCGTTTGAAAATAGATCGAATTGCCTGAACCACTTTCTGGCGAAGGGCCCAATAATGAGCACCATTATTTTGGCAGTACCGGCGCATTCATGCTGAGTATTAAAAAATTCAGTCTGTTTTGTGGGCTGGCTGACGCGTCTATGTGAAAAATGACGTTCGCGATAGGCTGTGCGAAGCGCAACAAGTGTTTCACTTTGGCCTTCAGTTTGCCTCAACAGCTTGAGTAATTTCCAGGCGTAACTGAACATCACCTCATTGCCGCTAGAAAGCAGGGGCTTGAGTCGTGATGAAAGAGCGGTATCCTGTCTGCTTTCACTGTAGCCGTAAAAATGAGGTTCCAGCGAATAGCGCTGCCAGTGGAGTAAGTCACCACGTTCATTATCTGTGAGCCGCTGGTCAAAATAGCAGCACAGGAATTGACAAAGTGCCTCGCTCTCCGTCTCATCATGGTTTTCAACAAGTAGCGCTTTATTGAATTGCTCAATGAGCGAAATGAGCCTGAGTTGAAGATCTGCGGCTGAGGTAATTACGCCGTCAAAAGCGATAAGGGTATCTATCGCAATAAGCCGACAAAGAAAGGTTTTACTTTTCACCACGATTTCTCCAGCACCTTACCCCAGCCAGAAATATCTGACCAGGGACAAATCCGGATGATTGTTGGTCTGGTAATTATGCTGGCGGTTTTAAACTGAATATTCAGGAGAATATCGCCATTGGTTGACTTATGGCGCAACGTTTCCAGCTCGTCGATCTGCAACATCCGCTTATAAAGCAGACGATTCTGCGCGTTATAAACGCTCAGGCAAACCGGACTTATTTCATGTTCATCAACGATATAGTCTGTCACATTCAGTGTGATGGTCTGACTAAACCAGGCATACTGTCGCTCAAGCCATTCCATCTCGTTAGCCGGAGATTGCGCGAAGTAATTAATCTTGTCATCGCCCAGAACTTCAGGCAAAGCTGTACCTCTGTGCAGACAAATACCAGCCTGATACTCAAACTCTCTTAATCCCCGCTTCTTGCCCAGCATATAAGGAGCCAGTGTGGAAGCCGGTTCAGCCTCCAGCCCCAGTAAAATTCTGATACGCCTTTTGGCGGTCAGATCTCTTTCCCACCACGTTTTATCAATGTTGCCCTGATTTTTCGCCTCATCACTGTGATCACTCCAGACCTTGCTATGTTCTTCACGCTGGTAAAAATGCCACAGCAGAGGTTTATGAGGATGATAGACATCATAACCGTGCGTAAACGCTCTGACCGCCATACCTATCTCTTCACCGGCAAAGAAGATCTGCGGATCGTTAGGGACCGATTTGATAAAGTGCCCCGAAGCAAAGATGAATCCGCCAGCCAGATAACTTCCCCGTATCGGTGCTGAAGCCTTGAAAGGAGTCGAGCTGAACATGGGAATCCCCTGACGATCATATTCCCGGAAAATCAGACGGCTGACATCAGATTTTTTGCATCCAGCTTCGTTATTGCCTGGCGTATAAGCCGGGGGATAAGTTGAGATAACGGGATGGGGCGATTGCGCCTGTAGCATCCGCAGCATCGTTATCATTTCATTATCCCATTCAGGAATAAACCGACAGTGAGAATCTATTTGCAGGAAATATTGTTCATTCTCAAAAAGTGCCTCAGCCAGACTGCGCGCCCAGCTTGCACCCTGGCTGATAAAATAATGAACCATGATGATATCGATTCGGGCCTTATTAAAGAGAAATGTTACGATTTCCTGTCCATTAAATATCCTACGTTGCTGTAGTACAAAGCCGGCAGATTCAAAAAAATCACTGGTTTTGTCATCCTGCCAACAAATTGCGATATGCAGATTTTCAGGATATGCAGCATGTCGTAGCATATCCCTGAGCGTAGGCAGTAATTCAGGATCGCGGTAACTGGCGATGCTGACGAAGATGGTTGCTGGTTGATTCATATTAGCCTGACCCATAATGCTTTCGGTTACTGAATATCAAATAATATTTCTGCTGCAGCGGTAAAAGTTCCTCCCGCCGGGGTCGCAGATTTGCCGGGAATAAGCGTGGCTTTCCAGGTAAACTCGGTTGGTCCCTGACTGGTACTGTTTTTATCTTCTGTGGTTGTACCATTGACATTCATTAGCTGGTTCAAACCGTCCGTAATGCGGATTCCCAGACTGTCACTATTGCCAGTCGCATCCAGAACGCGGATGTAAGTACCGTCTGATGAGGGAGAATTGGTAATCATGGATGCTTTTGCGGCATAGCTGCCGTAATCACTTTTGCAGGTAATAGAAAAACCCAGGTCCCGTGTAACGCCTGCTTTTAATAACGAGGGAGTTACGGTATTGAAATCGACGGTTTTGGTACCATCGGTAGCGCATGTCGGCGTGCTGATAAGTTTCATTTCTCCGACAGTCAGGTTAATGATGTATGAGGCTGGGTTATCGCTGACAATATAATAGTAAGCAAGTAAACCGGCAGGGATAATTGTATTGCCCGTCGGGTCAGATAATTTGATATTACCCGTTTTAAAAAGCTGCACGCGAAAAAACGATCCTGCCGGCAGATCAAGGGTTCCCTCGGTTTCTCCATTGGGAAAGGTAAGAGTACTGGTTGATGGGAAATTGCCGAAAGCTCTGCCATTGCTGAATAATATTTTGATACCAATGCCGGAAATATTTGTTGGATAAATGCGTGTAGACGAATCTTGTCCAGTAAGATTAACAACTCGTTTTCCGTACTCTGTACCTGCAAGACAGGCGTCGTAGCCAATAGCACTGCCCGTGGCTGGGGTGTCGAATTGAGCGATTGGCGTTGTAGTATCTATTGCAGCATCGGCAGTAATAGTAATGGTTTGAGCATTGATAGCGAGCTGCGTGGGTTGACCACGGGCTATTGTGCAGGCAGCCCAGGCACCGGGCGACATGACGATCGCACAAAACAGAAAAACGTAGATCCGTAACATAAATTATTCCTTCTCCTGACTCAGGATGGCGATGATTTCCGGGGGGTACATTTTTGTTAAATCGGCAAAATTTCTCCCGATGCTGTCTTCGGCATATTTCAGTAATAAAATCAGTGGACTGCTGGGCTCCGTCATACCAAACCAGCTGCGAACTTCCTTGATAGTTTGCAGCGCGTCGGCACGATTATTAATGTCTCGACGAAGTGTCTGGATAGGCGCCTGGGGCGCAGGATCGCTAATGACCACCTTAGGAGCTGATTCTGAAGTTTCGTCGAGGGAGGACGCGTTTGTTTCAACATGAATAATGCTGGCAGAGGGTGTGACCTCGACGGCCTGTTCGGACACCGGTTCCAGACTGCCGAACTCTTTGCAGAAAAGTGCAAGGATAGCGGTTAATGTCGCCAGCTCAGGAGCCTCATCCTTCAGCGTTGCAACAAGAGTTTGCTTAATTTGAACGACAAAATGATATGCCTGGACCAGCGGTCGCAACGCATCCTGTGCATTGAGATGCCATTCATGTATCAGTCCGGTTACCGCTGTTTCCGACAACGTTCCGGGCTCGCGCGAAAACAGATGCGCCTTTTCAAACTCCCGAAGCGTGATTTGTAGCCCGGCGGCTTTCGGTAGCAACTGATTGCGTATATCTGTTATCAGGCCTTCAGGATCCTCAAGCTCAGCAAACGCATTTGCCCGTAAAATTGGCGTGAATTCACCTTCGTCCAGTAGTTGAGGATGAAGATCGTCTGGCCATATGGACAACAAGGCAGCGAGCACTTCCGTGCCCTCTGCAATCGCAGCCAGGCCAATTCTGCGAAGCCGACAGCGCATCAGAATGATAATCAGCCTGACATCTTTGCTTTTTTGCAGTAAATCCAGACACTCTCGTTCAGTTTCAGTCCAGTTTATCGGTTCTGCCGCTTCAACAAAGTCACCATATTCTGCAGCCAGTTTGGGCTGCAGCCGGGATTGCAGCATAATAAAGTCCGGAACGTACTCCAGATTTTCACCACAAGGATTATCCTGCGATAACGGTTGCAGCAGGTGCTGATAATAATTAGAACAGATGAGCACAGGTTTCTGATTCATAAGATTTAATTTTGAGTAAGAACTGTATTTCCTGGTTAAAGCGACGGCTGGCGGTGATACATTTCGGGTTCGAAACTCATGCCGTATACTGGAACGGTTGCGTGTTCACGCTCCAGCCAACTGGCATAACCAAGCTGGTGACGGCCATCAAGTCTGGCCTGCGGTACCTGATCGGCTGCCAGAATCAGTTGCACATCCCAGGCATATTCGAATCCGATAAAACTCCGTATCAGTTCGCGTAGCACCGCCATATCGCTGCCCCAGGGACTGAATTGCATATACTGGGAAAGAGACAGCGGCCCCATGAGCACTTTAAATTTATGCTGCCTGTCCAGTACGGTATTGCCGAGAATGGCACCATCGCCAAGCAGAGCGGCGTAACGATCATCACCCAGCGCACTCTGATCCTGGTCGTCCAGAAAAATCCATTGCGGCTCAAACTCTTTCAACTCGACAGGCACTTCAAAGTAATAGTGCAATGCCCCTAACAGACCGTCAGGATTACGGGCTTCACGAATAAGATGGGCAGAGGAGGCCAGTCTGGCATGGACTGGCAGCGGTGAAGAAATTAGTTCGGCAGGGTCGAGTCCGATCAGGCTGCCAACGTAAAACGAGAAGCGCTCGTCATTTTTACGGTCGAGCGAAGCCGTATCCTGTGATAGAAACCAGGCACGATAAAACTGACTCAGCGCACGATGGTGAAAGATGTCGGTGAAATCAATCAGCGTAGGATCGTGCTGTTCATAACGTGAATAAGCGAGCTCTGTCATATGGAGCGGCATGGCTCCCTGCGCCCCCCAGATGCCCAGACCGAACAGCTGAACTTTGATTTTGTCGTCCTGCTGGCTGATTGCCGCTATTTCGCGCGGAGAAAAGGCCATGCTTGCCATCTGTCCCAGCCTGAAGCGTTCCTGTGAGGGAAGCGTGGCAATGCCTGGCGGGGGTAAATCTGGCGTACGAGCAGCGATAGCCCGCATGAGACTGATAAACCCGGCTTCCCACGGCGCGTCATTATCAAACCAGACCTGTAAATCGTCAGGTATTGTCATAGTGCCCCACGCCTGCCAGGGCGAGCCTTCCAGCGTGTAATCAGTCCGCGCTGCATGGAATGTAACTCGGTTTCAGTAAAGATATTGATAGCGGCATGGCGCGCCAGATAGTTTTCCATCACCAGACCAAAGAGATAAGGACTCTTGCCGGAGAATCCCTCTTCGTCGACGGTCAGGCTACAGTTGACCCCACGTCCATAGACCAGCAGACCTTCTTCAGAAAGCCGACGGATTACTGGTTTGGTCTGGCAACCGACCAGACTATTGATCTGTGCAACGGCATCAAGATCGGCTGCGGTAGTAAACATCCGCAGCATATTACGTAATGATTCGCCGCCCTGCGTATGCTCCATGTCTGAGAGAGGCAGGTAATTAAAACTCAGCTGGCGGATAAGCCGCCATGCCGACTCACCGGTATTGAACGGAGGGCGTGGTGCACTTGGCGAACTGACAAAACGAGCCCCCTCAATGGGAACCGAATCGGACATGGTAAGATCAAAACTTCCACTATTTGACAAGAGACGAGGCAAATCACGATTGGTGACCATGGCATCAACTAGCAGGTAGCGAATATGCTCTCCATAGGGTGCCTCTTGCTGATCAACCAGCGAGATGAAGATTTCAGTGCTGGTGTAGGGTGTACGGGTAGTATATTTACGGCTACTGTTCTCCTGCCCACGCGCTTCTCGCCTGACGGAAAAATAGCGTCCGAAATTACCTCCATCTCTGTGGCGCGTTTGATAAAGCGGGTTAAACGTGAGCTCTTCACTGGTTTCCGCCTGTAAACCAAATACCTGATTTACTGAAAATATCTCGTAATCCAGGGGGCGACTGCGATCGGGAACGATGTGGAAACTGTTGAGCGCCCTGTTAACCTCAATGCGATCAACCCGCTTTGGAAACAGATTAATCACTGGCGTACAAAACAGGAGGAAACGCGTGGCATCGATGTGCGGAATGAGCTCCTGCGGGAGCCTGCTGAGCAGGACAATAAGCTCAACTTCATTACTGTTATTTTCCGCCAGGGCAGCAGAAAGTTGTGTGAGAGAAAAAAAGTAAAAACGCTGACTACAGGAAATATATTCCTGAATTAAAGTGTGGCCATGAAACATATTCCATTGCAGCGGCAACAGGCTTTGATCCGGATCCAGCCCTTCAAATTTTAATGGCTGCTGGCTGATGATGCTATATTGTGACTTATCCTGCACGTGACTGCGAACAATAGTAGCCACGTGATGGCCATGCAGCAGTTCAAAGATATGAGAGACAATACGTTCGTCTCCCTGAATGTAAAAAGGAAGTTCATCCAGACCCTTCAGTTCTGAAAAAGCCAAATCGCCTTGCAGTTTCAGTTTGATGCGTAAAGCACCTTTCAACTGATTGTGCTTGATGCGATGGTGTTCCAGATTGGGAATATCAGGTGGCACGGACGTTAAGCGGGCTTCAGTAATCTCCAGCGGCCAAAGAGTAACATTTTGATTATTTCTGAACTCGCAACGGCTCATCTCACCCGGTAATAGCCGGCTAAAGAAAGCGCTTTGTTTGGGAATGTTATAGCCGCTGGTTAAATCACCTTCATTAACATTGGGTGTCAATTGAATAACACCCATTGAAGGAATCGGTGAGTTATAGTTGGGGTAAACAATATCCATTAACCGCTGAGTGAAGTTCGGGAATTCGGCATCAAGCTTAATTTGTGTTCTGGCTGATAAAAAGCAAAACGCCTCAATAAGCCGCTCCACGTAGGGATCGGCAATTTCAATTCCGTTCATACCCAGACGCCCGGCTATCTTGGGATGGCGGCTGGCAAATTCCTGCGCCATTTCTCTGATAAAGATGAGTTCCCGATTGTAGTAATTCAGAAAATTGTGTTCCACTTGGCACCCTGTTAGGTAAAAAACGACTCAAAAAGAAAAGCTAACTTCAGAATCATAAAACGTTCACCAGCATAGAAACGGTAGGGTTTACGCTGTGGTTATCACATCTGTAGTGGCATTATTGTAAAAGTAAATGTTGACTGCACGACAACGCTAATTGTCCTCGTATGACTATTTAGGAGTAAGGATCGGGCTTTATTCTTAAAAGTATTTCAAATTATAAATAACAATATCTGTTTTTATTTAACGCGTTTAGAGTGTGTGGAAAGCAGCAGTGAAGTATAAGGATTTTCTATCAGTTTTTGTTAACCAGAAATAAGCGTTCAATATTCTAATTAAAACGAGATAGGTTATACCGTGGCGATATCAAGAAAGAATCTGTTCGGGAAGTTAAACAGCAGTTTGTTTAAAAGCGTTGAGAGTGCAACAACGCTCTGTAAGCTACGCGGTAACCACTACGTTGAACTGGTGCATTGGTTAAGTCAGCTCTACCAGCAGCAGGATAGTGATTTCCGCCATGTAATTCGGCATTTTGAAATTGATGCTGAAATGCTGGAACGTGATTTTTCACAGGCATTGGCCCGGCTGCCTGCTGGCGCCAGTACTATCGCTGATTTTTCTTACCATATTGAACTGGCTATTGAGCGTGCATGGGTCATGGCCAGCCTGGAATGCCATGATAAGGCCATTCGTAGTGGTCATTTGTTAATGGCGCTTCTGACCACTATGGAGTTGCGTCGTGCATTATTCGCCATTTCGTCGCTCTTTGAAAAGATTTCGCTGGAACATTTAAATAAAGAGTTTGGCTATATTATTCGCGACTCGGCAGAGCAAAGCGATCTTTCCGGCGGCGCAGTTGTAACTGAAGATGCTGGTGTTCCCGGTGAGGCAAGCCATGCGCTAAGTCATCCGCAAAACGGCGGAGGACTGAATCAGTATTCCACTGATCTTACCGCACTTGCTCGTGAGGGTAAGCTCGACCCGGTATTAGGACGTGACAAAGAGATCAATACCATGGTGGATATTCTGCTGCGTCGTCGTCAGAACAATCCATTGCTTACCGGGGAAGCTGGCGTAGGAAAAACGGCGGTTGTGGAAGGTTTAGCGTTGGCCATTGCTGCGGGTGAAGTACCACCTTCGCTGCAAAAAGTGCGATTACTGACGCTTGACATCGTCGCACTCTCAGCCGGGGCCAGCATGAAAGGTGAGTTTGAGGCGCGACTTAAATCTGTGCTGGAAGAGGCCGCCAACGCTGCTTACCGGTCATCCTGTTCATTGATGAGATTCACACATTGGTGGGCGCTGGCGGTAGTGCGGGAACCGGCGATGCCGCTAATCTGATGAAACCCATGCTGGCGCGTGGTCAGCTTCGCACGATAGGTGCCACGACCTGGAGTGAATTTAAACGTCACATAGAAAAGGATCCGGCACTCACTCGTCGCTTTCAGGTGCTACAGGTTGATGAGCCTTCAGAGGATCTCGCTACAGCTATGATTCGTGGTTTGATTCCGGTACTGGAAAAGCATCACAACGTCTGGATTATGGATGAAGCTGTCATGGCTGCAGTTCGGCTTTCTCATCGATATATCCCTGCTCGTCAGCTGCCTGACAAGGCAATCAGTTTATTAGATACGGCCTGTGCCAGGGTTGCTGTTGCACAGTACGCACCACCGACAGAGCTGCAAATATTAAATTTCCGCAGGCAGTCTGCCCAGGCTGAGCTGACAGAACTCGAAAAGGCGATCGGCTTTGGCAAAGCGGACAACAAGCAACGTGGCCCGGTGCAGGATGTTATTGCAAGCCATACGCAGGAAGCTGAGATCCTTGATCGTCAGTGGGCGAAAGAGTGCAGGCTGGTAGCGGATATTATTGAGACGCGACAGCAACTGCAGGCCGCTACGCGAGAGAAAACGGATACGGCGAGTTTGCAGAATCATTTGAATGAACTGGACGCAGCGCTGAGTGAGCTTCGCGGTGAACAGCCACTGGTTCAGGCTGAGGTTAATGCCGCGGTGATCGCCTCAATTGTAGCGAACTGGACAGGTATACCGGTAGGACAGGTGCTTAAGGATGACGTTAGCGCGGTGATGGAACTACCACAACGCCTTTCAGAACGTGTGATCGGGCAGGATTATGCACTGACTTGCCTGAGCCAGAATATTCAGACTGCACGCGCTGGGCTTGCTGATCCACAAAAACCTCATGGCGTTTTTATGCTGGTAGGGCCATCTGGAGTAGGCAAAACAGAGACGGCGCTTGCCATCGCAAGTCAGCTTTATGGCGGTGAGCAGAATCTGATCACAATTAATATGAGTGAATATCAGGAAGCACATACCGTTTCATCGTTGAAAGGGTCACCTCCGGGCTATGTCGGCTACGGGGAAGGTGGCGTGTTAACGGAGGCGGTGCGCCGTAAACCTTACAGCGTAATTTTACTGGATGAAGTTGAAAAAGCACATCCGGATGTTCACGAGCTTTTCTTCCAGGTTTTCGATAAAGGAACAATGGAGGATGGTGAGGGACGGCATATTGATTTCAGAAATACAATTATTTTACTGACCAGTAACACCGGCAGTGAAATTATCAGCATGGCCTGTGCTGATCAGGAAACGATGCCTGATGAAGAGGGGTTGCTGAAAATATTGAATCCTGCGTTACTAAAAGTATTTCCGGCTGCATTTTTGGGGCGTGTCACGGTTATTCCCTATTTGCCACTAACGCCATCGTCGCTGCAGTATATTGTCAGGGTTCATTTAAATCGTATTGCGCAACGCGCTAAGTCGAATTATGACATCAATTTGAATTTTAGTGATGAATTAGTTCAGCATATTGTTGAACAGTGCCCTGTGGCTGAGACAGGGGCAAGGATGCTTATCCGGTTTATTGAGAAAAACATTCTGCCAAAACTGGGTGTGACAGTAATGAATATGGCGGCCAATCCTGATGAGGCTAGTGAGCTGATAACGTTATATGTAAGTTTATCGCAGGAAAAGGTTATTGAAATTTCTGCGATTAAGTAAGTAGTAAGGGAGCGTAGTTATCCAGGGATTTGGTTAAAAATTTAGTCAAAATATTGGAAATGTTAAAAACTTATAATGGAAACTAAGAGGTTTATTTTATGCGTAAATTAAAACTGTCGGTCTGCGCGGTCGCGATGACTATTGCTTCAGGTTCAGCAATGGCTGTAGGACAAGGTACCGTAACCTTTAACGGTCAACTGATTGCTGAAACCTGTACCATCGCCAACGATTCTATTGATGTCCAGGTGACCCTGCCGACAGTGTCTGTCCAGACGCTGGCAGCAGCGGGTGCAACTGCGGGCTCAAAAGGGTTTGACCTTAATGTCATAGATTGCCCGGCAGGTATCACCCAGGTAGCAGCGCATTTTGAAGCCATTGGCAGCAGTGGTGTGGACAGCACCACCGGTAACCTGACCAACCAGTACACCGGTACTACTGATGATCCGGCTGCCACTGCAGTACAGGTCCGTCTGTATAACTCTGATGAGCAGCCGCTGAAACTGGGTGAGACCGGTGCTGCCGCAGCGGTTACCAGTGGTAGCGCCACTATGCGTTACTACGGTGGCTACTACGCGACTGCAAAAACCGGTGCGGGCAAAGTCAATGCAAAAGCTGCTTATACGCTGGCCTACCCATAATCGATCAGGTTTTTAATCTCTTTTAGGGCGAGAAATCGCCCTTTTAAAAAATGAATTTTTGCTTTGTAAGTAAACGAAATGCCAGAAGCGCAGGGCGTAATATGAACTATCAACGTGCACTCTTTTTCACACTAATGACATCTTTACTCTCTTTGTTGTTTATTACACAGAGTGTATTAGCCGGTATGACAATATCCGGGACGCGTATTGTTTTTCCCGGAAATGAACGTGAACATATGGTGCGGACCAATAATAAGAGTAGCTCTCCATTGCTGGTGCAGGTCTGGGTAGATGACGGTACGACAAATGGTGATATCAACAAACTTAAGGTGCCTTTCACCGTTACGCCGCCAGTTTACCGTGTTGAACCAGGTAAGGGGCAGAGTGTACGTCTCATCTACAATGGAATGACACTGCCTCAGGATCGTGAATCTGTTTTCTGGTTTAACATGCTGGAAATACCACCAGTTAACGAATCAGTGGCTGATAAAGATCGCCTTGAACTGGCATTCAGAACGCGAATTAAAATATTTTATCGCCCGAGCATTTTGAAAGCGAGCGCATTACGGGAGTTTAATAGCATAAAGTGGCAGGTTATCAGTCCGGCAGAAGGAATCAAAGTGACGAATCCAACACCTTATTATATCTCATTTGATTCAGCTTATATTGTTTCTGGTAATACTAAGTCGCAACTTAAAAGTGATATGATTCCACCTTTCAGCACAAAAGAAATGCTGTTAGATCCTAAAGCACCACGACCCACATCAGTCAATAGTGTTTTGGTTCGGGTTATTAATGATTTTGGTAACGTCATTGAGTATCAGTTGGTAAAGAGTGGCGGTGATAATCTGTCAGTCAGAACTGATAAATAATACTATACCTGCAAGCTGGGATCGTATTTTTATTTGAATCAATACAGTGCATATTGTCGTCGGGAGCAGGGAAGTGAAACCGAAAACTAATAGAAAATATGTTCGGCGAATAATATTCGAATCAAAAATTGCTTTTGCAGTTCGTCATGCACTGATCATTTCTTTAGGCGCGAGTTTACCTCTGTTTGCTATTAGCAGCGTTCTTACGTTGCCGTCTGCTGCTCTTGCCAGCGAGATTGGGAAAAGTGTGAAGTTTAACAGTGATTTTATTCATGGTGCCGGCGTAGATATTTCCCGGTTTTATCAGGGCAACCCTGCGCCAGTGGGGGAGTATGTCATACAGGTTTCAATCAATGGCAAACGCCGGGGTATGCATAAAGTCGTTTTCAATTCAGTAGAGGGTAGTACGGGGGCACAGCCCTGCTTTACTGAAGCAGAGTTGAGCCGTCTGGGAATTAAACGCCCTGAGCGCTCTCTGCTGGCTGCCGACCTTAATAAAATGGCTGAGTGCAGAACCATTGATCAATGGATTGAGGGAGCGAATGCGAACTATATAACAGGGGACTTTTTTCTTGAACTAACGGTTCCTCAGGCGAGCCTGCTTCAGCATCCACGAGGTTATACCGACCCCAATACCTGGGATTCTGGTGTGACGGCTGCACTGATTGATTACAACAGTAATATTTATCTCCAGCAGAATTCCAGCCTGTTCGACAGTAATAACGGACACACCGCCAGCGGCAATCTTGGGTTGTTAGCAGGGTTGAATTTCTATGACTGGCGTTTACGCAAGCGGCTAAATACCAACTGGAGCCGGGGCAATTCGTCGCATACACAATCGTTATCCACTTATCTCCAGCGCGATGTTCCTGAACTGAAGAGTGAGTTAACGCTGGGGGACAGTACAACTTCTGGCGATCTGTTCGACAGCATGACAGTTAGAGGTATTCAGTTAGCGTCTGATGATCGCATGCTTCCTGATGGTCTGCGTAACTACACTCCGCTTGTGAAAGGTATCGCTGAATCAAACGCCAGAGTGCAGGTCACACAGCGTGGTCGGATTCTTTATGAAACCACGGTGCCACCAGGACCGTTTGAAATTACTGATATCGGCGCAATGGGCTATGGTGGCGATTTACAGGTAACGGTCATTGAAGCAGACGGCCGCCAGCGAACACAGATCGTCCCCTTCTCGGCGCCACCTATGTTGCTGCACGATGGCGTCTCACGCTTCGGCATCACCGTCGGCAGGCTTCAGGACGACTCACTGAGGGAAAAACCGAGCCTGGCTCAGGCTTTTTATCAGTATGGGCTGGGGAATATGTACACGTTGTATGGCGGAGGTCAGTTTTCTCCGGATTATGCTGCTGCAGGTATTGGTAACGCTTTCAATACCTCTCTGGGTGGCATATCCATGGACGTTACACACGCCAGAAGCGATCTGGGCAAGGGAAAATCTTCATCTGGTAACAGCGTTAACATAGGATTCAGTAAGTATCTGGAAACGACAGGAACGGATGTCACTCTTGCTGCCTGGCGATACTCTTCAAACGGATTCTATAGTCTGAGAGATGCCGCGCTGGAGCGTTATGGCGTAAGAAATGACGATTACAGGATAGATTATCGTACACGTCAACGTTTGACTGTCAGCCTGGGGCAGCCGTTGTGGAATGATGCTCGGGTGAGCCTCTCCGGCAGTTTTTATAACTACTGGAACACACGTTCATCCAGCAGCCAGTACATGCTGAGTTACAGTAAATCCGAACGTGATTTTTACTGGTCTGTGTCGGCTTCGCGCGCCTATAACGGTTCCGGTAAAGATGTGAATAGTCTGATGTTTTCCATCAATGTTCCGCTGGGGCGCAGCAGTAACCTGTCTGAGAAACCGCTGTTTACGTCAGTTTATTCGACTGTCTCACATGACAATAATGGAGGCAGTTCTCTGCAGGCTAACGCGATAGGTACTCAGGGTGAACAGAATGAACTGAGTTATGGCGTTGGGACGATGGTGAACAGGACACAGAATAATAGCACCAGTAATGCTGTAAACGGCAATGTTAACTATAACTCCTCTGTCGGACAGTTTGGCTCAACCGCATCACTGGGTAATCAGTCAAACCAATTGTCGATATCTGCTAACGGTAGTCTGGTTGCGCACAGTGGCGGCATTACTGCCGGCCCAAGGTTGGGCGATTCACCTTTTGCGCTGGTGGAAGCTCCAGGGGCGAAAGGCGCAAGAATCCTCAACGGTTATGGTTCTGAAATTGATGCTAATGGCTTCGCTATTGTGCCATCACTGACACCCTATCGTGAAAATAACGTGGCGGTTAATACACGCGGCCTCCCGGCTACCGTTGATGTGCTGGAGAATGAAAGTACAGTCATTCCGCGAATGGGCGCAATAGTTAAGGTTAATGTGAAAACAGTGATCGGTGAGCCGATCGTTTTAAAAATTAAAGATAAAGACGGTAGTCCATTACCGATTGGTATGGATATCTATGACGATAAAAATAAAAGCCTAAGCATTATTGGTCAGGGTGGTATGGCATTTGTCAGAGGATGGCAGGCGGAAAAAAGTAATCTTCATGTGAACCGCTCAAATGGTAAACGCCTGTGCACCATTTATTCAGATGCTGCTATTGCCCGGCAGATGAAAAATGCGCATGGAACCATTACGCAGGTGGAGGTGATATGTCATTAATCAAATTTATGATAAAAAGTGACGGATGTCTGCGAGCGAAATTGTTAGGGGCGTTGACAGGCACTCTGTTTACCTCTGTTGCTTGGGGATGCACCACTGATTGTGCCATTACGGTTAATTTCACCGGTGTGTATAACGACGAAACCTGTAACGTGATCATCAATAATGTCAGTAACAATGAAACGGTGACGTTGCCAAAAATATCAACCACAGCATTGCAAGGTAGTGGCAGTGAAGCAGGCAGCGTGCCCTTTGATATTACGCTAAAGGATTGCCCAGCGAGCCGTACAATTACAGCTTTTTTTAATAGTAGTGCTAATGCTGCAGATGCAACAACGGGTAATTTGGTCAATGCAACCGGTGAAAGCTACAGCAATAATGTACAGATTCGTCTGAGGAAGGAAGATGGCTCTCAGGTAATTATCGACGATAGTACATCAGGGCAAAACTATGTCATTTCATCCTCAGCGGAGCAGGTAACACATGGGTTTTCTGCAAGCTATTATGCGACTGGGAACGCAACTGTTACCGCAGGGTTGGTAATGGCAATAGCCAGCATTGAGCTTGTTTATAAATAAAGGGGGGAAGAGGCTGGCTGATTATCGAACGTTAACGACACGAGAATAATAGTTTATTCACAAACGCTTATTAAAGAGTATTCATCATTATGAATAAAAGTAATTCACAAAAATTTATCGCACGAAATCGTGCGCCACGTGTGCAAATTGAATATGACGTGGAAATTTACGGCAGTGAAAAGAAAATTGAGCTGCCTTTCGTTATGGGTGTTCTGGCTGATCTTTCAGGTAAAGCGCTGGAGCCATTACCCCCGGTTGCGGACCGGAAGTTTCTTAGCATTGACATTGATAACTTTGATGAACGCATGAAAGCGATGCGTCCACGCGTTGCTTTCGCCGTGCCGAATACCTTAACCGGTGAGGGCCAGCTGATGGTCGATATGACCTTTGACAGTATGGATGATTTTTCACCAGATGCTATCGCCCGTAAGGTCGATTCACTGGCACAGCTGCTTGAAGCCCGAACTCAGCTGGCTAACCTCCAGACCTATATGGATGGCAAAGCCGGGGCAGAGAATCTGGTCATGAAAGTACTGAACGATAAATCGCTGCTGAATACGTTGGCTTCGTCGCCGAAGCCAAAACAGGCTGATGAAGCCGCGTCCCAAAAGTGATGCAGAGAGATAACTATGTCTACCCAACAAGTAACATCTAAACAGGCTGGCGCAAATACCGCCACACAGAGTGATTTTAATGCGTTATTAACGCGTGAATTTAAACCGAAGTCTCAACAGGCAAAATCAGCGGTTCAGGCAGCGGTGAAAACGCTGGCTGAACAGGCGCTGAGTACGTCAATCACCATGGCTGATGATGCCTATAAAAACATCGCGGCCATCATTGCTGAGATCGATCTCAAGCTCTCTGAGCAGGTCAATCTGATCCTGCATCATGAAGAGTTTCAGCAACTGGAAAGCGCATGGCGTGGTCTTCATTATCTGGTCTATAACACCGAGACTGATGAAAAGCTGAAACTGCGCTTTATGGATATCTCTAAAGACGATCTTCGCCGCAATATGAAGCGCTATAAAGGGATTGCCTGGGATCAAAGTCCGTTATTCAAGCAGATTTATGAAGAAGAGTATGGTCAGTTGGGCGGCGAGCCTTACGGCTGTCTGGTGGCGGATTACCACTTTGACCACAGTCCAGCAGACGTGGATCTGCTTTCCTCGATCGGTAAAGTGGCCGCTTCTTCGCATATGCCATTTATTACTGGTGCGTCACCTTCTGTAATGCAGATGGAGTCATGGCAGGAACTGGCAAATCCACGTGATCTGACCAAAATATTTACCCAAAACCTGGAATATGCCGCATGGAATTCACTGCGTCAGTCTGAAGACTCTCGTTATATTGGTCTGGCTATGCCGCGTTTCCTGGCTCGTCTTCCCTATGGAATTAACAGCAATCCGGTTGATAACTTCAACTTTGAAGAAACAACAGACGGTGCGGATCACAGTAAATTTGTCTGGGCGAACGCCGCGTATGCGATGGCAGTAAATATTAACCGTTCATTCAAACACTATGGCTGGTGCACCATGATCCGCGGTGTTGAAAGCGGTGGTGTGGTAGAAAATCTGCCTTGCCATACTTTCCCGACCGATGACGGCGGTGTGGACATGAAGTGTCCAACCGAGATTGCGATTTCTGATCGTCGTGAAGCTGAACTGGCTAAAAATGGTTTTATCCCGCTGGTGCATCGCAAGAACACTGATTATGCCGCGTTTATTGGTGCGCAGTCGCTTCAGAAGCCAACAGAATATTACGATCCGGATGCGACCGCGAATGCCAATTTGTCAGCACGCTTACCTTATCTGTTTGCCTGCTCGCGCTTTGCTCATTATCTGAAGTGTATCGTACGCGATAAGATCGGTTCTTTTAAAGAGCGTGAGGATATGCAGCGCTGGCTGAACAACTGGGTAATGAATTACGTGGATGGTGATCCCGCTAATTCTTCTCAGGAAACGAAAGCGCGACGCCCGCTGGCAGCAGCTGAAGTGGTTGTGGAAGATGTGGAAGGTAATCCTGGCTATTACCAGGCGAAATTTTTCCTGCGACCACATTTTCAGTTAGAAGGATTAACCGTATCTTTGCGTATGGTTGCTAAATTACCTTCTTTAAAAGGAGTTGCCTGATCAGGAAATTAACTTTCATTGCCTGATTGAGACAATAAAAAAGAGTAATCATTTTATTCTTGTGGTTTTAATTTATTTTTACACTTAATCTGTTGGAAATCATTTCCCACGAGCGGGGAGGTATTTCTGGCGAATCATTGCCGTTACAAAACATGTAACGTTTTTCGTTAAGAGCTGATAAAGGAGATATTATGGCTCAGGATATGTTCATTAAAATTAATGGTATCGAAGGCGAGTCACTGGATGCCACGCATAAGAATGAGATCGAAGTGCTTTCATGGAATTGGGCGACTGCTCAGCATTCTAATATGCACAGTGGTTCTGGCGGCGGTTCCGGTAAGGCAACGGTAGATGATTTCTGCTTTGAGCATTACATCGACAAAGCAAGCACCAATTTACTTAGCTACTGCCTCTCGGGTAAACACATCAAAGATGTTGAGTTTGTGGTGCGTAAGGCCGGTGGTGATCCGCTGGAATATCTGACCATCAAATTCACTGATGTCATTATTACCCGGGTAGAAACAGCTGGCTCCAGCGTTGATGAAATGCGTCCACGTGAGCGTATAACTTTCGCCTTTACCAAAGTGACTCAGGATTATGTCATGCAGAATGCTGAAGGTGCTAAATCTGGCGTCATTTCTACCAGCTATGATGTGAAAGCAAACCTGCGCAGTTAATCTTCCTGCTGAGCAATAAGTTTTGCCGCCTCGGCGGCAAAACTTTTATCCAACCGGGTGGTTGCATCATTGAATTCTAAAAAGTCGACAATGTAGGTAGATTCATGTTTTGCAGAACAGATATAAAAAGTAATCAACGGAAAATGCGAAATACATTAGCACTCATTTTGCTGACTCTTTTTTTGATCTCCTGCAGCAGTAAAAAAGACCGGATGCCTGAAGATGGTGAGATAAAAATAAATCTGATTGCAGATAAAGATATTAACCCAAACGAGAAGGGCCATCCTGCTCCGCTGAATGTATTCATTTATAACATTCGCGATACGGATGTTTTCAGTAATGCCGATTTTTTTGAAATCATTGAAGGTAGCAATAAATCTTTAGCGTCATCTTCATCAAAAATGTACGAAGCAATATTAAAACCCGGCGAGATGCGATCTATTTTCCTGTCGACAGAAAATAAAGTCCAGGCATTAGGGGTCATTGGAGCATATCGGGATCTTAACGATGCGGTATGGCTGAAAATTTATGAGTTGCCGCCACCAGTCAGCTCCTGGTGGAAAACAATGTTTAGCGATGATGCCATTGCGTTGAATGTGAATTTTAAGAAGTCAGCAATAACTATTAGAAAAATGGATTAAACCATGAGAACAAATAAGGTCGTCTGGAGTGAAGGACTGTTTCTTCGCCCGCAACTCTTTCAACAGCAAGAACGTTATTTTGAATATTACGCACATAAGCGGGCTGCCACGCTGAGTCCTTTTTACTGGGGGTTCTCACAATATGAAATTGACCGTGAAGCGCTGACCTACGGCAAACTGGTCCTTCGAAGTGCCCGGGGCGTGCTTCAGGACGGCACGCCCTTTGATGTGCCCGATCACGCCGATCTGCCTGAGCCGCTGACAATACTGCCAGAGCATCTGGACAAGATGATTTATCTGGCGGTGCCGTTGCGGCTTGATAATAGCGACGAGACAATTTTCAGCCAGAATGACTCCAGTTCGCTGGCGCGTTTCCGGGCTGAAGAGGCTGAGCTCTGCGATACCAATTCAATCAGGCAGGGACCTAAGCCGGTTCAGCTGGCGATGCTTCGATTGAAACTGGTATCGCAAGCTGAGATGACCGAATCATGGATTGGCCTGCCGCTTACCCGGGTAAAAGCTATTCAGCCAGACGGCAGCGTTCTGTTACATGTGGATGATTATATTCCTCCGGTAACCGGCTATGCCGCAAATCCATTACTTAAAGAGTGGCTGACGCACCTGAATGGGCTGGTCAAAATACGCGCGGAGATGCTGGCTGCGCGTCTTTCAACTTCCGACGGTAAGGCAAGCGCCAGCGCCGAGGTTGTGGATTATCTGCTGCTGCAAATCTTCAATAAATATGAACCCATTCTTGATCATTTGCGGCATATACCTGAACTGCCGCCGATTATTTTGTATGAAGAGCTGGCAAAACTGGCAGGGGAACTCTCCACCTTTATTCGTGTTAAGACCCGACGTCCGAAAGCGGCACCGGGATATGATCATGCAGGGCTCTATTCCTCTATTCGGCCATTGGTTGAAGAGGTTAACGATCTCATGAATCAAATTCTGGTACGAGCAGGGCAGCTTATTGATCTCCGCGCGAAAGGTAACGGTGTCTGGTCAGCATCGGTGCTGCCGGGTGAACTGCAGTCATTCTCAAATATTGTCCTGGCCGTCAACGCTCAATTGCCGATGGACGTTTTGCAGCAGCAATTTCATGCTCAGGCCAAAATCAGTGCGCCGCAACAGTTGCACGAACTGGTTCGTTCACACCTGCCTGGACTTACTTTGCAGAGTTTGCCGGTTCCACCGCGGCAGATCCCCTATAGCGCTGGCTATGTCTATTTCGAACTGCTTAAGAATGGATCTTTTTGGGACAAAATATCGACCACCGGCGCACTGGCGCTGCACATCGCAGGTGAATTTCCTGGGCTTAAGATGGAATTGTGGGGAATCAGGAGCTGATGAAAGACGATACCAATTCTCCGGACGCGCGTTCATCAGAACGCGAAGTCGGCGAGAGTCGTTCGCCGCAGGCACTGGGTAAGTTTCTTCTTGATGAGCAGGGTGACTGGATCGAGCCGCCGGAACCGCCACATGACAGTCATAACGAAGGCACCAGAAAAGGCGGGCAGGCTTCCAGACAAGAGCGTATGCCTGGTAGTGAGAGCGTACAGCAACGTATTCTGAAGGTCAGAGCTGCGGATAATCCGCTGCTGGAGGCGGCTCAGCCTCTGTTACGGGCGCTGGGCGATATGCCTGACCACGTCAGTGACATGACGCATGTTGAGATACTGAAAAATACGCTTAAAAACCAGATAAATTTATTCAGTGTTGTCTGTGACGAAGTGAATATACCCTGGAAAAAAATGGCGATTGTACGCTATTGCCTCTGTACTGCGCTTGACGAATTTGCGCACACCACAACGTGGGGACTGGCCGCGGGCTGGTCGCAGAGCAACCTGCTAAACCACTTTGAAGGGGATAACGACGGCGGTAATAAGTTTTTCTTACTGGTAGGTCGCTTGTCGATGAATCCCTCCGAATTTGTCGATGTACTGGAGATACTGCTGCGCATTCTAGGCCTTGGTTTTGAAGGCCGTTACAGCATTATTGAGGATGGCGATCGACAGCTGACTAAAATCCGGCAGCGACTGCTGACGTTAATTCAGAGTGCACGTAATACGACTCAGCCAGCCCTTTCACCTCATGGTTTATTGCCTGGCGGTCCTATACAGCGTGAAAAGAACATTCTGCCTGTCCGGCTTACGGCTCTGTGCGTAGGTGTGCTAGTCGCCTCAGCGTTTATCGGTTCGAAATACATGTTGCTGACCCGGCTCGACGGCATCACAAGCGATATCAATGCCATGCACAACATCAACGTTGTCATGCCGCAGACTAAAACTCGTCTCAGGCTGGCCATTTTGCTGCGTAACGAAATCCAGAAGCAGCTGCTCAGCGTAGATGAAACTCAAACCCAGAGCAAAGTTGTGCTCAAAGGTGACTCGTTGTTCCGTTCAGGTTCAACGTCGCTTGAGCCCGACATGGTCAAAGTTATCCAGCGCATTGCTCGTGAGGTTCAGCGCGTGAAAGGTGAGGTGCTAATTGTCGGCCACACGGATGCGACGCCAATCAACCGGCCTTTATTGCCGAATAACGAAGTGTTGTCGGAAAAACGTGCGGCAGAAGTTGGCCGCTATTTTATTGCAGCAGGTTTGCCGAGTAACAAAGTAAAAGTCAAAGGTGTAGGCAGCAGCCAGCCGTTGGCTTCCGACGCCACTGCTCAGGGTCGATCAAAGAATCGCCGTGTAGAATTTTTTGTCACGTATTAACGAGAGCAACAATGTCCTATTTAAATAGAGCCTTCGCGGCGCGGTTTATGAAGACGCTGCTGATTGTGTGTTGTATCGGATTGCTGATTGCAGCGATCTGGTTTCTGGGACCCTTTTTTGGTTTTGGCGTGTCACGTCCATTGCAGAGCATTGAGTCACGCGTGATCTTTACTTTGCTGGCCGCACTTTGCCTGGTCTGCTTCTGGCTACGTTGGCCGTTGTTTATCGCGTTAACTGCAACGTTGTGTGTCATGGTCTGGGTGTTTGGCCCTTTTCTGCTGGTGGGCGAAAAACATCCCCTGACTGCTGTGGGTGTCAGGCTGGCGATCATCGGAATAATGCTGGTCTGCGCATTGTTGTATGGTCTTTGGTTACTGCTACTGGCCCTGAAGGATAATCCAGCACTGCTGGATAAATTCGCCCAAAACAAAACTGCAACGAAAGAAAGTGATACATCCGAAATCTCAGCGGCCATTGCTCGTGCAGTTGATTACGTCAACAAACGCCACGGTAATCTCTCTTTTTTCCAGCGTGTCATTCTGGCGCGAAAACCGCTGGACCGATTGCCCTGGTACATGGTTCTGGGAACTCAGAATGCAGGTAAAACTTCAGCTATCCTCGCATCCGGACAAGATTTTCCGCTACCTGATCAGCTTAATCAGGTCAGTAAGCCCGCCAGTGCCACTGAGAATTGCGAATGCTGGCTGGCCAATGATGCTATCTATGTTGATACCGCCGGCAAATATGTCAGCGATCCCGATTCCACTATTAACGAATGGCGAGCGGTCCTTAAGACCTTAAAGAAATATCGCCCGGTTAAAGCGCTGAACGGCGTGATTATTGCCGTCTCCGCGGCAGATTTAGTGGGTCGCAGCCAGGCTGAACTCTTTGAGCTGGCGGCAAGCCTGCGCGCCAGGATTGACGACATTCGTCAAACACTGGGCGTGCGTTTTCCTGTGTATGTGCTGGTCACAAAACTCGATCAACTGCCAGGCTTTGCTGAATACTTCAGAATGCTGACGGAGCAGGAACGGGAGCAGGTATGGGGAGTCACCTTCCCCTATGGCGATATCAACACCCTGGCACCATCGGGGCTGCAGAGCCAGATAAAAGCAGAGTTTGCGCTGCTTCAGGAGCGTATCGAGCGCGATATTATCGTCCGTCAGCAGGAGGAGTACGCTAATCGCGATCGAAAAAAAATGTACGGATTGCCACAGGATTTTCATCTCTTGTCAGAGCATGTCGCAGAAGTGGTGCACAATATTGTATTCGCTTCCCGCTACGATGAGTCGCAGAACTACACCCTGTTACGTGGTATCTATTTCTGCAGCAGTCATCAGCCCGTTGGGTTCAGCTTACTGAACAATCAGAGCATCATCCGCCAGTGGCAGAACTATGTTGAGAATACATCACCCACGGTGTCAGCTTCACTGACCGCACAACCTCAGGAGCGTGATTTTCTGGTGGGCGATGTCTCCTACGGGCGTCAGTATTTCCTCAGAGAGCTCTTTAGCGAGGTCATTGTTAAAGATCGCGGCCTAGCGCGCCATAACCTGGCCAATGAATCAAAGTTCCGCCTGCAGCGTTTTCTGGGTCATACCTTTTCCCTCATGCTGGCTGTGGTTCTGCTGAACGGTTTTTGGCACAGCTATCATCATAATAGTGGCTACCTCCGTGTTGTGGAGGGGAAGGTCAGCACACTTGATACAGAAATAAGAAACTTCGTCAAAAAGCCGACCGATAGTCTGCTTCCTCGTCTGTTAACACTTTCACAATATCTGCCGGAATATGGCTCGCTGGCGTTATTTAATCCACCACTTGAGTGGCGCTATGGGCTTTATACCGGTGGCGAAGTTGTGGAGTCTTCCGACTCACTCTATCAGTTCTTTTTACAGCGTTTGCTTCTGCCGCAGATAGAGCAGCAGGTTAGCCTTGCTCTTCAGAACGCCATTGATAATGGTCAGTCTGAACCAATTTTCCGCTTACTGAAACTCTACTTGCAGGTTCACGGACAGGGGACGTTCGACAAGTCGTATATGATCGCTGCCATTACCCGTCTGTGGGAAAGCACCGGAAAGCTACAGCCTTATGAGGAGCGCCGGATTTTTGTGGCCCACCTGAATCGACTTTTTGACTCGCCTGAATGGCGACGTTATGGGCAGAGTCTGGATGACGGTCTGGTTAAATATGCGCGGGCAATGCTTGAGCGTGACGATCTGGCAAGCCGGCTCTATGAACGCATAAAAGATTCGGTCATGCAGGATGCGCCAGCCGATCTGACATTAAACGCGATGACGAAGTCTCGCGGCAGTGAATTGTTCACGCTCATTGACGAAAGCGGTGTGACAGCTATTCCCGGACTGTTTACCCGTGCTGGCTACTACGGCGTGTTTAAAAAAAAAATGGAACCCGGTTTGATCTGGCTGCAACGTGAGGATGCGTGGGTATTAGGTAAAGCTGAGCAGAGCGGGTCGGAAGAGCAGAACAGATTAATCCCCAGTACGGTACTGGTTAATCCCGTACGGCAGCAAATTCTAAAGCGCTATCTGGATGAATATGCACGCTACTGGCAGGGCTTTCTAGGCAATATTCGTCTTAAAACCGACCTGTTGCAGCTGGATGATGCCTATACAGGGACGGGCATGGCGGGCGACATTTATATGCTACGCGTGCTCAGTGCGTCTGATTCGCCACTGGCAAACCTGCTGTCCCGCGCAGTGAGCGAAACCACGCTGGTCGGCAAAGAGAATACATCGTTGTTTGAGAAGGTCAGTAATAAGGGGCAAATCCTGAGCGCCGCGACCAAAGTGAGCCTTGCGTATGCTGCGATAGAAAAAAAATTACTTCAGGAGCAGGTTGATAATCAGTTTGCGCCATTACGTGAATTTGTAACCGGTAAACGCGAGCTGGCAGCAGAAATGCCTCCGTTGAGTGGCGAAGCGGGGTTGAGCAAATTACTGGGTTCCCTTAACGAGCAATACACTCTGTTTGTGGTCTACGAAGATGCATTGAAAAACGGCAATGCGATGGCGCTTTCCAGTTCGGCGAAACAGCTGGGTGCTGAGGCTCAAACCTGGCCGGACCCGCTGCCTGTTGTTATTGCTCCGTTGCTTGAAGGTGCATGGCATCGTGCTCACCGTGAGGCCATTGCTAAAAGTAACGAAGGTATCGAAGACAAAATTGGGCAGATTTGCCGTGCGACGTTGCAGGGACGCTATCCTTTCGCTCAAAGCCAGCGTGAAGTTAAAGTTGCCGATTTTGAACGCTTCTTTGCTGCAGGTGGCGTAGTAGATGATTACTTCAAAAAGAATCTGGCAGACAAAGTGGACACGTCAACGCGCCCCTGGCGTTATAAAGGCGATAGTGAAGAAAATGAAAGTACATTGGCTTTGTTTGAAAAAGCGGCCGAGATTCGTCATCTCTTTTTTCAGGAAGAGGGGGGGCGACGTCTTTCGCTGCTCTTTGATGTGTCAGTACCCTATTTAGATCCGTCTATTACTCAACTTAATATGAACTTTGACGGCAAGCAGGTGAATTATGCCCACTGGCCGGTTTCACCGGTTTCAGTTCTCTGGCCAGCTTCGCGTATGACCTCAAAAGTGATGATCAACGCCATGCCACGTGTCGCGTCGGGTACGTCGTCGATGAGCTTTTCCGGTCCGTGGGCACTGTTTCGCTGGATGGATCACGCCAGTGATATGCTGGTTACGCAGTCCGGCGAGATGCAATGGGTCTATGAACTGGATTCCCGTCGGGCGAATATTGGCATCTCTGGTCTGACTTATAAAGATCGGTCATTGGTGGCCCTGTTGAGAGATTTTCACTGTTCTGGCGACTATTAAGAATCAGCGGCCATTACGCCAGAGGATATTATGTCGATACGCATGTTTTTATTGATCGATGGATTACGTCCAGGCCTGTTAAGGCGCTCAGGAAAAATCCATCGTGAAGTGCGATCAATTATTACCCAACATATATTGCCAAATATCGGTTCCGGCATGTCTGAGGAATTATCGGTAGAGCATTATCCCTGGTGCTTTATTATTTCGGGGGCGCCGCAGGCAAAACAACGATATTGCGCAGGTGCATTTAGTCTGACGTCAGGAAAAGAGGGTGAGAAACAACTCTTTGTTATATGCAGCGTTGTTTCTGCTTCGTGGTTGCAAAAAAATATGCACACTAAATATCCGCTGACATTTTGGGCAGCGAGAATTTTAAACCTTGCAGGTGAAAAGGATATGGCATCAAAGAGCTGGCAACCACTATATCAATGGTTCAGAGCACTTCGATGGGCATATTCTCCCTGGAGGCAGTTTTTACTTAAGCCGACATGGCGCTTTGAAAAACAATCAAAAATGCTATTCAGGGAGGGATCGCAACAGGATTATCGCATAGCGGAGGGTGATGGCGTCGGCGTTATGCCATGGAAGAACTGGCCTGACTGCCTTCAGCGCGAGGCTGGGATCTGGATTTGGCAACAAAGCCGACACCGAATGGTTCTGGATTCGCAAAGAATTTCATTACGGCATGAAAAGACTAACCCGGCTGACGGGTCTTTTTAAAAATTCATAACGCATCAGGTGATTATATGTCACGAACAATTGGATTAAGTAGTCCTGCTATGCCCTTGCTACTTGGGGAACCTGCTTTAGTCATCTCAAAGCTGGTTGGTGAGGAGGCACTTTCCTTACTTTATTCATACCTGGTGACTGCAAAGACACCTGCGAACCCGCTTATCCCCTGGCAGGCGGCATCGAATGTTGATTTAAAAGCATTAATCGGCAAAGAGATGAGCGTTGAAATTGAACTGGATGGCAATGGGCTTGGGGATCTCCTCAATATAGGTAAAAACGTCCGTGAAATATCCGGGATTGTGCAGAAAGCTCGCTATGTCGGACGTGACGGTAATCAAGCGTTATATGAAATCTGCCTTCGTCCCTGGCTTCATCTCGCAGAGTTAACCGCGGATTATAAGATTTTTCAGCAAAAATCCGTAGTTGATATTATTGATGAGGTGCTGGCGGATTATAGTTTCACTTATGAAAAGCGACTGGCAGGAAGTTATCCTCTACTCGATTTTCAGGTTCAGTATGGTGAAACTGATTTCGATTTCATTGAACGTTTAATGGAAGAGTGGGGGATTTATTGGTTTTTCGAACACAGTGAAAAAAGCCACAAGCTGATTCTGGTAGATAACGTAGGTACGCATAAGCGTTTCACCAGCGAGGCTTACCATGTCATTCAGTATGCGCCTGATCGCCCAAAAATGGACCAGGAATATATTAGTCAGTTCCATTTTGAGGAAACGATTACCTCCGGTAAATGGGTCACGAACGATTATGATTTTACTAAATCGCGCGCGGACATTATGGCGATTGACAGTAAACCGCGTAAGACCAGTTTCAATCAGATGGAGATTTTCCACTGGCCAGGTGATTACGAGCAACCTGCTATTGGCGAGCAACTGGCGCGTGTGCGAATGGAAGAGCGCGGCGCACTCGGTTCCCGCTGCAACGGTTCCGGTGAGTTACGTGGTATCGCCTGCGGCTGCGTATTTGAACTGGTCAACTACCCGGTAGAAAAAGCCAATCGTGAATATATGATTCTGCGCAGTAAGCTTGAAGTTGAAGAGATCGCCCAGCTGACATCAACGGATGAGTTTCGTTACACATGTCACTTCACTGTGCAACCGACCACTAAGATTTACCGTCATCCGATGATCATCGAAAAGCCAAAGACCAGTGGCCCTCAGACGGCAATTGTCGTTGGTCCGGAAGGTGAAGATATCTGGACTGATGAGTATGGTCGCGTGAAAGTGCGCTTTTTATGGGACCGTTATGGTCAAAACCGTGAGTCAGACTCCTGCTGGATGCGAGTGAGTCAGGCCTGGGCAGGCAATAACTTTGGCGGCATTTATATTCCGCGAGTGGGACATGAAGTGATTGTTGACTTCATTAATGGCGATCCAGACAGACCACTGATAACCGGAAATCTCTATAACAATGTCACTATGCCGCCCTGGGAGCTGCCGGTCAACGCAACGCAAAGTGGTCTTATCAGCCGTACGGTTGGCGGGGGACGCAGCAACTACAATGGCATTCGCTTTGAAGATAAGCCCGGGCAGGAAGAGTATTGGGAGCAGGCTGAGCGGAATATGACCCGCTTAACAAAGCAAAACGAAGAACAAACCATAGGCCTAAATTCCAGTATCAATGTAGGGGTATCACGCAACCTGTTCGTAGGCGGCAACTACATGTCTGACGTAATTGGTAATAGTAGTGCGCTGGTGGGTGCTTCGCTTGGCATTCAGGTCGGTGGCAGTCAGTCAGACAGCGTCGGCGGCGCAAAAGGGATCAACGTTGGGGGGGCCTTCATGACAAATGTTGGTGGTTACCACTCTGTTTCTGTCGGTGGAGCCAGTTCAATGGTTGCTGGCGGCGCATTGATGCAGACGGCTGGTGGCGCGATGACGCTGACCGCAGGCGGTGAACTGGTGATTTCAGCGAAGAAAATAAAAATCATTGGATCCAGTCAGGTGATAATTCAGGGCGGGGAAGTTGATATTAACCCGGGAGATAGTTGCTGCGACAGTTGTGGTGGGGGCGGAGGAGGAGGCGGTGCCATGGTGGGGTTGCCAGGATTGCCAATGATTAGGTCATTGATGGGCGTGACTATTCCGCTTCCGGACTTACCTATTCCGACTGATGAACCGACACCGGAACCGACACTGGAACCAACACCGGCACCAACACCGGCACCAACACCGGCACCAACACCGGCACCAACACCGGCACCAACACCGGCACCAACACCGGCACCAACACCGGCACCAACACCGGCACCAACACCGGCACCAACACCGGCACCAACACCGGCACCAACACCGACACCAACACCGACACCGACAGGTAGCCAGGAGATTGAACCTTAAGCATTCAGTTAACTAAGAGCAAAACAAGGTTCTCTTTTTTTATGATTCTGAACAGGAGAAATAACAATGCAAAATGCAGCAAGGATAGGTGACGCCACCGCACATGGCGGCGTTTTATGTTCCGGTTCGGGTAATGTCTTTATCAACGGCCAGCCTGCTGCAATGGCTGGAGCAAGCGTAGCGCCATGTGCAATTGGCCACGGAGCTGCTCCCGTGGCATCGGGGTCGGGCACGGTTTTCATTAACGGTATGCCGGCAGCGCGATTAGGCGATGTCACGGGTTGCGGTGCGGTGGTTGTTTGCGGCTCACCAAGCGTATTTATTGGCAGTTAATGTTGTGAACATTCATTTTGAATGGCCGCCACGACGGCAACCGGTCTCGCTTGTCCGCAACCTCATTCAGGGCAATGCTGCGACATTTGATGTGCTCGCTGGCGCATTTGACGTACACAGTGCTCATGCTGGCCACGACGCTATCATGTTTTACTGGCACATGACCCGGCTGGTGATGATGAATTTGTGTTCGCGTTGCGTCTGCCGTCTGGATGACATTGACGTCGCCTATGGAAGTATTCATCCATTACGCGAATCAAGCCGAATTCAGGCTGGACACTTCAAAATGAGCGTGATCAGCGATGCTCAGTTAGCGCATAACGAGCCACTAACATATGGTTCTTATTCAAGCGATAGCCGGGGAGCTGATAGTCCGATTCATGACGTTGAAGATATCCTGCCTAATAAAGGTAATTACATTAATGATCTTCGTTACCTAAAAAACGTCATTCTAACGCAGGATAAAGAAGTCGACATTCTGAAAATGCTGGCGGTGGAATATAAGCGATTCCTGATCTGGCAGGAGCAGGATAATGGCGGTGTTATTGATGTTCAACCTCAGAAAACGCGCATTATCAGGACGGATGCTCATTTCGAACATATCCGGGAGAAGATAAAAGAGAAAACGTTAACGGAATGTATCGTGGATAGCGATTCATTGATTGAAAAAGCGTTATCGGAACTGGGAATGGACGAACAGTGGAACGAACTCTTTACCGAAGAGGAAAAAACCGATCTGCTTCATGCACTCTCACCGGAAGTTAGTGTTATGCAAGGCAGAGATAATATATCAGAATTGGTGTTTCAGGATTTGCGGAAAATAGGCCTGGACACGCATTATTAATTTAAGGAATTAACATCATGCAAGATTTTACCTCATTGACTCAGTCGCTTAAAACAGCACCGCTTGATGAAATACTTACCAGGGTTTCAGCGCAGGTTAAATCCCATCCTCAGGATATGAAAGCCCGTGACATTCTATTCAAACTCTACTGTATTGATGGGGCGTGGGATAAAGCACTGATGCAGTTACAGACGATGGCGTTGCTGGATAGTGAACTGAAAAAACAGACTGAACTCTACAAGAATCTGGTGTTTAGTGAAGTTCAGCGGCAACAAGTGCTGACTGGCGAACGCCAGGCCGCAACCCTGAAAGGCGAAATGCCTGGCTGGATGTTAAAAATTCATCAGGCCAATTCGGAGCACTATCAGGGTGAGTCTGAACAGGCTCTGACCTTACGCGAAGAGGGGTTTGAGCAAGCGCCTGAGAACGCCGGCAGGAGCGAAACGTTGGGAGAATTTTCCTGGATAGCGGATAGCGACAGCCGACTGGGGCCGATATGTGAGTTTATTTGTGCCGGTGGATACCGCTGGGTACCCTACGCCGGGATCCAGCGCCTGAATCTCCGCCAGCCTGAAGATCTTCTGGACCTGCTCTGGCTACCCGCCGAGGTTAACGTAGAAGGAGAAACCTACTACGGTTATGTTCCAGCACGCTATCCGGTGGCGAAAAACGACTCACAGGAGATCAAGCTTGGCTTGAAAACGGAATTAGAGAAGTTGTCTGAGATGGTGTTAGCGGGAAGTGGAAGGAAAGTACTGCTGACAGACCTTAGTGAACAGGCGATCACGGAAGCAGGCGACATTGTTTTCAAATAAAAATAGCGACATGCTGCTACGTTATCCACCGACTTTGCTGGAGCGTCTTCAGGATGATGAACCTAAAAGTGTTCACGATCGCCTCAAGCCCGTTGATATGAGAACAATGCGAAGCATTGTGCAAAAAGATCTTACAGATCTGATTAATCACAGCAATATGGAGGCGAAATTACACGAAAATAAACATGGCCCTATCATTAAATCTGTCCTCAACTATGGCATCTCAGCACTGATGGGGTCGCAGGAAAATAGCCATAGCTGGAGTGTTATTGAGCAAAAGATTCGAAAAGCCATTCTCTATTTTGAACCAAGGATAATTCCTGAGACGCTGGTTATTCGTTCCTTACAGAAAGGGGATGACATGGTCAGGCATGCTGTTATTGCTGTGGAAATTCGGGGGCTAATACACTGGAAACCTAAGCCGATCGATTTGTGTATGAGTGGAAGATATGATTTTGAATCTGAAAAGGTTGCCCTTAGCATTTTGTGATCAAGATGAGGCTGTTGTCGTTGCGTTATATTATAAATAGCTCAATTTAACAACTGTTGGCATATGAGAATATTGCTGCCGGGCGCTCATTTTTTTGAGCGCCTGGCTTAAATTCATTCTCATTTTGTTATGATCTCGCAGGATTGATTTTCGCTTTATGGAGCAAAACACCAGATAGAATTTATTTCTTTATTTTTAACGCTGCTTTTTTTGTTTTTCCTGGTTTTTAAATCCAGTTATTGTCTTTATTGTGACGTATTTGAACGTGGCTTTCATTACGGATATACTCTCTTCGTTGTCAATTGATGACAAAATGAAGGAATTAGTGAGACCTTTAAAGTATTCAAAAGTTATTTTTCTTTTAATTAATCTTTATTTGCCGGTTTTATCCTCTTTATAGTGGGTATGTTGTGCCGTCTCATAATCTATATAGTCTTATGATAAATGTTAAGCATG
Source organism: Timema californicum (assembly GCA_902141385.1). Lineage (NCBI taxonomy): Eukaryota > Metazoa > Arthropoda > Insecta > Phasmatodea > Timematidae > Timema > Timema californicum. The sequence continues at coordinate 839,260 of CABFOW010000004.1, read as the reverse complement.
GGTGTTGAATATGTTAAATATCTTATTAGTGGATTATGATTTCTATCACCGAAAGGGTCTTAGCACGTTGATTTATAATCAACTGGCTAAAAAAGGGAAAGAACGTGTTTGTTTTTTATTACCCTCGCAGAATGATAATCAGGGTGTTGCCGATATCATTTTCCGAAATGATATGGTTACCATTTATATAGAAGACAAAAATAAGAGATGTACCACAGCGGAAACGTTAGAACAATCGCCAGGTAAGATTACCATCCATGTCCCATTTACCCTAAGAAATCAGCCGCTTAATGTTGTATCTCAGAAGATAAAAAAGATAGTTGAGATCGCCAGTTCTGACTATAGAGAACTGGCTAACAAAGACGATGTGTGCTGGAGGCTAGGCCTGAAGCAGCATACGCAGCTTTCTGATACTGAAAATCACGTGATGGTTATGATCGGCCATGGTTATGACAGTAATCATATATCTAAAATAATGAAACGTTCGAAAAAAACAATCAGTACTCACTATCGTAACGCGAGTCGTAAAATCGGCATGTCAAATAGAGCTGAGTTTTATCGATTCGCTTCATTTATTGCAAGTTGTAGAAGAGAGGAAAGAAACACAATTTGTTTGTAACGTGAACCATCAAAAGGGATTAGTGATGAAAAAAATAGCGAAGAGCAAATGGAAGTCAGGCTTACCATTTAAGAAAAAAATTTATTTCCTGTCAGTTAGCCTTTTAATGTGTGGCAATGCATTTGCCACGAATACAGACTCCATCATTGCGAATGGTACTGAACGTACGATTCAGGAATCAACGTTTGAAAATGGAACAAACGGTGCTTATATCATTCAGGCCAAAAAAGGGGCTGTTATCACGGCCCGTCAGGTTGAGTTGAACAGCTCCGGCACGCTCGGTGGCGGCCTCTGGATAGAGAATAGCCAGCTCAACGCTCAGGATCTCAATATCAACGTGGCTGGTAGTTCGGGTACCGGGCTCTATCTGGCGAATGAAAGCACAGCAATCCTTACTAACTTCAATGTCTATGGGACCAGCAGTGCTATCGGTATGGTGCTTGACGGCACCTGGTCAGTGCCTCAGGGACATGTATCGGCAGAGATAACGGACGGAACCGTGGCGACCAACGAGGGTGACGCTTTTCGTATTACGGCGGGCGAACTGACACTGAAGAATATCACGGCCACTACCCTGGGCAGCAGCAGTTATGCCGTTAACGCCAATGCCAGTGCCAATGTAAAGATTGACGGCGGAAGTTTTACTACTCAGGGTTTATACAGTGATGCCATCTGGGTCGCCTCAGCGGATTCTTCAGTAACATTGAATAATGCCAGTGTCTCTACTGCGGGTAACCGCGCCAGCGCTATTAATGCCCAGCTAGGCAATGCCTATGCCACAAACAGCATTTTAAAGACGCAGGGGGAAAATGCTTACGGACTTTATACCCAAAAGTTCATTCAGGGCGAGGCACTGACGATAACGACTGCGGGTACAGGCAGTGTGGGTCTGTTTAGCGCATTGGGCGGCCAGGGAGTATTGAATAATAGTATCATCTCAACTGATGGCGAGCTGGCTGCGGGTCTTGCTGCCTGGCCGGGTTCAGCTATTACGGCAGACAATGTCCAGATTGAAACGACGGGTATGCAGGCATTCGGTTTATGGGCACGTGCTGGTTCACTGGCTGTCAGCAACAGTGAGATCTCTACATCAGGGGAGGCAGCCAGCGGTCTCTATGCCGATGGATACTCTTCTTCGCTGAAAAGCACGGTATCGCTTGATAAAGTTACGCTGACTGCCAGTCAGGCCCCGGCCATTCAGGCAGAAACGACGAATTTATCTTTGGTCGCTAAAGATTCAACGCTGACCGGTGGAAATGGCCAGTTACTGAGTGTTGCAAACTATGTGGATACCCTCGATCCCGCCAGCAATCTATACAGTAATGTGACGTTCGAGGCGGTCAATAGTAGGCTAAATGGCAATGTCGATGTGACTGATCCTCTTAACACGGTAGCGGTCAGCCTCTTTTCCGGTACTGTTCTGACCGGTGCCGTAAACAATGCGACGTCACTGTCTCTCGATAGCACCAGCCAATGGAATATCAGTAACAGCTCAAATGTTGGCCAGCTAACAAATAACGGAACGATCATTTTTTCTAACACTGACAGCTTCAATAGCCTCACCATCACCGGCGATTATGCGGGTGATGGCGGCCTGCTGGTCATGAATAGTGTATTGGGAGATGACGCATCTCCGACCAATACGCTAATAGTGGGCGGTGACGTTCTTGAGGGAACGACCAGCGTCACTATCAATAATCTGGGGGGGTATGGTGCGCAAACTGTCGAAGGCATTGAAATTGTTGATGTAGCCGGTACATCGATGGGCCGCTTTATCAAATCAGGGCGTATCGTTGCCGGAGCTTACGACTATGACCTGATCAAGAAAGGTGAAAGCTGGTATCTGACCAGCCAGTCCACGGCAGAAGAAGCTGATGCAAATCGCACAGTGCCAGAAGAGAGTATCGATGTGTCTTCATCGCCTGAGTCACAAGAGACAGCCGTTGTTCACCCCGAGGCGGGAAGCGATACAACAAAACCGTCAGCCGTTGTCCGTCCCGAAGCGGGAAGTTACACAGCAAACCTGGCGGCAGCGAATACAATGTTTATGATGACGCTGCATGATCGATTAGGAGAGACACAATTTATTAATGCAATTACAGGCCAGCCGGAAGTCACCAGCCTGTGGTTACGTCAGATTGGGGGTCACAACAAATGGCGGGACGGCAGCGGCCAGCTGAAAACACAGAGTAACCGCTATATGACACAGATAGGGGGGGATGTGGCACGCTGGAGTACAAGCGGTGCAGATCGCTGGCACGTCGGTTTCATGGCAGGTTATGGCAATAACAAAAGTGCAACAGAAAGTCAGGCAAGTCGCTACCGTTCAAAGGGTGATATTAAAGGCTATAGCATCGGCAGTTATGCGACCTGGTACGCTAATCGGGACGATCATACAGGTGCCTGGCTGGATAGCTGGCTGCTTTATAGCTGGTTTGATAATGAAGTGAAAGGGCAAAATCTGGCAGCTGAGACGTATAAATCCCATGGTTTTACAGCCTCGCTGGAAAGCGGTTACGCATGGAAGGTGAGTGAGTTCCAGGGAAGTCAGGGGTCTGTCGGTCAATGGTTTATTGAGCCTCAGGTACAGGCTGTGTGGATGGGGGTCCGGGCCGATAATCACCGCGAGGAGAATGGTACACGCATTCGCGGGGAAGGTGATGGCAACTGGATGAGCCGACTTGGCATCAGGACCTGGCTTAAAGGCCATCACGCAAGCGACGAAGGCAGGCAGCGTGAGTTCCAGCCCTATCTTGCGTTAAACTGGCTGCATAATAGCCGCAATTTCTCCACAGATATGGATGAGATTCGGGTAAGCCAGAAAGGGGCGAAAAATCTTGGAGAAGTTAAAGTCGGTCTGGAGGGACAACTCAATCCGCGACTCAATCTTTGGGGTAATATTGGCGTTCAGGTTGGTGATGAAGGGTATAATGATGCCGCCGCGCTAATCGGGTTGAAATATAATTTCTAAGCGTAGTGAAAAAGTTATTTCACCTTGTTTAGGCCGATTAAAAATCAATCGGCCTTTCATTTTTGTTTACCGTTTTCTGCATTCAGTGCGTTTCGGTTCAGAGACCAACGCATCAATCCTTCTGTACTGTCATCTCTCCGCGCCAGATGCCCGCCTGCACTTCCTCACGATCTTCACGGGCAATAAAGCGATAGCAGCCTGCCGCCAGACCGGCGCCAATAAACCAGCTGAAGTTCGCCACCTGATGCAGGGAAGGGATAAAGCTAATCACCAGGCAAATCGCCACCGATGGCAGTAGTGCGCCAATCGCTTTAGGGTTAAAGCCACCGCGATACCAGTAACGGCCTGCTGGCGTATCGTTAAACAGATCGTCAACCGAGATACGTCCACGTTTAATCAGATAGAAATCGGTCAGCAGAATCCCGAATAGCGGCCCGATAAACGATCCCAGCACATCCAGCGTATAGTGAATCAGCTCAGGAGACTGGAACAGATTCCACGGCGTTAACAGCACCGATCCCACCGCGGCGATCATCCCGCCGGTACGGAAACTGATTTTCTGCGGTGAACAGTTAGAGAAGTCAAAAGCGGGTGAGACGAAGTTCGCCACGATATTGATGCCAATGGTGGCGGTAATCATGGTCAGCAATCCAATCGCGACCGCCAGATCGTTGCCGACCATGCTCACGGTTTCGATCGGATCGGTAATCATTTTGCCAAACAGCGACTGGGTGCCCGACACAATCACTACCGTCACCACGGAGAACAGCAGAAAGTTAAACGGCAGTCCCCAGCGGTTGCCGCGACGGATCTCTGACATGCTTTTGCCGTAGCGTGAGAAGTCACCGAAGTTCAGCAGCGGCCCGGAGAAGTAAGAGACCACCAGCGCCGTCGCCGTAATCATCTGCCACGTCTGCTCGCCTGCAGTAAGCGATTTGCTGGTGAGGGTAAACGAGATCCCATCGAAGCCGGTCTTGTATACAATCCAGCCCGCCAGCGCCACCATCACCACATAGACCGCCGGTCCGGCGACATCAATAAACCGTTTGATGGCGTTCATGCCATGCCAGAACACCATTGCCTGCAGTAACCACATAATGCCGAAGCAGCACCAGCCCAGCAGCGAAAGACCAAGCCAGTGCGGCACGGTCATCGACGTCAGCGACGGCGCGAACTTCAGCAGCACCAGCATCAGCGCATTCGCCGCGAGATAGGTCTGGATGCCATACCAGGCGAACGCGATCAGGCCGCGTATCACCGCCGGGATATTGGCACCAAACACCCCAAATGCCTGACGGCAGATCACCGCATAGGGTACGCCCGCCATCTGGCTCGGTTTCGCCACCAGATTCGCACAGATCTGCACGATGCAGATCCCCGCCAGCAGGCAGAGCAGCACCTGCCAGCTGGCTAATCCCAGCGTGAAGAAGCTGGCGGCCACCACATAGCCGCCCATGCTGTGCACATCCGACATCCAGAAAGAAAAAATGTTGTACCACGACCAGTTCTGATCGCGAGTCGGTGCCAGGTCGTCGTTACAGAGCCGAGGGCTGTAACGGGCGTTGGCTTCAGAGGCCGTGCTGGCCACCGTTGATTGATTTGGCATGAAACCTGCTCCTCTACCCGAGAGTGGAATGAATAATCTGGTAAGGCGGTATTGCAGGATCCAGGCCAGATCTCTTTTCTTGTATACAATATTTATTTTTCACGTATACGATATGTGGCGTACAGCAAGTGACCGGAGCGGGTAATGATGAGTAAAACAGGACAGCGAGACGCCACCAGGCTGCAGGATAAAGATGAAGGGATTTACCAGGCGTTGATGAACGCCATTGTTGAGCATCAGCTGCCGCCGGGCAGTAAATTGCCGGAAGAGGCACTTTCCGGGGTCTTCGGTGTGAGCCGCACCGGCATCCGCAAAGTGCTGCAACGCCTCGCGGCGGTGCAAATGGTCACCCTGACGCCCAAACGTGGTGCGCAGGTATCCACACCCGGCGTTGAAGAGGCGCGGGATATCTTCTCAACCCGCAGTTTAATGGAGTGCGCTAATCTGCCAGCGGTACTGGCCCATCTGCAGCCCCCGCATCTGGTGGCGCTGGAGCAGCTCATCGCGCAGGAGAATCAGGCGCACGCCGATCATGATGGCCCGGCAGCCATCCGGCTGTCAGCGGCGTTTCATATACAGTTGCAGGCGATCTCCGGAAATCAGGTGCTCACCGGCATGGTGACCAGCCTGACGCAGCGATCATCGCTGGTGATCGCCGCCTATGGCGCACCCTGGCAGCGTGGCTGCCGCTGTGACGATCATGCGAATCTGCTTCAGTTACTGCGCGCGCGTGCGCTGCAGCCGCTGACGCAGGCGCTACAGCATCACTTCGAGCACATCGTCTCCAGCCTGCACTTCGAACGCAGCGGGGAAACGCTGCCCGACTTTTCCCGACTATTTGCCGCAGGCTCTGGAGCTGCCTCATGAGCCTGATTCAGGTTATTAACCCTAATACCAGCCTGGCGATGACCGAAACTATCGGTCAGGCCGCGCGTGCAGTCGCCGCACCGGGCACCGGAATTCTGGCTGTTTCGCCGTCGCAGGGCGTACCCTCCATTGAAGGGCACTTCGATGAGGCGATCGCCGCCATCGGCGTGCTGGAGCAGATTAAACTGGGCAGAGCGCAGGGCGTCAGCGGCCACGTCATTGCCTGCTTTGGCGATCCGGGTTTACTGGCGGCACGCGAGCTGGCCAGCGGACCTGTGATCGGCATCGCGGAAGCGGCGATGCATACCGCCACGCTGCTGGCGACGCGTTTCTCTATTGTCACCACGCTGCCGCGCACCCTGGTGATTGCGCGTCATCTGCTGCAGCAGTATGGCTTTACCCATCACTGTGCCGCACTGCATGCCATCGATCTGCCGGTACTGGCGCTGGAAGATGGCAGCGGTCTGGCGCAGGAAAAAGTACGGCAGCGCTGTATACAGGCGAAGCGGGAAGATGGCAGCGGGGCGATTGTGCTGGGTTGTGGCGGGATGGCGACGCTGGCCGGGGAGCTGACCCGGGAGCTGGGACTGCCAGTCATCGATGGCGTCAGCGCGGCGGTGAAAATGGTAGAGTCGCTGGTGGCGCTTGGTTTTGGCACCAGCAAACATGGTGATCTGGCCTGGCCTTTGCAGAAACCTCTCTCAGGTGCGTTTCAGCATCTAAACTAACGGAACTTTCCCGAATCAAAACAGGTGGAGTGATGACTGACGCTGCAGAGAAGAAAGAGTACAGCTTTAAGAAAAACTATCCGCGCGATTTAATCGGTTATGGCGCTCATCCACCGCACGCCGCCTGGCCCAACAACGCCCGTGTGGCGGTGCAGTTTGTTCTGAACTACGAAGAGGGCGCAGAAAACAGCGTGCTGCACGGCGACACCGGCTCAGAGCAGTTCCTCTCCGACATCATCGGGGCAGCCAGCTATCCCGATCGCCACATGTCGATGGAGTCGCTGTATGAGTACGGCTCACGCGCCGGTTTCTGGCGCATCCACAACGAATTCCAGAAACGCGGTCTGCCGTTAACGGTTTTCGGCGTGGCGATGGCGCTGGCGCGTCATCCGGAAGTCGTCGAGGCAATTAAACAGGCTGACTACGATGTGGTCAGTCACGGCTGGCGCTGGATCCACTATCAGGGCATGGATGCAAAAACCGAACGCCAGCATATGCAGCAGGCGGTCGATGTGCTGGTCGATCTGTTTGGTAAAGCGCCGACCGGCTGGTACACCGGCCGCGACAGCCCGAATACCCGGCGGCTGGTGGTGGAGCAGGGCGGTTTCAGCTATGACAGTGACTACTACGGCGACGATCTGCCTTTCTGGACCCAGGTCACCTGTCAGGATGGTACGGTTAAACCGCACCTGATTATCCCCTACACCCTGGAGTGCAATGACATGCGCTTTGCCTCGCCGCAGGGATTTAATACCGCCGAACAGTTCTTCACCTATCTGCGCGACAGCTTCGATGTGCTGTATGAAGAGGGTGAAACCGCACCGAAGATGATGTCGATCGGTATGCATTGCCGCCTGCTGGGTCGTCCTGGCAAATTCCGCGCGCTGCAGAATTTTCTCGATCATATCCAGCAGCATGAGGATGTCTGGATCTGCACCCGTCAGCAGATCGCTGACCACTGGATCAATACGCACCCGGCACCTTAAGCCGGTTCCGGCGCTCGCCCCGCCTTGATCGGGCGAAGCGCCGGACGATGTCAGCTCATCAGGCTGACCTGCGCCGCCACGATACACCAGCCGTGTGGCATGCGTACCCAGGTCTGCTGCTGGCGGCCAATTTTATCGCTGCCGGTGCGGGTAAATTCGGTGCTGCAGACCGCATAATCCTCGCCAAAGGTGGTAATCACGGTGTTTTGCAGCGTCCGGTTCAGCCCTGCTGAAGGACGCGCGGCGCGGAAGGCCCGAATCTCATCAATGCCATACAGATTCTCACCCGCGCCGAGACGCACGGTTCGCGGGTCGTGCCAGAACAACGCATCCAGTTCGGCCACGTCATTGCTGACCAGCGCCTGCTCGTAGCGGTAAAACTGCGCCGTCACCTCGGTGACCACCTGCGGTAAATTAATCTCTCTGTTCATCAGGCTCCAGCCATATTGATTTGCGGTATCGTCATGCCGCGTTGTTCCAGTGCCCAGGCTGCACGTAACACCGCCTCTTCATTAAACGGACGGGCGATAAGCTGTAATCCAATCGGCAGACCGTTTCGGGTCGCCAGCGGCACGGTACAGACCGGCAATCCCAGAAAGGAGATTGGCTGCGTCAGCATACCCATGCTCGCCTTAGCGGGCAGCGATTCCCCCTGAATCGACAGGGTCTGCTGACCGATGGTGATCGCGCTGCAGGGTGTCGCCGGCGCTATCAGCACATCAAACCGATCAAACAGCGGCAACACCTGCTGCTGGAAATGGCGGCGGAAACGCTGCGCCTGCACGTACCAGGCACCTGGCATCATGGCACCGGCCAGCAGACGCTCGCGTGAATTAGGTTCAAACTGCTCAGGCATCTGGCGCAGGGCGGGCAGATAGTGATTGCCGCCTTCTGCCGCGGTCATGATAAACGCCGCCGAGCGTGCCAGCTCAGCGTCCGGCATCAGCACCTCTTCCTGTGCATCAAGTGCAGCCGCGATCGGCAGCGCGGGCATCCTCATCGCACCAGCGGGCAAAAAAGCCGCCCAGTACGCCGCAGCGCAAGCCTTCGCTGCCCTGTGACAGGCCCGGTAGCGTTGCGGCCAGCGGGTGAGCGGCCTGAAACGCATCGGTAGGGTCTGCGCCCTGCAACAGATCATATACCAGCGCCAGGTCTTCAACCCGTCGCGCCAGAGGACCGATGTGATCGAGGCTGGCAACAAACGGATGGCTGCCGCTGCGTGACAACCGGCCAAAGGTCGGCTTAAGACCAAAAATACCGCACAGCGACGCGGGCACCCGAATGGAACCGTTGGTGTCGGTGCCCAGCGAAAAGTGGACCAGACCGGCGGCCACGGCAGCCGCCGAACCGCCTGACGAGCCGCCAGCCACACGGCTGAGATCGCGCGGATTGTGCGTCGCGCCGTAGTGACTGTTTTCGGTGGTAAAACCATACGCGTAGGCATCCATGTTCAGCATGCCCGACAGCAGCGCACCAGAGCGACGCAGTTTATCGACGGCAAACGCATCTGCACGTGCCGCAGGCCGATCGCTGAACAGGCTGGCACCGGCCAGGGTAGTGTGCCCCGCCACATCAAACAGGTTTTTTACCGCATACGGGATGCCCGCCAGCGGTGGCAGGGTTTCGCCGCGCTGCCGCTGCGCATCAATCGCACTGGCTTCTTTTAACATGCGCGGCCCGGTCATTTCCGTCCAGGCATTCAACGCCGGATTGTGCTGCTCAACCGCCTGCAGCGTCTGCTTTGCCACTTCCAGCGCACTGATTTCACCCTGCTGAATCGCCTGCTGCAGGGTCTGAATCGAAACGTCACCTAATCTCATGCCTGGTATACTCCTGCCACTTCAAGCCGGTCATCCAGCGGAAACGCCATCAGCGGCGCGGCCATCTCCGCGATACGCGACAGCTGGATCAGCAGTTCAGCGCGGCGGGCGTCATCCAGTTCCAGTTGCAGTATCTGCTCCATATGGCCGATGTAGCTGGCCCAGTCGTGTTGATTCATGATTCGCTCCTGTTAAAAACCGGCGGCGCTGCCGTTACTGCGTGGATCGCTTGCGCCCTCAAACATGCCGTTGCTGTGGCGCACAATGGCGCCCGCATGGCCCACGGATTCGCTGAAGTCCGGCAGCAGCTCCACTTCATGTCCCCACAGACGCAGCATCAATACCGTTTCGTCGTCAAAACGACCTTCCAGTTTCAGCGAGTCTGATGATTGCCCCCAGGTCCGGCCCAGCAGCCAGCGCGGCGCACTGACCGCCTGTTGTAACGGCAAGCCCTGAATTACATGGCGGGTAAAAATCGCCGCCTGAGTCTGCGGCTGACCATCCCCGCCCATCGCGCCATACACCAGCGTCCGGCCATCTTTCAGCCGTGCGGCGGCAGGATTCAGGGTATGAAACGGCTGCTTACCGGGTGCCAGGGCCAGCAGATGGTCGGGATCGAGGCTGAAAGCGGCACCACGGTTCTGCCAGGTGATACCCGTGCCGGGCAGCACCACACCGCTGCCAAATTCGTGATAAATGCTCTGAATAAAGGAGACGGCCAGACCGCTGCTGTCCATCACGCCCATCCAGACCGTATCGCCCGGCCCGCGTCCGTTACCCCATGCCGCGGCCTCACCATCGGTGATCTGGCTGGCGAGCGTGGCAAGGTGATCGCTGTCCAGCAGCGCCTGCAAATCTTCCGTGACGTGACGCGGATCGGTGATGTGTTTGTCGCGCAGCGCAAACGCTTTTTTGGTGGCTTCCACGATACGGTGCACCGTCTGCGCATCGTCAGCCTCCGCCATCTCCAGCCGATCGGTGATGCCCAGGATCGCCAGCGACACCATGCCCTGCGTTGGCGGGGTGATATTCCAGATATCACCTTCGCTGTGGGAGAGATGCAGCGGCGTCGTGCGGCGGGCGCGATGCTGCTGCAGATCGGCCAGCGTCACCGGCATGCCCAGCGTAGCCATCCCATCGGCCATATGGTGAGCCAGCGGGCCGCGATAAAAGCTCTCGAGCCCCTCTTCAGTAAGCTGGCTCAGGGTGTTCGCCAGGGCGGGCTGGGTAAAACGGCTGCCTGGCTGCGGCACGTTGCCGTCAGGCATAAAGGTGGCGCTGAAGCCGGGCTGATGCTGCAATTCACTGCGGAACGTCGCGGTGGCGGCGCTCTGTGAGGCGGTCACCGGAATACCGTCGGCGGCGTAGCGAATCGCATCGCGTAACAGACGTGCCAGCGGCAGCGGTGGGGTGCCCATCTCAGCCGAGAGATTCAGTGCCTCCTGCCAGCCGCTGACCGTACCGGCCACGGTCAGCGCCGCTTTCGGCCCGCGATGCGGAATCTTAGGGTGATCGGCGTAGAAATCGTGATGGGCCAGCGAACCGGCTGCGCCGCTGGCGTCGATAGCGACAGGATCGCCGCCAGGCGGCAGAATCAGCCAGAAACCATCACCGCCCAGTCCATTCATATGCGGGTAGACCACGGCGATGGTCGCGGCAGCGGCCACCATCGCTTCAATGGCATTACCGCCATCACGCAGTACCGCGAGTGCGCTTTCACTCGCCAGATGGTGTGGCGTCACCGCCATCCCCTGCGGGGCCATATTGCTTTGAATCATCTTTTTCTCGTTCTTCGGGTAACAGAACCCATATCAAAGCAAGAGCTGTTCCAGTTTTCACCCTCAGCTGACAATGCGCCGGTTAACCTGGCGTAAATTGTGCTAGCTTCTGCTGAAACAAAAGTTACAGGACGGGTTATGAAACAGCTTGATGAACGACTCAGAAGTCACTATCCCCAGCTCTCTCCGCAGGAGCAGCGCATTGCCGACTTCGTGTTTGACCACTTCGATGACCTGATCAGCTACAACAGTGCCGAGCTGGCGCGGCTCAGTGGCGTGTCGAAAGCCACGGTCAGCCGGCTGTTTAAGCGTCTGGGCTATGAAAAGTACAAGGATATGCGTGATGAGTTACGCATCCTGCGCCAGAGCGGCATGCCACTGACCGATAATCGTGATGCGGTGCAGGGCAATACGCTGCTGGCGCGACACTACAAGCAGGAGATGGCTAACCTGACGCAGTGGGTGAACAGTCTGGATGCCCGGCACTTTAATGAGGTTATTCAGCAGCTGGCGCAGGCAAAACGCATCTTTATCATCGGCATGCGCAACGCCTATCCGGTGGCGCTGCATCTGCGGCAGCAGCTGGTGCAGGCGCGTTCGCAGGTACATATCCTGCCGCAGCCGGGCCAGACGCTGGCTGAGGAGCTGGTGGATATTACGCCGGAGGATATGGTGGTCGTGATGGCCTTCCGTCGTCGTCCCCGCATCATTCGCCCGCTGATGCAGCAGTTGCAGGCGGCCGGTATCCCGCTGCTGGCGCTATGTGAGCCGCAGGCGCAGACGGTGATTGCGCTGGCGCGCTGGCAGCTCTGTACGCCGCTGGACAGCGTTTCCGCCTTCGACAGTTATGGCTCAGCCATGAGCCTGGTTAACCTGATTGCCAATGCACTGCTGCATGAAATGCTGGCACAGGGACGCCAGCGCATTCATCAGATCGCCGACCTTTACCAGCAGTTTGACGAGCTGGAGCACCGCTAACAGGCACCGTTTTGGTGCTTTGCCCCATTTCAGAACAGACTTTCCCCCGGCGTAGTCGTTCCGATTACGCCAGATTTCAGCTGAATGCTTTGCCGCTTAACCCTTTTTCTGTAGCCGTTCGGGTTGGCACATTAGTTGCAGATTGCATCTCAAAGAATCTTTTGTTTCACGTTAATCTCACCGGGGTGCATAATGAAAAAAGTTTTGATGGCGGTTGCGACAGCGGCATTACTGATGGCACAAGCGGGAAGCGCGCTGGCCGATCAACTGCAGGACATCCAGAAACGCGGCGTCATTCGCATCGCCGTGCCGCAGGATTTCCCGCCGTTTGGCTCGGTTGGTACCGATCTGCAGCCGCAGGGGTATGACATCGACACGGCCAGATACCTGGCAAAGCAGATGAAACTTAAGTTGCAGCTGGTGCCGGTCAGCAGTGCCAACCGCGTGCCTTATCTGCAAACCGACAAGGTCGATCTGGTCATCTCCAGCATGGGTAAAAATGCCGAGCGGGAAAAAGTGATCGACTTCACCCGCGCCTATGCGCCGTTCTTCCTGGGCGTATTCGGGCCGAAAGGCGATGAAATCAAAGTGGCGTCTGCCCTGAGCGGCAAATCGATTGGCGTGACGCGCGGTGCGGTAGAGGACATGGTGCTCAGTGACGTTGCGCCGAAAGATGCACAGGTGAAACGCTACGAAGATAACAACACTACCTTGTCTGCGTATCTCTCCGGTCAGGTGCAGTATGTGGCGACCGGCAACCTGGTGGTCGCCGCCATTGCCCGCCAGAATCCGGCCAAAGCGCCGGTGGCGCAGTTTATGCTGAAAGATTCTCCCTGCTATATCGGCCTGAAGAAAGATGAGCCTGCACTGAAAGCGAAAGTGAATGCGCTGATTGAGCAGGGCATCAAAGATGGCACCCTGAATAAACTATCAGAAGAGTGGCTGAAAGCGCCGCTGCCCGCCAACCTCGGCGCCTGAGGAAAGATTCATGACCGGGCAACTTAACTTTCCCGCCCTGTGGCCTTACTGGCCGGAGCTGCTCTCCGGGCTGTGGGTCACCATTCAGCTGACGGTGCTGGCGACCACCGGTGGCGTGGCGCTCGGCATTGCGGGCGCGGCGCTGCGCAGTGGCAGACCCAGCTGGATGAGCCGCCTGTGGGGCATCTATGTCGAGCTGATCCGCAATACGCCGTTTGTGGTGCAACTGTTCTTTATCGTTTTCGGTCTGCCTGCGCTGGGGCTGAAACTCACTGCTGGCGAGGCGGCGCTGCTGGCGATGCTGATCAACCTCGGAGCGTATAGCACCGAGATCATTCGTGCCGGAATACAGGTGACACCCAAAGGGCAGTGGGAAGCGGGACGGGTGCTGGGATTAACCCGCAGCCAGACGTTTCTGCGGGTGGTCTTGCCGCCCGCACTGCAGCGTATTTACCCGGCCCTGGTGAGTCAGTGCATCATCGTGATGCTGGGGTCGTCGGTGGTGTCGCAGGTCTCCTATGAGGAGCTGACCTTCGCCGCCAACCTGATCCAGTCGCGCACCTTCTTAAGTTTTGAGGTCTATCTGGTGACCACGCTGATCTACCTGGCGTTGTCGATTGCGATGCGCCATCTGCTGCTGGCGATTGGCCGTAAATGGTTTGGAGTGCAGCCATCATGATGACGACCTTTACCGACTGGGACATCCTGCGCAACCTGCTGCTGGCGGCACGCTGGACCCTGTTGCTGTCGCTGGTGGCCTTTGTCGGCGGCACGCTGGTGACGCTGCCGCTGCTGTTTATGCGCCTGCTGCAACGCAAATGGTTAACGCGGCTGGTACGCGGTTACACCGCGCTGTTTCAGGGCACGCCGCTGCTGATGCAGCTGTTCCTGGCGTTTTTCGGCGTCGGCCTGTTCGGCATTGATGTTGCGCCGTGGACGGCGGCCTCGCTGGCGCTGACCTTCTACACCAGCGCCTTTCTGGTCGATATCTGGTACGGCAGCATCCGTGCCCTGCCAAAAGGCCAGTGGGAAGCGTCGCGCTGTCTCGGCCTGACCTTTGGTCAGACGCTGTGGCGGGTGGTTGCGCCGCAGGCGATCCGCATCGGTATCGCGCCGACGGTGGGGTTTGCTGTCCAGGTGATCAAGGGCACCGCGCTGGCGTCAATTATCGGTTTTATCGAGCTGACCAAAGCGGGCACCATTCTGAACAACGTGACCTATCAGCCGTTTAAAGTCTTTGGGCTGGTGGCGCTGGGCTACTTCCTGATGTGTTATCCGCTGTCTCGCTACAGCCAGTATCTGGAGAAAAAATTCAATGCCGCTCATCACCATTAATCAGGTGCAAAAATATTACGGCGACAACCATGTGTTGAAAGGCGTGGATCTGGATATCGACATGGGCGAGGTGATCTCAATCATCGGTCGCAGCGGATCGGGCAAAAGCACGCTGCTGCGCTGCATGAACGGGCTGGAAGGCTATCAGGAGGGCAGCATCAAGCTCGGCGGTATGACGATCACTGACCGCGACTCGCAGGCGCGTGAAATCAGCCGCTCGGTCGGGATGGTGTTTCAGAGCTTCAACCTGTTCCCGCACATGACGGCACTGGAGAACGTGATGCTGGCGCCGCGCCGGGTGCTGAAAAAAAGCGAGGCCGAGTGCCGGGCGCTGGCGGCGCAGATGCTGGAGAAGGTCGGGCTGGGCGAGCGTCTCAACTACTATCCTGCCAGCCTCTCCGGCGGTCAGCAGCAGCGCGTGGCGATCGCCCGTGCACTGGCGATGACGCCGAAAGTTTTACTCTGTGATGAGATCACCTCCGCGCTCGATCCCGAGCTGGTGGGCGAAGTGCTTAAAGTTCTGGAGCAGCTGGCGTCAGAAGGAATGACGCTGATCCTCGTCACGCATGAAATGAGCTTCGCCCGCGACGTGGGCGATCGTGTGGTCTTTATGCATCAGGGGCGCGTCTGGGAGCAGGGCGACAGTAAGACGCTGTTTGCTCAGCCGCAGTCACCGGAGCTGAAGCAGTTTATCTCTTCGGTTCGCCTCTGATTCTGAAAAAGGAAATTACGATGGATATCAATCACTACCCGCAACTTAACCCGCCACAGCGTCTGTTGATGGGGCCAGGACCGATCAACGCCGATCCACGCGTGCTGCGCGCTATGTCGAGTCAGTTGCTGGGGCAGTACGATCCTGCGATGACCCACTACATGAATGAAGTGATGGCGCTCTATCGCGGCGTGTTTCGCACAGAGAACCGCTGGACGTTGCTGATTGACGGCACCTCTCGCGCCGGTATCGAATCGATTCTGCTGTCATCGATCCGGCCTGGCGACAAAGTGCTGGTACCGGTGTTTGGCCGCTTTGGTCATCTGCTGTGCGAAATTGCCCGCCGCTGTCGGGCGGAAGTGCACACCATTGAAGTGCCGTGGGGCGAAGTCTTTACTCCCGACCAGATTGAAGATGCGATCAAAAAAGTGCGGCCGCGCCTGCTGCTGACCGTGCAGGGCGACACCTCAACCACCATGCTGCAGCCGCTTGAGCAGCTGGGGGTGATCTGCAAACAGTATGGCGTGCTGTTCTACACCGATGCCACCGCGTCGCTGGCGGGTAACGCGCTGGAAACGGACGCCTGGGGGCTTGATGCCGTATCCGCGGGGATGCAGAAATGCCTGGGCGGTCCATCAGGCACCTCGCCGATCACGCTGAGCGCAGAGATGGAAGCGGTGATCCGCAAACGCAAATGCGTAGAGCAGGGGATCCGCACCGAGGCGCATCAGGATGGCGAAGAGGAGATGATCTACTCCAACTATTTTGATCTCGGCATGATCATGGATTACTGGGGGCCGGAGCGGCTCAACCACCATACCGAAGCGACCAGTGCGCTGTTTGGCGCGCGCGAGTGCGCCCGTCTGATCCTGCAGGAGGGGCTGGACAACGGCATCGCCCGTCACAAACTGCACGGTGAAGCATTGCTGAAAGGCATTCAGGGGATGGGGCTGGAAACCTTCGGCGACCTGAAACACAAAATGAACAACGTGCTGGGCGTGATGATCCCGTCTGGCGTAAACGGCGATCAGGTGCGCAAACTGATGCTGGAAGATTTCGGCATTGAGATTGGCACCTCGTTTGGCCCGCTGCATGGCAAGGTGTGGCGCATCGGCACCATGGGTTATAACGCGCGCAAAGATTGCGTGATGCAGACTCTCTCCGCGCTGGAAACGGTGCTGACCTATGTCGGCTATCGCACGCCGCAGGGTGCCGCCGCGCAGGCCGCCTGGGATCACTACGGGAGCCACGCATGATGATGAGCGCCAGCGAAGCCCTGGCTGCTGCACAGCGCGTTATGGCGCGCTGCGATGCGCTGGCAGCGATCAGCGAAACAGCCGAGGGGCTGACCCGCGTCTACCTCTCACCCGAACATCTGCGCGCCAACGCCTGTGTCGGTGAGTGGATGCAGGCGGCGGGGATGCAGGTATGGCAGGATGAGGTCGGCAATATCTGTGGGCGCTACGAGGCGGCAGAAACGGGTGCACCCGCGTTACTGCTTGGCTCGCATCTCGACACGGTGCGCAACGCCGGTCGCTATGACGGCATGCTGGGCGTGCTCAGCGCGATTGAAACCGTGCAGTGGCTTAACGAACATCAGCGCCGCTTACCGCTGGCGATTGAAGTCATTGGCTTTGGCGACGAAGAGGGCACCCGTTTTGGTATTACGCTGCTCGGCAGCCGTGGTATTACCGGCAGCTGGCCGCAAAGCTGGGTGACGCATCCTGACGGTAACGGCATTACCGTGGCGCAGGCGATGGCGGATGTCGGGCTCGACAGCGACAAGATCGCATCTGCGGCGCGGCGGGTTGAGGATATCGTCGGTTATCTTGAACTGCACATCGAGCAGGGCCCCTGCCTGGAGCAGGAGGATCTGGCGCTCGGTGTGGTCACGGCCATCAACGGTGCGCGCCGCCTCAACTGCCGTTTCACCGGAGAAGCGGGCCACGCGGGCACGGTACCGATGACCCACCGCAAAGATGCGCTGGCTGCCGCTGCCGAGTGGATGGTGTTTATCGAGCAGACCACCCGTGAGCAGGACCCGCAACTGGTCGCCACCGTCGGTACGATTAACTGTGCGCCGGGGGCGGTAAATGTAATCCCTGGCGAGGTATCGCTGTCGCTGGACGTGCGCGGTCCGCTGGACAACCCGCTGGAGACACTGCTCTCCAGCCTGTTAACCCAGGCGGAGGCGATTGCGCTGCGGCGTGGACTCCGCTTTGAGTCGAACGAATATTATCGCATCGGTGCCACCGCCTGTGACTCCGCGCTGCAGCAGGCGCTGAGTCATGCGGTGGAAACGGTGCAGGGTCGCAGCCTGTCACTGCCGAGCGGCGCCGGGCACGACGCCATCGCTATCGCTGAACGCTGGCCGGTCGGCATGTTATTTGTGCGTAACCATCGCGGTATCAGCCACCATCCGGCGGAGTCCGTCGCGGTGGCTGATGTGGCGCCTGCACTGCAGGCTTATTTACAGGCGGTCTCGCTGATTGCTGAACGGAGCTGAACATGGAATTAGCCGCATTTAATCAGCTGTCGGCTGATGAGGCGAAGGCGGCCATCCGGCATTGTGTCGCCATCCCGCACTGGCAGCAGTCGCTGGTAGCGGCCCGGCCTTTTGACACCCTGGAAGCGCTACGGGCAACCGCCGATGCACTGGCCCGCCAGTGGCAGCAGCCTGAGCTGGAGGCAGCACTGTCGGCGCATCCGCGCATTGGCGAACGCGCGAACGGCGCGGATAAAGAAGCGGCACTTTCACGCGGAGAGCAGTCTGCGATGCAGCAGGCCGACAGCGCTTTGCAGCAGGCGATGCAGCAGGGGAATCAGGCTTATGAAACGCGTTTTGGCCGGGTTTTTCTGATTCGCGCTAAAGGGCGCAGCGGCGAGCAGATGCTGGCAGAGTTGCAGCGTCGGTTGCAGAATAGCGATCCTGCCGAGCAGCAGGAGGCGCTGGATCAGCTGCGTGAAATTACCCTGTTACGCCTGAAGGAGACGATTCAATGAGTACTGTTACCACCCATATTCTGGACACTTCGCTGGGCAAACCGGCCAGCGGTGTAGCGATTTCACTTGAGCAGAACAGCCCGGAAGGGTGGTTTCCGATTTCACAGGGTGAAACCGACAGCGACGGGCGTCTGAAAGATCTCACGCCCGAGCCGCTGACGCCGGGCCACTACCGTTTAACGGCAGAAATCGGCGACTATTTTGCCGCCGCTGGTCGGGATGCACTCTACGTCAGCGCGCAGATCGATTTTATGATTGCCGAAGCGGGCAGTCATTTTCATCTGCCGTTTCTGATTTCGCCCTGGTCGTGGTCAACCTATCGCGGCAGTTAATGGGCGGGCTGACTGCCCGCCCTTAATTCACAGCGAAAAGCGATCCGCATCCTGCCAGGCCGGGAAGCGCTCGCGATAAGCATTCAGTGCGTCCAGCGACAGCTCTGCGTCCAGCCTGGCGCGCTGGTGCGGCTCAGCCGCGCTGAGGATCTCGCCCTGCGGTGAAATAATCTGGCTGTCGCCGCTGTATTCATGCTGATTACCATCACTGCCGACGCGGTTACAGCCTGCCACATAAGCCTGATTTTCAATCGCCCGCGCCAGCAGCAGCGCATGCCAGTGCAGTGCACGCGGTGCAGGCCAGTTGGCGACATAGAGCGCCAGATCGTAATCGTTGCGGTTGCGCGAGAAGACCGGGAAACGCAGGTCGTAACAGATTTGCGGCAGGATGCGCCAGCCGCGCCACTCAAACACCTGACGCTGTTCGCCTGGCAGATAGTGGTGATGCTCGTCCGCCATGCGGAACAGGTGGCGCTTGTCATACTGATGCAGCGTGCCGTCCGGCTCCACCAGCAGGAAGCGGTTTACCGCGCCGTGTTCGGTCTGAATCGCCGCGCTACCGCCGACCAGGGCATCGTTGCGACGGGCATGCTGATGCAGCCACTCCACCACCTGCGCCTGTGGCAGCGAGCTTTTCGCCGCTTCCATTGCAAAGCCGGTGGTAAACATCTCTGGCAGTAAAATCAGATCGCGCCCGGTGAGTCCATCCAGTTGCTCGTCAAAATGGCGCAGGTTGGCCTCGCCATCCATCCAGCTCAGCGTCTCCTGCAGTAACGTGATTTTCAAAGCTGACATAAGCGCTCCGCGGCGGCATCTAATGTCGCCGGCTGTTTGGCAAAACAGAGGCGGATCAGTTTATGAGGAAAGGGTTCGGCGCAGAACACCGACAGAGGAATCGCGGCAACGCCCACTTCGCGGGTCAGCCACTGGCAGAAACTGACATCATCCAGATCGGAGATGGCGCTGTAATCGACCAGCAAAAAGTAGGTACCTTCGCAGGGGAGTACCTTAAAGCGGCTGCTGCTTAGCGCCGTTGCCAGCCGATCGCGACGGTCGCGATAAAACGCTGGCAGCTCAAGATAGTGCTCCGGATGCTCACGCAGCATATCGGCAATCGCCAGCTGCGCCGGCGTATTCACGGAGAAGGTCAGATACTGATGCACCTTGCGCAGTTCCGCGCTGATCGCGGCAGGGGCAATGCAGTAGCCCACTTTCCAGCCGGTCATATGGAAGGTCTTACCAAATGATGACACCGCGATGGCACGCTGGCGCAGTTCGGGATGTGCCAGCACGCTGGCGTGGCCCGCCTCATCGAAGCAGATGTGCTCATAGACTTCGTCGCTCAGCACATAGACCGGCCGCGCAGCAATCGCCTGCCACAGCGCGGCGAAATCCTGCTGCTGCCAGACGGTGGCGGAAGGATTGTGCGGCGTATTCAGGATCACCAGCCGGGTTTTATCACTCAGCAGCGCAGCAAACGCCTGCCAGTCCACCCGGAAAGCGGGCGGCTGCAGCGTAATGCGTTTCATCACGCCGCCCGACAACTCTACCGCAGGCGCATAGCTGTCGTAGCTGGGATCAAAGCAGATCACCTCATCGCCCGGCCGCACCAGCGCGGTAATCGCCGCATAAAGCGCTTCGGTTGCGCCCGCCGTCACCGTAATCTCCGTTTCGACATCAGGACGATAGTCATAAAGCCGCGCGGTTTTCTCTGCTATCGCCTCACGTAACGGCAGCGCACCCGTCATCGGCGCATACTGGTTCGCGCCCTGGCTGACGTGATACGCCAGACGCTGCTGCAGATAGTCCGGGCCGCTAAAATCGGGAAAGCCCTGAGAGAGATTGATGGCGTTATGCTGCTGCGCCAGCGCACTCATCTGGCTGAAAATGGTGGTGCCGAGCAAAGGGAGTTTACTCTCGGGGATCAGGTTGTGCTGCGTCATGATGTCATGCCTTAAGCGCGAAGATTGATGCGGTGTCACCCGGTGTTTGTGCCACTATAAACAGGATGGTAGTATTTGGCAATCAAGACGCTTAGATGGCTAAATGCGTCATGCTCCACACCTCAGCTTCGTTAGCTTCGTTTGCTTACCCCGGTCACTGACGAGTGTCAGCTCCCGGGGATGCGCGCACTTGCCGCCTTGCTGAGATGCGGATCATCTGGCAGGACCCGGAGAGTATGGCTCAACAGTCGGGCACGCTTGCTAACTTTTTAAGATTTTCAATCTGTTGTAATTTTATAGCCATTATCGTTATCTGAGCCACCCGGAATCCTATTTCACCGCAAGGAACTTTTATGTCGCAGAGTCTTCCATTAGATCAGCTGGTCGCCGCCTGTCACTGGATTGGCGCGAAAGGCTGGGCACCGGCCACCGGCGGAAATATGTCGGTACGCCGCGATGAACATGTCTGCCTGCTGAGTGAATCGGGCAAAGATAAAGGCACGCTGACGCGGGATGACTTTATCGAGGTCGATATTGCCACCAGCCAGTCGCTCTCAGGCCGTAAGCCGTCGGCAGAAACGGGTCTGCACACAATGATCTATCGACTCTTTCCCGAGGCGGGCGCGGTGCTGCATACCCATACCGTGAATGCGACGGTGCTGTCGCGGGTAGAGCAGGGAGCGGCGCTGCTGCTGCACGGCTATGAGATGCAAAAATCGTTAAGCGGCCAGCACACCCATCTGGATACGCTGGCCATTCCTGTGTTCGACAACAGCCAGGACATTGCGGCGCTGGCGTCAGAAATTGAAGATTACGCCGCCCGCTTTCCGCTGCGTTACGGCTTTCTGCTGCGCGGTCACGGCTTAACCTGCTGGGGCCGGGATGTCAGCGAAGCACGCCGTCATCTGGAAGGTCTGGAATTTTTATTTGAATGTGAACGTCAACGTCGCCTGCTGGAGAGAGCATGATTCGCGCCATTGTTACGGATATCGAAGGCACCACCAGCGATATCCGTTTTGTACATAACATCCTGTTTCCCTACGCCCGTCAGCATCTGGCGAGCTTCCTGCGTGAAAATGCGCATCAGCCTGACGTCGCCGCAGCGCTGCAGTCGGTGCGAGAGGAGGCTGGTCAGCCGCAGGCTGATCTGGCCGCGGTGACAGAGATTCTGCTGGGGTTTATGGACCAGGATCGCAAATCAACCGGCCTGAAAGCGCTGCAGGGCATGATCTGGCGCGATGGCTATCTTAACGGCAGTTTTACCGGTCATCTCTATCCCGACGTCCTGCCTGCACTGAGCCGCTGGAAGGCGCAGGGCATTGAACTGTATGTATATTCCTCCGGCTCGGTTGCGGCGCAGAAATTGTTATTTGGCTACAGCGACGAAGGTGATATTACTGACCTCTTCAGCGGCTATTTTGATACGCACGTAGGTGCCAAACGCGAAGTCGCAGCCTATCGCGCTATCGCCGCTGAAATTGGTCAGCCAGCGGAGCAGCTGCTGTTTCTCTCCGATATTCATCAGGAGCTGGATGCCGCCGCTGAGGCGGGCTGGCAGACGCTGCAACTACTGCGTGGCGATGCGGACGGCGAGAGCCGCCATCGTCAGGTGACAGATTTTTCCCAGATTAACCCGGAGTCGATTTAGGATGAGCGCACTGACTATTTTTACCGACCGCGAAGCCAGCCAGCCGGTGTGGCACAGCACCGACGCGGAAGAAATTCGTGAACGCCTGAGCACCAAAGGCGTCCGTTTTGAGCGCTGGGAAGCCGATCGCGATCTGGGTGAAAATCCGGATCCCGAAACGGTGATCAACGCCTATCAGCATGCGATCGATCGGCTGGTGGCAGAGAAGGGCTATCAGAGCTGGGACGTGATCAGCATGCGCGCCGATAATCCGCAGAAAACCGTGCTGCGCGAGAAGTTCCTCTCTGAACATACGCACGGCGAAGATGAGGTGCGTTTCTTTGTTGAGGGTGCTGGACTCTTCTGTCTGCACCTGGATGGCGAAATCCTGCAGATCCTCTGCGAAAAAAACGATCTGATCTCGGTACCTGCGGGAACACCACACTGGTTTGATATGGGATCGTCACCGCACTTCACGGCTATCCGTATTTTCGATAATCAGGAAGGCTGGGTAGCGAACTTTACCGGCGATAAGATTGCGGATGCCTATCCGCGTCTGGCGTAAACCGCCCGTCGTTTTGGCAAGGCGTTTGCCGTGAGCGGCAAACGCCTTGCAGACCGCTATTGTGGCTGGAAAATGCCACTCTGTACCTGGTCAGGCGTGACTACCCCGGTGTCCAGTACCCAGCCGCTGATCAGGGTGGCGGGCGTGACATCAAACGCCGGGTTAAAGACCTTCGCCGCTTCCGGTGCCCACTGCACGCTGCCAAAACTGCCGGCAACGCCCGTTACTTCACTGGCGGCGCGCTGCTCAATAGGAATCGCTGTGCCGTCCGGACAGCTGCGATCCAGCGTGGTATGCGGGGCCGCCACGTAAAACGGAATCTGATGATAATGGGCCAGCACCGCCAGGCTGTAGGTGCCGATTTTATTCGCCACATCGCCGTTGGCGGCAATGCGGTCAGCGCCTACCCATACGGCATCGACCTCTCCACGGGCCATCAGGCTGGCGGCCATGGAATCGGTAATCAGGGTGTAAGGAATCGCCAGCTCGCCCAGCTCCCAGGCGGTTAACCGGCCGCCCTGTAACAGCGGACGGGTTTCATCAACCCAGACATTCTTAATCAGCCCCTGCTGATGGGCGCGGGCAATCACACCAAGGGCGGTGCCCACACCGGCGGTGGCCAGTCCGCCGGTATTGCAGTGGGTCAGCAGCTGGCTGCCGGGTTTCACCCGCGTACAACCCGCGTCAGCGATGGCGTCACACAGCTGCTTATCTTCCTGCACCAGCCGCCAGGCTTCCTCTGCCAGTGCGGGGGCAAAGTCCGGCTGCGCCAGCGCCAGTTTCATCCGGTCCAGATTGTTCATCAGATTGACAGCGGTAGGGCGGGCGGCGCGCAGGGTCTCCAGCGCCTGCGCCAGTTCAGCGCGCGTCTGCCCCTGTTCTGCCAGCAACGCCAGCAGCAGCGAGGCGGAAAGGCCGATCAGCGGCGCACCGCGAACCCGCAGCGCATGAATATGTTCAATCAGCTGGGGCACGCTGTGCGCGGGCAGCCAGTTCTTTTGCTGCGGCAGTGCCTGCTGATCCAGAATCCAGAGCTGATTGTCACGAACCTGTAAGCTGGTGGTTTGAAGTGTCTGCATTGTGGGTGAAATCCATGTTGCGTTAATGATGCCTATTGTGCCAACATGCTGAACGGATGTATAGACGTCTGAACGGCTTATTACACCCAGGTTATCCCCCTTCGATTGATGAGGAACAGGCAATGTCGCAATACCGTACCTTTACTGCTGCTGATGCTGTGGAATATGCCCGACAATTTGGCGGCGTGGACAATCCTGCCGCGCTGAGCAGCGCAGAAGAGATTGGTGATGGCAACCTCAACCTGGTGTTTAAAATTTATGACGATCAGGGCAACAGCCGGGTAGTGGTCAAGCAGGCGCTGCCCTATGTGCGCTGTGTGGGTGAGTCGTGGCCGCTGACGCTGGATCGGGCGCGGCTGGAAGCGCAGACCCTGGTCGAACATTACAAATATTGTCCGCAGCACACGGTGAAGATCACCCATTACGATGCGGAGCTGGCGGTGATGGTAATGGAAGATCTCTCCACTCATCGTATCTGGCGTGGCGAGCTGGTGAAGGGCGCTTATTACCCGGAAGCGGCTCAGCAGTTAGGCGACTATCTGGCACAAACCCTGTTTCATACCTCCGATTTCATCCTGCATCCGCACCAGAAAAAAGCGGAAGTAGCGCGTTTCATTAATCCGGAAATGTGTGAAATCACCGAAGATCTTTTCTTTAACGATCCCTATACCGACCATGAGCGCAATAGCTATCCCGAAGCGCTTGAACCGCTGGTCGCCAGCCTGCGTAATGACGATGCACTGCGCATTGCGGTGGGCGGTCTCAAGCATCGTTTCTTTGCCCACGCTGAAGCGCTGTTGCATGGTGATATTCACAGCGGATCGATTTTCGTTGCTGATGGCAGCCTGAAAGCGATTGATGCGGAGTTTGGCTATTTTGGTCCCATCGGTTTTGATGTCGGCACCGCCATTGGCAACCTGCTGATTAACTACTGCGGCCTGCCGGGTCTGCTGCCACCGCGTGAGGCCGCCGATGCACGTGAGCAGCGCCTCAGCGATGTGCATACGATCTGGACTACCTTTGCCGCGGGCTTTCTGGCACTGGCGGCAGAGAAAACCCGCGATGAGGCGCTGGCTTATCCAGGCTATGCTGAGGCGTTTCTGCGTAAAGTATGGGCCGATACCATCGGTTACTGCGGCACCGAACTGATTCGCCGAACGGTGGGGATGTCACACGTGGCGGATATGAAGCTGATTGCCGATCCGGCAATGCGTACCGACTGCATCCGTAATGCAATTAATCTGGGACGCACGCTGATTCTGGCAGCCGATCATGTAGAAGACGCGGATGCGCTGATTGCCCGCATCCGTCAGGCAGGATAAAAAAGGCCGACATGATGTCGGCTTTCAGGTAAAGCAAAGGCCAGCTGTGAGGGCGTGCCCGCGCCGGAAACAGGGTCAGATCGGAAAGTCGCTAAAGCCATCCCTGGCTCGCTCGGCCCGCGTCGTCCTGACGCGGGACGCTTTCCTCTTCTGACCCTGTTCCCTGCGCCTTAAGCTAATCGATTGTGGCCAGATTCACCTGGATTTGTCATTGTCAGCTCTTTTGGCCGACGAGGCGTGACCTCTGAAAACAGTGCTGACTCCCATCGCTTTAAGTTCAGTACTCTGTGCCGACATCACATCGGCCCTGAACCTTATGCCGCCTCACTCGCCCGCGACGCAGCCTGAGGGGCTTTCTCTGGCACCGGCACTGCCAGCGCATCCGGCTCAAACTCATCGACGTTAATCGAACGCAGGCGGCTGGCCTCAGCACGCTGCAACACTTCAGCCTCTTTAGCATCAATCCAGCCCTGCTCCAGAGCGCGCTTCGCCAGCGCATCCAGTCGGGTAAAGGAGAGGTGCTGCTTCGTCTGTTTGCACAGTCTGTCATGGATGACTTCTGCCGCCATCACATCCTGCAATGCCTGTTCCAGCTGACCGGCAGGGTTGTGCTCGCTGGGCGTCAGGTACATGCCACGGCCCAGACGACTGCGGGTAGCTGACGGCTGTTGCAGCAGTTTTGCCAGCTGATGGTCCAGACGGTCAGACGGAGCAGGGCAGTGATGACCGCCGGCAAAAATAGTCATCCGCAATGCGCCC
Organism: Timema californicum; assembly: GCA_902141385.1. Taxonomy (NCBI): domain Eukaryota; kingdom Metazoa; phylum Arthropoda; class Insecta; order Phasmatodea; family Timematidae; genus Timema; species Timema californicum. The sequence continues at coordinate 813,252 of CABFOW010000004.1, read as the reverse complement.
GCGACCAGACGGTTCGGGAAGTTACGCAGCAGATCGTCCATCGCGACTTCCGCCTGATGCAGCGCATCCTGCACGCCCCAGTGCACCAGCGGCAGATCGGCTTCGTTGCGGCCTTCATCGTCATAGCGTTTCAGCGTCGCCGAAGCGAGATAGAGCTGGCTCAGCACATCGCCCAGACGCGCCGAAATACGCTCACGACGTTTCAGGCTGCCGCCCAGCACCGCCATCGACACATCAGAGAGCAACGCCAGGTTGGCACTGATGCGGTTCAGATGCTGATAGTAACGGCGGGTGCCATCGCGGGTCGGGGTGGCGCTGGTGCGTCCGGCGGTTAAGCCCAGCCACAGGCTGCGCATGGTGCTGCTGCCGACATGGCCGATGTGGCTGAACAGCGCCTGATCAAACGCGTTAACATCGTTGCTGGCTGCCGCCGCCATCTCCTGCAGTACATAAGGATGGCAGCGAATCGCACCCTGTCCGAAGATAATCATGCTGCGGGTCAGAATATTAGCGCCTTCCACCGTGATAGCGATGGGCGCACCCTGATAGGCGCGGGCCAGAAAGTTACTGTTACCCAGCATAATGCCTTTACCGCCGGCAATATCCATGGCGTCGATAATGGCGCGCTGACCGCGATGGGTGCAGTGATATTTCACAATCGCCGACAGCACTGCCGGTTTTTCACCCTGCATAATACCGGCCGTAATCAGCGTGGCCGCCGCATCCATCACGTAGGCGTTGCCGGCAATGCGCGCCAGCGGCTCTTCAATCCCTTCCATCTTACCGATTGAGACGCGGAACTGACGACGAATATGGGCATAGGCGCCTGTCGCCAGCGCCACACTTTTCAGGCTGCCGGTTGAGTTCGATGGCAGCGTAATGCCGCGACCTACAGACAGACACTCCACCAGCATCCGCCAGCCCTGACCGGCCATTTGTGGGCCGCCGATAATATAGTCAATCGGCACAAAGATATTATTGCCGCGTGTCGGCCCGTTCTGGAACGGCACGTTAAGCGGGAAGTGGCGATGACCAATCTCCACGCCGGGCGTGTTGGTCGGGATCAGCGCACAGGTAATGCCAGGATTCTCGTTATCGCTGAGCAGATGATCCGGGTCGGAGAGTTTAAATGCCAGCCCCAGCACGGTGGCGATCGGCGCCAGCGTAATATAGCGCTTGTTCCAGGTCAGCCGCATGCCCAGCACCTGCTGACCCTGCCATTCGCCCATGCAGACCACGCCGGTATCGGGGATGGCTCCGGCATCTGAGCCCGCTTCCGGACTGGTCAGCGCAAAGCAGGGGATCTCATCGCCGCGTGCCAGCCGGGGTAAATAGTGATTTTTCTGCTCTTCAGTGCCGTAGTGTTGCAGCAGTTCGCCCGGACCTAATGAGTTAGGCACCCCGACGGTAATCGCCAGAATCCCGGAGACGCCCGACAGTTTTTGCAGCACGCAGGCCTGCGCATAGGCGGAGAAATCGAGTCCGCCATACTCTTTTTTGATAATCATCGCGAAGAAACGATGCTCTTTCAGATAGGCCCAGAGTTCCGGCGGCATATCGGCCAGCTCATGGGTGATCTGGAAGTCGTTGGCCATGCGGCACGCTTCTTCAACCGGACCATTGAGAAAAGCCTGCTCATCGGCGGTCAGGCGCGGCTGCGGATAGTTGTGCAGCTTCTGCCAGTCTGGTTTGCCCTGAAACAGATCGCCTTCCCACCAGGTGGTGCCCGCATCAATCGCTTCTTTCTCGGTGCGCGACATCGGCGGCATCACCTGCTGGAAGCGCTGAAACATCGGCTTTGAAAACAGGCTGCGGCGCAGTGACGGCAGGTTGAACGGCAGCAGGATAATCGCCAGCGGCAACAGTAACCATGGCGTCCAGAGGTGAGCAACAGCCATCGCAGCAGTCCACAGCAGCAGAATCGCGCTGCTGAGCCGCAACGACAGGCGGTGATAGAACAGGGCGCCAATCAGCGCCACCGTGGCAAGTATCGAAACAACCATCATAATGAACCGCTCCAAGTAGTAAGAGGTCTGACCTGTTATGTAGAGAGGTTTAGAGCAGTTGGGTTGATTTATCAATTTGTTTACATCGCAATTACAACCTGCCTCACAAAAACCGATTTCTGTCCATTTTTGCATCACCCGCTGCAGCGATAATCGCCGCCACTGCCTGGCCAGCCGTGGCATGGCGCTTTGCGCTGACCGGCCATTCCGTTAAACTTGCTGCGATTAACCTCTTCTAAAAAAGGACATCCCTATGTACCAGGACATTATCCGCTCTGAGCTTAATGAAGCTGCTGATACGCTGAATAAATTCCTCAGCGACGAGGCCAATATCCATGCGATCCAGCGTGCTGCGGTGCTGCTGGCTGACAGCTTTAAGGAGGGCGGCAAGGTGCTTTCCTGCGGTAACGGTGGTTCACATTGCGATGCGATGCATTTCGCTGAAGAGCTGACCGGTCGCTACCGCGAAAATCGTCCTGGCTATCCGGCGATTGCCATCTCTGATGTCAGCCATCTCTCCTGCGTCAGTAATGATTTTGGTTATGACTATGTCTTTTCACGCTATGTGGAAGCGGTAGGACGTCCGGGCGATGTGCTGCTGGGCCTCTCAACTTCCGGTAACTCTGCCAATATCATTAAAGCGATTGAAGCTGCCCGTGCGCAGGGGATGAAAGTGATCACCCTGACCGGTAAAGATGGCGGTAAGATGGCAGGCAGTGCCGACATTGAAATCCGGGTGCCGCACTTTGGTTATGCCGATCGCATCCAGGAAATCCACATTAAAGTGATCCACATCCTGATGCTGCTGATCGAAAAAGAGATGGTGAAGTAACTGCGCTGGCCTTCCGCCTGACGGGAGGCCGCTTACTCTAAGGTGGTGGCTATGTGCGAATTGCTCGGGATGAGCGCCAATGTTCCCACGGATATCTGTTTCAGCTTTACCGGTCTGGTTCAGCGTGGCGGTGGAACCGGGCCTCACAAAGATGGCTGGGGCATTACCTTCTACGAAGATAAAGGTTGTCGTACGTTTAAAGATCCGCTGCCGAGCTTTAACTCGCCGATTGCGCGTCTGGTGCAGGAGTATCCGATCAAATCGCATTCGGTGGTGGCGCACATCCGCCAGGCGAATCGCGGGCAGGTGTCGCTGGAGAATACCCACCCGTTTACCCGCGAGTTGTGGGGCCGTAACTGGACTTATGCGCACAACGGGCAGCTCAGGGGCTATCGGCATCTGGAGACCGGCACATTCCGGCCGGTAGGCGAAACGGACAGCGAGAAGGCGTTCTGCTGGATCCTGCATCAGCTGGCGACGCGCTATCCGCGCACGCCAGGCAACTGGCCTGCGGTGTTCCGTTTTATCGGGGAGCTTGCCGGCACGTTGCGGCAGAAGGGCGTGTTTAACATGCTGCTGTCAGACGGCCGTTATCTGATGGCCTTTTGCTCTACCAATCTTTACTGGATCACCCGCCGCGCACCGTTTGGCCGGGCGCAGTTACTGGATCAGGATGTGGAGGTCGATTTTCAGCAGCACACCACGCCGCATGACGTGGTGACGGTGATTGCTACGCAGCCACTGACGGCCAATGAAACCTGGCAGCGGATCGTGCCAGGTGAATGGGCGTTATTCTGCCTTGGAGAGCGCCAGGAATGAACGTGAAGCGGCTTCGGGACTGGCTAAAACCGGTGCCGGGCTGCTGTTCATCACATATTTACCGCTGGCGACATTGACCATCGGCGGCTGGTGATATTTAGCAAAGTAAGCGTATCCCGGCTGCAGCTGCTGCCAGAAACTGGCATAGGTGGAGTAGCGGTGACGCTGCATATTGCTGTCGGTCATGCGGAATGGATAGATGCTGATGCTGATATCCTGCTGGCCGTTACGCAGCGCGGCATTCACATAGGTAAAAATCTCATCCATATAGGCGTTAGTCATGGCATAGCAGCCAATCGACTTACAGTCGCCATGAATCATCAGGTAATTGCCGCTGTAGCCCTGATTACGATCGTACTGATTCGGAAAGCCGATGTTGATCGCGCGATAAAACCGGCTATCCGGCTTCAGCTGATTCAGTTTCACGTTGTAAAAACCTTCCGGGCTTTTGAAATCGCCTTCACGGCGTTTCGGGCCGAGGCCGCCAGAAAAGTTACAGATGCGGTAGGTGTCCAGCAGGCGGTATTCGTTACCGATTTTGCCGTAGAGTTCGAGCGTGCGTTCTTCCTTGAAGATCTGGATATAGACCGGGGTGCCGAGTAACTGCTTCTTTAATTCTTTGCTGACCGGTGCCGTTGAGACGGGTTCGGGTGTCATTGCCATGCTGAGGGCTGGCAGTAAAATCATCGCAAACAGGAGTGCGATTTTGCCCATGCTGTGTGTACCTTGAGGTGAAGAGAACATGACGCAAAATGTGCGTCTCTGTTTGCATTATCGGAACTGTCCGCTACCGCAGCGCAACATTAAACATTGTCTGTTTTTTTAGCAAGACGGCGTCAGCCAAATTCGCGATTTACTGAAGGATATTCGGCCAGAAATTTGTAAACTTTAATCGTCAGCGCGACAAATATTGCAGTTACCCCTGCCAACTGTATACTTATCCAGTGCCGGAGGGGGTATGCGTAAAATCATTCATGTCGATATGGACTGCTTCTATGCCGCGGTGGAGATGCGTGATAATCCCCAGCTGCGCGACATCCCGATCGCCATTGGTGGCAGCCGCGAACGTCGCGGCGTGATCAGCACCGCCAACTATCCGGCGCGCAAATTTGGCGTGCGCAGCGCGATGCCAACCGGCATGGCCCTCAAGTTATGCCCGCATCTGCGTCTGCTGCCAGGACGCTTCGACGCCTATAAAGAAGCCTCCGCGCAGATCCGCGACATCTTTACCCGCTATACGCCGCTGATTGAACCGCTCTCCCTCGATGAAGCTTATCTGGACGTCACCGACAGTACCCACTGTCACGGCTCTGCCACACTGATGGCGCAGGCGATCCGCGCCACTATCTACCGTGAAACCGGGCTTACCGCCTCAGCGGGCATCGCCCCGATTAAATTCCTGGCGAAGATCGCCTCTGACCTGAATAAGCCGGACGGGCAGTTCGTGATTACCCCGCCGGAGATGTCCGGTTTTCTGCTGACCCTGCCGCTGGCGAAGATCCCTGGCGTCGGCAAGGTCTCGGCCAAAAAGCTGGAAGAGATGGGGCTGGTAACCTGTGGCGACGTGCAGAAGGCAGACTTAGCGCTGCTGTTAAAGCGCTTTGGCAAGTTTGGCCGGGTGCTGTGGGAGCGCAGCAATGGCATTGATGACCGCAGCGTGATCGTTGAGCGCGAGCGTAAATCGCTGGGGGTTGAACGGACGCTGGCGGAAGATATCAGCGACTGGGATGCCTGCCTGGAAATTATTGATTTTCTCTACGCCGAACTGGAACGCCGGCTGACGCAGATCCGACCTGACAAGCAGGTGGCGCGACAGGGCGTCAAACTGAAGTTCAGTGATTTTCAGCAGACGACCCAGGAGCATATCTGGCCGGTGCTGAATAAAGAGGACATGATTGCCATCGCCCGTAAAACCTGGGTCGGGCGCGGCGTGCGGCTGGTAGGATTACATGTGACTATGGTGGATCCCCAGCTGGAGCGTCAGCTGCTGCTGGGTCTGTAACCGTCAGCCTCACCGACCGGCAAGGCTGACATCCGATTACTTCTTATATTTCGCCGCCAGGGTCGCAAACCACGGTGCGACGAAATCCTCATTGCTGCCCCAGCCCGGAATGATCTTGTTCAGTGACGCGACGTTCACCGCGCCAGGCTGGCTGTTAAGTTGCTGCTGAGAGATCGATGCCGCTTTAAACTGATAAGTCGCTGGCGTCTCTTCACCGGCAATTTTCTTCGCCACCAGACGCATATTCACCGCGCCAATAGTTTTAGGATCCACCGCTACCGTCTGCACCCACGGGCTGTTTTTCTCGCGCATCAGCTGCAAATCCTGGTTCGAGACATCAATGCTATAGAGCTTGATCTCGGTACGGCCATTCTCCTGCAGCGCTTTGTAAGCGCCCTGGCTGAAGGCATCCCAGGCACCCCAGATGGCGTCGATTTTGCCTTTCGGGTATTTCGCCAGAATCGCGCCAATTTTATTGGCGGTGTCGCCCTGAACGTCAGTTGAAACCGCACCAATCGACTCAAGCTGATGAATGCCCGGATTCTCTTTCAGCAGTTTTTCATACACCACCTGACGACGTTCCATCGGCGGGAAACCGGCAACCCATAGCTTGACGATGTTCGCCTTGCCGTTGAAATCATGGATGAGCTGGCCCAGCGACAGCTGCGCCAGTGAAGCGTCATCCTGCGCGGTGACGGTGACGCCCGGGATCGGGCTATCCACCGGCGTATCAAACACCGACAGCTTAATGCCTGCATCGGCAATGCGCTTCACCAGTCCGCTGGCGTAGGGCGCTTTACCGTGCGACAGCACGATGCCGTCATATTTCTGGCTGATCGCCTGATTCACGAAATCCTGGAAGCGCGCATCGTCGCCATTGCTGAGGAAGGTGCTGACCTTGAAGCCAAGCTGGCGACCCTGCTGAATGGCACCGGCAACAAACTGAGTGGTGTTGTCATCGGAGCCGAGATTGCGGATCACCGCAATACGGATCGGGCCATCATGACTGGCGATAGCCGCAGGCACCGGCGTGACGGTATCCGCGAAGGCCACGCTGGCGTTCAGCAGGCTCAGGGCCAGCAGCGAGAGTGTTATTTTTTGCATTGTTATCAACTCCGGTAAACGCGCCTCAGCGGCGCTGGATATAGGTGATCGCCAGTGCTAAAGCCAGCACCAGCCCTTTAATAATGTCCATGGCGTAATAGGGAACAGAGAGCATCACCAGGCCGTTCTGCAGCACGCCGAGGATCACCGCGCCGACCAGCGTGCCCAGCGCATTCGGCTTGCCGGATCCCGCCAGTGAGAAGCCAATCCACGCCGCCGCGACGGCGTCCATCAGGTAGCCGCTACCGGCATTCACCTGCGAGGAGCCGATACGCGAGGCGAGCAGAATGCCGCCCAGACCGGCCAGCAGTGAGGCGATCACATAAGCCAGCACCCGGTAGCGGGTAGTGCGGATGCCGGAGAGGCGGGCCGCTTCCGGATTGCCGCCCAGCGCATACATCCGGCGACCATGTTTAGTCAGGGAGAGCGCCAGCTGCGCGGCGACGGTAACGACCAGCATAATGATGACGATGGTGGGCACCTGGCCGAGCAGGCCAAACGCCGCCGGAATGGTGCCTTCCGCCATATCACCGCTCGGCAGCACCATATTCTCGGTGATCGATCCGCCAAAGCTGTAGGTCATCGCCACACCCTGAATCACAAACAGTGTTGCCAGCGTCGCCAGCATGTCGGGAATGCGCAGGATCACAATCAGGAAGGCGTTAAACAGCCCGACCAGTGTGCAGAGCGCCAGGGTGATCAGGATTGCGGTGGTGGTACCGAAGCCGTACCAGACAAACAGCGAAATCACTAACGCATTGGCCAGCGAGGCGGTCGATCCGACCGACAGATCGAAGCCGCCCACGGTCAGCGAGATCGAGACGCCGATCGCAATCACCGTAACAATGGCAATGGATCGCAGAATATTAATGATGTTATTGGGTTCAAGGAAGCTGTCGGAGGCCAGGCCAAAGGCGGCGATCAGGATCACCACCGTGAGCAACATGCCCCATTTATAGAGAAAGTCGAACAACTGGTGACGCCACGGCGAGGGGGTCAGGTTCAGGCTGGTTTCTTTGCTGCTCACGCAGGGGTTCCTCCGGTGGAATAGAGCAAAAGCGTCTCTTCGGTGACGTCGCGTGCAGCCAGCTCGGCCACAATACGTCCATCCCAGAGTACGCAAATCCGGTCGCATAAGCCGACCAGTTCAGAAAATTCACCCGACGCGTAGATGATGCCTTTACCCTCCCGCGCCAGGTTGTCTATCAGGGTGAACAGTTCGGTTTTGGCTTTGATATCAACGCCTTTGGTTGGCTCATCGAAGATCAGCACGTCAGCGTTGTTGCGCAGCCATTTGCCAATCGCCACCTTCTGCTGGTTGCCGCCGGAAAGGCGTCGCAATGTCTGTGCCGGGCCGGTGGTGCGCACCTGTAACTGCTGAATAACCTGCTCCGCCCAGCGCCACGCCTGGCGATGCCCGAACAGGCTCCAGCGCGAAAAGCTGTCGTCCGCGCTGACGCTGAGGTTCATTGCCACCGACTCATCAATAAAGATCCCCTCTTTACGACGTTCTTCCGGCACCAGCGCCATGCGGCGACTGACGGAGTCGTGCGGCGAACGGGGCTGCCACGGCTGACCGTGCAGTTCACCGCGACTGACGCGGCTTTTGCTGGCACCAAACAGCGCTTTACAGAGTTCGGTTTTGCCCGCACCGGCCAATCCGGCAATTCCCAGAATTTCGCCTTTGTGCAGCCGCAGCGAGATATCCTGCAGCAGCTGCTCATCGTGCAGTCCCTCAACCGCCAGCAGCAGCGGCTGTGCCTGCTGTGCACGGCGGGCCGGGAAGATATCGGTCAGCTGATGGCCCAGCATCTTCTCCACGATCTGTTCGCCGCTCAGCGCCGCCATCGGGCCGGTTTCAATCAACCGGCCATCCCGCAGCACCGTCAGCTGGTCGCAGATCGCTTTGAGTTCATGGATACGGTGAGAGATAAACACTACGCCGATGCCGCTGGCCTTCAGGCGACGTACCACGGCAAACAGCCGCTCGCTTTCATGCTGATCCAGCGGGGCAGTGGGTTCGTCGAGAATCAGGAAGCGGCAGTGATGCGACAGCGCCCGCGCCAGCAGAATTTGCTGCTTTTCAGCCAGGGTGCAGCGCTCTACCAGCCGGTTGACATCCAGCGCGACGTCGAGCTGAGCCAGCAGCGCCCGCGCCTGACGGCGGATCTCGCCCCAGCGATAGCGGTGGCCAGGCTCTGCCAGCCGATCCAGCAGAATGTTTTCCGCCACGCTGAGTTGCGGCACCAGCGCCACATCTACTTCCTGCTGTCTGAACCAGATGGATACCCAACTGTTTCGCATCGCGCGGCGTGCGGATAGAGACCGGCTCACCATCCAGCAGGATCTCGCCGCTGTAGTGGTTGTGCGCGCCGGAAAGGATCGCCATCAGCGTTGACTTGCCCGCGCCGTTAGCGCCGGTCAGTGCATGTACCGAATGGCCGTCACTGCGGAAATTCACCGACGATAGCGCGGCAAACCCGCCAAAAGCGATGGAGATGTTACGCATCTCAAGGGAGTTTAACCCTGGCATGTCATTACTCTCCTGAAGAATCACTGGCCGCATTTTTTCCTGAACCTTCAGGCACAGCAACAGCCGAAAGCGCATAAGCTAGCACGAAATCTTATTAGCCATCCAGACATCTGGACATAATGGCGGCTATAACTAGCGAAGCGCCGGAAAGTGGGGAAATAGAGAGGAAAAGGGCGGAAAAGGTAGCGAATTATGCTGGTGAAAAGCGGCGGCTATAAAACCAGGCCAGAGCCGGGTAGAGGTTACTTAAGAGTCTGGTGCCAGCTAAGCGTCTATCCCGAAGCCCGCGATGGCAACGGGGAGTTGAGAGATGACAAAATGGAAATCACGGATATCGGGAGGCTGAATAAAGCCTTTAACACTCTGCCGCTGGAAGCGTATTGGCTGAATGCAAAAAACAGTAGCCTCAACTAGCCGGTTTCATTGCTGTTCGTTATCCGGGATGGATATTTATTCACCTTTAAGTTTTATTATTTTACCGTCATTTTCCATGCGGTATTCGCCATCATCGACTGTAAATATCACGCCTCTGTTCTTGCTGTAACTGATTATGAAAACTCTGTCCTTTTCAATGCAGTTTATGGGCGGATTTATATCATCAAAGCACAGTCTGTCATATTTACCCTCTTCTTTGTAACCTTCGCCAAACAACCAGATACTTACCGTATAATTACCGTAAGACGCCGGTTTGGGAATGTCATATTGCCGCTTTAACATGTCTTTGTTTTTTAACCACCAGTCGATTTTCCCCCGGTCTGTAATCGGGAATTTTTTGACTAAAACAGAACTCCAGTTACCGTTATCATGAACTGCAACGATTTCTATTGGACGCAGTGATAGCCATAATAGGCTGGCGAGTAATATAAAAACGCAGAACAACAGGACGTAAATCGTTTTTTTGAGACTACTTTTCATTAAGACCACCGGTAATTTCTACTGTGGCCTCAATATTGGTCATAAACGGCTTAAAGCCAAACTGATTGTATCGCTGTAGTAAAAACCAGATACGGAAAAAATGGAACTGACTGAATTTTGTTTTGAGTATATCGGCACTGTCGAGACCAAAGTGATCCTGTACTTTGTAATGCACTACTGCCCGGTAGCGATCATCATTAATATTCAATGATTTTATGGTGATATGCGTTGCCCAGGTATCATGTACTGTAATGCCTGTACCATTGTAATTATCCTGAAATCTATCGAACCTCGGGAGTCTTCCAAATGTTATTGCGTTATACAATTCATCTTTATTTTTTTCGGGATAATATTTACTTATCCAGTCTATATTACCTTTTAATGCTTTCTGCAATGACAATCGTGTACTATTTTCTTCAGAGTTATCTCTGAGAATATGTTCTTTCAGAGCTTGATCCAGTGCCATATCACGGAAAGTCTTACCGCTATTGTTCTGCATGTGCGTGATCATTTTTTCGATGAGGTGACTATACGGCCCGTAAAGGGAAAATTTACGGGACAATGATCGGAATTCATCAAACAGCATTGCGGCACATTGCTGGCGGGTAATTTTTTCACCCTGGCCGCGCAGATTACAGCAGAACATAGACTGTGGACGATCCATTGAGGAGCGCCGGATAAGCCTGTAAGGATCGATCTGGTCAGAAACAAAGTCCAGCCGGTAATGGGATTTTAATTCTGCTTCAGTCAGATCGCCGCAGCGCATATCACTGGCGCAGTAGTCGTCCATCCACTTTTGAGTTTTGAATATTGTGCAGGGAAACTGTAGTCCGGCCATCCTGATACATTCCTTGTATTATCATCCGTTTGGGTTTTCACAGAAAATATTACACCACTTCAGTAATGAGTGTAAACGCTGTACATCATATGATGGCAATTATTTACAGGCTAAGCCGATAAAATCGTGCTCTCAAACAGAGCGTCAGAAAAGTGAATGCACGAGAGATCACAAGACGCTGAGTAATAAAATATAACAGCAAGCGTCATCATAAAGTTTTTAACAACCTGGGAACAAAAGGTCATTGGCTAAAAGCTTAAAGCGCCGCATGTTAATATTTTGTAAATTAAGACTGGGTGTAATGATATAGCCTTTCAGCCATTCTCGTTCTTCCATAGGGCTGGCAAATTTCTGGGAGGATGGTTGATTTTATTGCTGTGTCTGTATCAGATTTGCAGAATACTCACCATTAAGTTTTATTATTTTATCATCATTTTTCATGCGGTATTCCCCATCATCGACAGTAAATGTAATGCCACTGTTTTTGCTGTAACTGATTATAAAAACCCTGTCCTTTTCAATGCAATTCATGGGGGGCTTCATATCAGAAAAACAGAGGCGGTCATATTTATCATCTTCTTTGTACCCTTCTCCAAACAACCAGATGCTTACCGTATAATTACCGTAGGATGCCGGTTTAGGAATGTCATATTGTCGTTTCAGGGCGTCTTTATTTTTTAACCACCAGTTAATTTTCCCACGATCTGTCATCGGAAAATTTTTTACTAAAATGTCACTGAAATTTCCGGTTCCATGAATGTTGACGATTTCAACAGGACGGCGTTCTGCCCATAGAAAGTAACCAGCCAGCATGAAGCCACAAATCGTCAGTAAAATAAGAGTTTTCATTCTATTTTTCATTGAGATTACCTATGATTTCTATAGTGGTTTCCATATTCGTCATGAAAGGTTTAAAACCAAACTTATTGTATCTCTCAAGAACAAACCAGATGCGGAAAAAATGAAACTGGCTGAATTTTGTTTTTAGTATATCGTCACTGTCGAGACCAAAGTGATCCTGTACTTTATAATGCACCGTTGCCCGATAATGGTTATTATCAATATGCAGTGATTTTATGGTGATATGCGCTGCCGAGATATCATGAACGGTAATCCCCATGCCGTTATAATTATCCTGTAACCTGTCAAATTTTGGTAGTCTTCCCCTTAGAATGACTTCCCGTAATTCTTTTTTTGTCAATTGATATATCCTATTCTTCCAATCCATTTCTTTTTTAAGATGTTTCTCCAGCAATAAGCGAGTGCTGTTTTCACTTTTTATACCTGATAATATGTTCTTTCAAAGCCTGATCCAACGCCATATTACGGAAGGTCTTACCGCTATTGTTCTGCATATGCGTGATCATTTTTTCGATCAGGTGACTGTATGGCCCGCTCAGGGAAAATTTACGGGATAACGATCGAAATTCATCAAATAGCATTTCAGCACACTGCTGGCGGGAAATCGTTCGACCCTGGCCACGCAGATTACAGCAGAACAGGGATTGAGGACGATCCAATGAGGAACGCAGAGTCAGGGTCCAGGGATCAACCCGATCAGAAATGTAATCCAGCCGGTATTGGGATTTTAATTGCGCCTCCGTCAGATCGCCGCAGCGCATATCATCAGCACTGTAGTCGTCCATCGTTTTCCGGGTGGTAAATATTGTGCAGGGAAACTGTAATGCGCCCATTATGATATATTCCTTGTATTATTGCGTGTTTATATTTTCACGGGAAATATAATACTCTGGTAATAAGGGATGCATAAGACTTGTATCACATTACCGTAATAATTTACCGGATTGATCATGAAGTTTATTTCTATATGAGAATCCCAGTAAATCAGATGTAGAGGATAATGCAGTGGACGTAAAGATGTTAAAACGCTATGAATAAAAAAGTGCCGGTCACTTAAGTGACCGGCGTCAGGCCGGAGCCTGGTTTACTTTTTTTGTGACAGAATTACTTTTCTGGCACCACATTCAGCAGGGTGGTCAGCAGTTTCCAGTAAAGGCCAACGCTTTCGATGTGAACCTGCTCATCAGGCGAGTGCGGCCCGGTGATGGTCGGCCCAATCGATACCATATCCATCTCCGGATAAGGCTTCTTGAACAGACCACACTCCAGACCGGCGTGAATCACCTGAATGTTCGGAGTCTTATCAAACAGCGCGATATAGGTCTGACGGGTCAGCGCCATGATGGCGGAGTCCGCATCCGGCTGCCAGCCAGGGTAGCCGCCTTTCGCTTTGGTCTGTGCACCGGCCAGCTGGCCCAGTGAGGTCAGCATCTGCACCACATAATCGCGGCCGGTGTCGATCAGCGAACGGATCAGGCAGTTGATCTCTGCATGATCGGCTTCCATGGTCACCACACCGATATTCAGTGAGGTTTCTACTACGCCTTTCGCCACGTCGGAGTTGCGGATCACGCCGTTTGGCATGCTGTTGAGCAGGTTCAGGAAGCGATCGCGGCTGTCAGCGTTCAGGGCATCACCCTGATGCGCCAGCGGCTCAGTGACCAGTGCGATGTTCGGCTCTTTGATGCCGTGCTCATTTTTGATGGCGCTCAGGAAGTGCGCCGCAGCTGATTTCAGCGCATCTGCTTTGTGGCTCTCGACCGCCACGGTAGCGAAGGCTTCACGCGGGATCGCGTTGCGCAGCGTACCGCCGCTGAAGGCCAGCAGACGCAGATCCAGTTCAGCAGCGTGTGCCGCCAGGAAGCGCGCCAGCAGTTTGTTGGCGTTGCCGAGGCCCATATGAATATCGGCACCGGAGTGACCGCCTCGCAGGCCTTTCAGCGTCAGCTTCAGGGTCTGGAATTCAGCAGGCACCGCTTCACGGGTCAGTGGCAGGGTGGTGACGAAGTCGATACCGCCCGCGCAGCCCATGTAGATCTCACCTTCTTCTTCGGAGTCGGTGTTGATCAGGATTTCTGCCTGCAGCCAGTTGGGTTGCAGACCGAATGCGCCATCCATACCGGTCTCTTCCGTCATGGTCAGCAGCACTTCCAGCGGGCCATGCGTCAGGCTGTTATCAGCCAGCACTGCCAGCGCAGAAGCCATACCGATGCCGTTGTCCGCGCCCAGCGTGGTGCCGCGCGCTTTCACCCACTCGCCGTCAACCCAGGGCTGAATCGGATCTTTGGTGAAGTCATGAACGGTGTCATTATTTTTCTGCGGCACCATATCCAGATGTGCCTGCAGCGCAACCGGGGTACGGTTTTCCATGCCTGCGGTGGCGGGCTTACGAATCAGGATGTTGCCGACCTGATCGCGCTCACACCAGAAGCCTTGCTCTTTGGCCCAGCCGACGATGTAACTCGCCAGCGCTTCTTCGTGAAAAGAGGGATGGGGAATAGAGCAGATCTTAGCGAAAATATCCCACAGCGGCTGTGGAGAGAGTTGAGACAATTCAGACACGACAGGTCTCCTGTGTCAGTGTACCGGCGAGGCCGGACATCGCGAGTTTCCAGTGAAAAATCGCCGTCAGAGAATCTGACGAGCCAGGCCCGAGAATATCACTGTTTTCTACCGGGTGCGCTCTCAGACGCGCTAAAAAGCCGCAACCAGTGCGCGGGTGCTGGTTTTTAGTGCGTCAACTCCTTATAATCTCGCGCAACCTTTTCCCCGTTGCACATTTTTACGCCACCTCGGTTGGCTGGGATTTCTATTCTATGAGCGAAAAATACGTCGTTACCTGGGACATGCTTCAGATTCATGCCCGTAAACTGGCCCAGCGCCTGCTTCCTGTTGAACAGTGGAAAGGCATTATCGCGGTGAGCCGCGGCGGTCTGGTACCGGCTTCGCTGCTGGCACGTGAACTGGGTATCCGCTACGTCGATACCGTCTGCATCTCCAGCTATGACCACGATCATCAGCGCGAAATGAAAGTCCTGAAGCGCGCAGAAGGCGACGGTGAAGGCTTTATCGTGATCGATGACCTGGTGGATACCGGCGGCACTGCCCAGGCGATTCGCGAGATGTATCCGAAAGCGCGTTTCTGCACCATTTTCGCTAAACCGGCCGGTCGCTCACTGGTTGATGATTATATTGTCGATATTCCGCAGGATACCTGGATCGAGCAGCCGTGGGATATGGGTGTGGTCTACATCCCGCCGATTGTTAAAAACTGATTGATACACATCAGACAGCGCCCGGTTTTCCGGGCGTTGTGCTTTCTGTGCCTCGCACCCCGAATTGCCGTACAGTACACTTAGCCATCGCCGTTTCTGTTGCAGGAGAAGTGAGTATGTCGAGCAAAAATCTCAGCGAGGAGTTGTTCAAACCGCGCTTTAAACATCCTGAAACCTCAACCCTGGTTCGCCGCCACCATCATGCTACTTCGGATGTCCACTCAGCCCTGGATGGTGACAGCCAGCGTGGCTGGTATCGTATGCTGAATAAGCTGATGTGGACATGGCGTGGCCTGACGCCGCAGGAGATCAGCGAAGTGCTGGCACGTATTGCCATCAGCAATGTTGAACATACTGATGAGACGCTGCTCGACACTGTAATCGGTTTTCGCGGCGGCAACTGGCATTTCGAATGGTGTAAACAGGCGGGTATCTGGCAGCAGAAAGCGCTGGAGGCCACCGACGACAGCGAGGCGGGCGACTACTGGCTACACGCGGCGCATCTCTACAGCGTTGCGGCCTATCCCTATATAAAAGGGGATGAACTGGCCGACCAGGCGCAGACGCTGGCGAACCGCGCCTATGAAGAGGCGACTCAACGCCTGCCGGGCGAGCTGAAACCTCTGACGTTCGCCATTCAGGGTGGCAGCCCGGTTAACGGTTTTCTGCACATGCCGCCTGACGTTGAAGCGCCTTATCCCACCGTGCTGTTCTGTGGCGCGCTCGACTCATTACAGAGCGATCACTATCGCCTGTTCCATGATTACCTTGCACCGCGCGGCATCGCCATGCTGACCATTGATGTGCCGTCGGTAGGCAACTCGGTGAAATGGACGCTGAATCAGGACACCAGCTTTCTGCATCAGCAGGTGCTGCGCGATCTGAAAAACGTGCCCTGGATCGACCATACCCGCGTGGCGGCGTTTGGTTATCGCTTTGGCGCTAACGTGGCCGTACGACTGGCCTATCTGGAATCGCAGCGGCTGCGTGGGGTCGCCTGTCTTGGCCCGATTGTGCATGCGCTGCTGACGCAGACGGCGTTGCAGGATGAGATCCCGGATATGTATATGGATATGCTGGCGAGCCGGCTGGGCATGGCAACCGCCTCTGACAGTGCGCTGCGTACCGAACTCAATCGATATTCGCTGAAAACCCAGGGACTACTGGGCCGCCGGACGCCGACACCAATGCTGTCGGGCTACTGGCAAAACGATCTTTTCAGCCCGGAAGAGGAGAGCAAGCTGATCGCTAACTCTTCGTCAGACGGTAAGGCGTTGCTGATTCCGGTGAAGCCGATGATGGCCAGTTTCGACAAGGCGCTGAATGAAATTTGCGACTGGCTGGAGAAGCGTTTAAAAAGGTAACTGGCAAAATTTACAGTATTTGCTACAACTAGTAGCGGAATTCTTCCGGGCTGCCGTTAAGCGAAACATGACATCCCCTGGCCGTCCGGAAAATCAAGGCTGTATAGCGGTCAAAATCTATGGAGATTCAGCATGACGTTACCAAGTGGTCATCCCCGCAGTCGCCTGCTTAAGCGCTTTACGGAGCTTGGGCCTTATATTCGCGATGGGAAATGTGGCGAAACCCGGTTCTTTTTCGACTGCCTGGCTGCCTGCGTTAATGTGAAACCGGCACCGGAACTGCGTGAGTTCTGGGGCTGGTGGATGGAGCTTGAAGCGCAGGCTGACCACTTTACCTATGTCTACCATATCGGTCTGTTCGATAAAGAGGGTGACTGGTCGGTGGCAACCATCAAAGGCAAAGAGAATACGGCGCGCGTGGAAGAGACCTTACGGAATTTCCATACCCGTCTGAAAGCGATGCTGAAAGAGTTCGAGCTGGATCTGATTCCGGCCAGCGATTTCGATGAGAAACCGGTAAAGCTGAGCGCCTGATTGGGCGGTTCGCTTATACAACAAGCAAAGGGCGCGTTGAAAAACGCGCCCTTTTTTACGCTCACACATTCTGTAGCTTATTCTGTGCGGCATTAGCCTGAAATCAGAACTGGTAAGTCACACCCATCGCGACCACGTCATCGTTGTTAATCGACAGCGCGTTGTCATCATCCAGCTGGTTGATTTTGTAATCAACGAAGGCGGACATATTTTTGTTGAAGTAGTAGGTCGCGCCCACGTCGATATATTTCACCAGATCCGCATCGCCGATACCGTTTTCGATATCTTTGCCCTTGGTCTGTACATAGCCAATAGAAGGACGCAGGCCGAAATCAAACTGATACTGCGCCACCAGTTCGATGTTCTGCGCTTTGTTGGCTGCGCCCGCGACGGTAGCACCGGTGTTACGGTTGGTGCCGCTGATTGGCGTCATGTTGCGGGTATCGGTATAAATCGCCGCCAGGTAGACGCTGTTGGCATCATACTTCACGCCTGCGCCCCAGGAATCCGCACGGTCACCGCCGCCATAGGCGCGTGCCTGCTGCTGGTTGGTACGGTCAGAAGAGGTGATGGCACTCATCAGGCTCACACCGGAATCACCCAGGGCATAGCCCAGTGAGGCACCGTAGCCGTCGCCATTCTGACGGTTAATGTCGGTACGGGTGTTGGCGCTGGTGGCGTCGTTTTTACCCTGATACTGCAACGCAAACTTCAGCCCATCGACCAGACCAAAGAAGTTGTTGTTACGGTAAGTCGCCACACCGGTAGCACGCTGAGTCATAAAGTTATCGGAACGGGCTGTACCGTCACCGCCGAATTCCGGGAACACATCGGTCCAGGCCTCAACGTCATACAGCACACCGTAGTTACGACCGTAATCGACCGAACCATACTGCGAGAATTTCAGACCGGCAAACCCAAGGCGGGTTTTGTTGCCGTTGTTGGCGTCGCTGCCTTCGGAGTTATTGACGTTGTACTGATATTCCCACTGACCATAACCGGTCATCAGGTCGTTAATCTGTGTCTGACCCTTAAAACCGATACGGGTATAGGACTTGTCTCCATCCTGGCTGGCATTATCGCTGATGTAGTGCTCAGCTTTAACTTTGCCGTATAAGTCCAGTTTGTTGCCATCTTTGTTATAGATTTCGGCAGCCTGCGCGGCAGATGCCAGCGTCAGCGTGGAGAGGATCATGGCCAGTGTGCTTTTCTTCATTTGCTATCAATCCCAATGTGAACGCCGTAAAAAAATGAAAGTTTTTGTAAAGCACGGACTTTTTACCCGTCGGCGATGAACTTTTTATGACACTTTTCATGATTTCTTGTTAACCCTGAACTTTTGGTCTACGTCCTTGTCCGCGTAAATTCGTGCTTTTCCCCCGCTGGCTGTTGGCTTCCTTATCGACTCCTGTTAAAACGTCCTTTCGTAAAAATTTTTCACTACGGCAGGAAATATGAGTGGCAGTCAGACCTTAGTGGTCAAATTGGGTACCAGCGTTCTCACCGGCGGCTCCCGCCGGCTGAATCGGGCGCACATGGTGGAACTGGTTCGTCAGTGTGCGCAGCAGCACGCCGCGGGCCACCGCATTGTGATTGTGACCTCTGGCGCGATGGCCGCCGGACGCGAACATCTGGGTTACCCCGAACTGCCGCCCACCATCGCCTCAAAGCAGCTGCTGGCTGCGGTGGGGCAGAGCCGTCTGATTCAGCTGTGGGAACAGCTGTTCTCAATCTACGGTATCCATATTGGTCAGATGTTGCTGACCCGTGCCGACATGGAAGATCGCGAGCGCTTCCTGAATGCCCGCGACACGCTGCGCGCGCTGCTGGATAACCACATTGTGCCGGTGATCAATGAGAACGATGCCGTCGCCACCGCTGAAATCAAAGTGGGTGACAACGACAATCTCTCGGCGCTGGCGGCGATGCTCGGCGGTGCCGACAAGCTGCTGCTGCTGACCGACCAGCAGGGACTGTTCACTGCCGATCCGCGTAACAATCCTGAGGCTGAGCTGATCAGTGATGTCCATGTGATCGATGATGCGTTGCGTGCCCTGGCGGGTGACAGCGTATCGGGTCTCGGCACAGGCGGCATGTCGACCAAGCTTCAGGCGGCGGATGTCGCCTGCCGCGCCGGTATCGATGTCATCATCGCCTCAGGCAGTCGCAGCGGCGTGATCAGCGATGTTATTGACGGCAAGCCGGTCGGTACGCGCTTTCATGCGCAGCAATCGCCGCTGGAAAATCGTAAACGCTGGATTTTCGGTGCGCCTCCGGCCGGTGAACTCACTGTCGATGATGGTGCGCTGGCGGCAATTATTGAACGCGGCAGTTCGCTGCTGCCGAAAGGGATCCGTGCTATCCAGGGGAATTTCTCACGCGGTGAAGTGATCCGTATCCGCAGTTTGCAGGGCAGGGATATCGCGCATGGTGTTTCACGCTACAACAGCGACGCGATGCGGATGATTGCCGGTCATCACAGCCAGCAGATCAGTGAAATCCTGGGCTATGAATATGGCCCGGTGGCGGTTCACCGCGACGACATGATCGTCAGTTAAGGAGCGGACAATGCTAGAAGAAATAGGAAAAGCGGCCCGCGCCGCAGCTTACACCGTGGCCGATCTGTCGACTGCAGAGAAAAATCAGATTCTGATGACCATTGCCGACCGTCTGGAGGCGGAAAGCGCAGACATTCTGGCGGCCAATGAGCTGGATTTAGCCGATGCGCGTCAGAACGGCATGAGCGCCGCGCTGCTGGACCGGCTGACACTTAATCCGCAACGCCTCGGCAGCATCGCCAGCGATGTGCGCCAGGTCTGCCAGCTGGCCGATCCGGTGGGGCAGTTAATCGATGGCGGTCAGCTCGACAGCGGCTTGCGCATTGAACGCCGTCGCGTACCGCTGGGCGTGGTGGCCGTGATTTACGAGGCGCGTCCCAATGTCACGGTGGACGTTGCCACTCTGTGCCTGAAAACCGGCAACGCCGCCATTCTGCGCGGCGGCAAAGAGACCTGGCGCACCAATGCGGCCACCGTTCGGGTGATCCAGAACGCGCTCAAACAGCACGGTCTGCCTGCGGCGATCGTTCAGGCGATCGAAAATCCGGATCGCGAGCTGGTGAATCAGCTACTGAAGCTGGATCGCTACGTCGATATGCTGATCCCGCGTGGCGGAGCCGGGCTGCACAAGCTGTGCCGGGAAAACTCTACCATTCCGGTGATCACCGGCGGCATCGGCGTCTGTCACATTTACATTGATGAGACGATGGAGATCGAACCGGCACTTGATCTGATCGTCAACGCCAAGAAACAGCGTCCCAGCGCCTGTAACTCCCTGGAAACGCTGCTGGTGGATCAGGCGATTGCCGATCGTTTCCTGCCCGCCTTCAGCGCGCGTATGGCGCAGGAAGCGATCGCACTGCATGCTGACAGCAACGTGCTGGCGCAGCTGCAGCAAGGCCCGGCATCGGTCACGCAGGTGAATCCACAGCAGTACAATGATGAGTGGCTGTCGCTGGATCTTAACGTCAGATTAGTGGCGGATATGGATGAGGCTATCGATCACATCCGTACGCACGGCACGCAGCACTCGGATGCCATCCTGACCCGCAATACCCGCAACGCCGCGCGTTTTGTCCGTCAGGTCGACTCCTCAGCGGTCTATGTCAATGCAAGCACCCGCTTCACCGATGGCGGACAGTTTGGCCTGGGCGCCGAAGTGGCGGTCAGTACCCAGAAACTGCATGCCCGTGGTCCGATGGGATTAGAGGCGCTGACTACCTATAAATGGATAGCCTGGGGCGACGATACGCTCCGGCCATAACTGCCATAATTTTTAACAAAGCGGGAGTCTTTCAGAGACTCCCGTTTTTTTTAGTTCCATTTTCCGGTCCAGCGAAAGATAGAGTTTTCTGCGCGTCAGCTTAATTTCCATTCCGGTCTCATCACTGCTGGCCACTATTCTGGCTGATATTCACGCAATTTCTTACGGAACATTCCTGAAAGCCGGGGCTGTACGCGGCCTGAGGCAATATTTTTTGTTCAGCGGCGGGCTGAAGCGGATAATGATTATCAGCAATGCTTGATAAAGCGGTTAGGTAGTAAACGAGCGGTAATATAAAATGAACTGGTAGCAATAATGAAAATAACATCCAGTATCTCTTCTATGGCTGATTATTAACTAATGGTTAAAAAAGAAAGTACAAGACAAGCTTTCACCGCCAGGCTGATAGCGGCCTGTGAGAGTGCCGGCATTGCCGGACATGGACGAAACAAACAGGTTGCCAGAGCCCTGCAGCAGCAAGGCTGTAAGATTTCAACGCCGGGAGTGTGGAAGTGGTTTAACGCGCAGTCAGTGCCGGATGGTGGCAACTTACTGGCACTCAGCCAGCTACTGGGGGTCAGGGTAGAGTGGCTGCAGTACGGTATGGAACAACCTGCTGAGCCGGTGGTGTTAAGTGCGCTCTCCGCTCAGAAGAATGTGTTTCGGATTGATAGCCTCGACATTGGTCAGCGAAGTGCTGCGGGCCTGCCCGCGCGTGATGAGTTTGTCGAGACTATCCAGGCGATCGAATATGGTCTGGATGAGGCGCGGGTGCTGTTCAACGGTCGCCCGGCGGAAAACATCCGGTTAATCGCTATCAACAGTGACTCAATGGCTGACACCTTTGCGCCGCGCGATCAGCTGTTTGTGGATATCAGCGTGCGGATGTTCGACGGCGACGGCATCTATATTTTCACCCTCGATGAGCAGCTTTATCTCAAGCGCCTGCAGCTGCAGCACAAAAAAATTGCTGTAATATCAGACAATAAACGCTATGAAACCTGGTATCTTAATCATGATGACGTCACCAGCCTGAAGGTGCTGGCCAAAGTGATCATGAGTCAGGCGCGTCACTATCAAATTCTCGGCTAAGGCCGTTTCTGGCACTTTTCCCGGGAGGCCTGCAAAAAAATAATCGGCATAAATTCATAAATTTAACCAGCGGTAAATAAAAAATTAACCAACAGTGTTTGATAAAGCATAAGAACCTGTTAATAATTTGGATATGGATGAACGAAGCTGTTCTTTCAGGGATGAGCCGCTCTTAAACAATTGAGGCGCTGCACAAGCGCGAATCATACCACCCAAAAGTCAGTGTGCTTTGGGATGGGGTGGATGCGCAAAATGCAGCGTCGTCAGATGCCGTTTATTTCCCCTCGCTTACTTTCCACCTGACTGCTAATGCAGCCGGGCGGCAAGCGTGCGACCGTGATACGCGACATTCGGGCCCGTTCGGTTCGCCGAAAGCTCGCGCCTGCCACCCCATCGCCAAAGACTCATTCACAGGAGGAGTTATGGCGATAATTCACTATGGCAAAAGCGTTTTTATAGGCAACGCACGTACTCGTCGCCACCGGCGGCGCCAACCTCTCAGCAGCCTGACACAGAGCATCGACCAGGCCCTGAATCTCCCAACTGAAACACCCACCCTGAGACGTGCAGAGCAAATCTGTCAACGTCAGGTCGCCCCGCGCGTTGACCGCGCAATCACTGCACCCCGCGTCACCAGTCAGGAAACACCCAGTTTCGACAATTGCTGTCTTCCGCACGTTCATCTCTACGCAGTGAGTTGAAACGCGCAGAAAGCGCATTTTTCCGTTCCGGCTAACTCTTCGTTTTCTCCAGTTCTCACTGGGCGCAATTTGCTGAATTACTGTTCAGTTTTGCTGCAGGGTCAGTAAGGCCTTCTGCTGCGCCGTGCTGGGTAATGATCAGCGAGCGTTATGTATTTCTTTTCACAAGGCTGAGTTGCTTTAACCCGTCATTGAGGAGTTGTTATGAGCCAGATAATCGCAGTACTGAATTTTGAAGAGGGGTATGTCGACACGCCCTATCTCGACACGCTGGGCTTTCCCACAGTGGCCGGCGGCATCCGCATTGGACCCAAGGGGGCGTCTCTGAGTAATTACGTTTTCCGCGTGCCACGGCGCGTCGGTGATGTCTGGAAGCAGTGCATTCTTGAAAACAAAATTCAGGAGATGCAGGGCAGGGAGCTGCTGCGTAATGCGCTGGCGAAGTGCAACGACGCCCGCACCGACGTGCTGCTGAGCATGGCTTATCAGCTGGGCGTTGATGGAGTCCTGCAGTTCAAAAATATGCTCAGCGCGATCGTCGCTGAACAATTCAATGAAGCGGCTGACTCGATGATGAACAGCCTCTGGGCCCGTCAGACGCCTGGCCGTGCCCGTCGCCACGCAGAGATGATGCGCAGCGGAACCTATGCGGTTTACAGGGGGTTGTTATGAGATGGCTCATGTTTCTCGTCGCCGTGCTGACGGCAATCATCATTCTGCTGCTGCTGCAGCGCTTTACCACCCTGCAGTTTGTCTCTCATGCCCGCCTGCTCTTCAAAACCTGGTCTGTCTGGCTCGCGTCGCTGGGTTCCATGCTCAGCGCCTGGGCGCAGTCGTTTCCTTCTGCCGCCGTTGATGCCTGGAATGTGCTGCCGGAGGACGTGAAATCGATCCTGCCACACAACTACCTGGGGCTGGTGGGCGCGTTCATGGTGGCGATGGGGGTGATTGCTCAGTTTGTACGTCAGAAAAACCTGCTCAATGCGAAGGAGCAGGCTGAAGGAGCGAAGCCATGACTCTGATTACCACCTTACTGGGCGGCAGCTGGCACTGGCTGGCCGCACTCGCTGCTGTCATTGCGGCGCTGGGCGCCAGTTATTTCGGCGGCAAGAAAATCGGCAAAGTGCAGCAAAAAGCGCGTTCTGACGTCGATAACGCGCAACAGGAGGCGTCCCGCGTCAGCGCGGTGGCGCAACAGCAACAACATAACCGCGAGGAGGCTAACCGTGTGGCGACTGACAACCATAGCCTTGATGACGCTGCTGCTCGCGACAAGCTGCAGCAGTCGAAATACCACAAACCCTGAGCCGGTGGCGATCACTGACTCTGCCTGCGTACTTTTTTCCCCTCTTTATACCTACGGCGATGACGCGCAAAAAATGGACGTTCGTACGGTGCGCGCCATCAACACCCACAACGACATGTGGGACTCCCTTTGCGGCCATCCGGCTGCGGCTAAGTAGTGCGCTGATTTCAGCGCGATATCTCTATGATCCTGAGGAGGATTCTATGATCGAAGTTAACTCTTTTGCTGAACTGCGTACCACTGTTCCACCAAAATCAGGTGAAGTCGCGAGCCTTAAACGCTATTACGATAAGGACTCCAGCTTTCGTGGTGGCGCTGACTTTGTTGGTTTTCTCAGCACCACACCGCTGAAGGATGATGGCGGTACGGTGGCTGTGGGCAACGGTTTCTACTGGAAGCGCACTATCAACGATCCCGCTGAAGTGAATATCCTGCACTTTGGCGCGAAAGGGGATGGCGTGACCGATGATACTGATGCCTTCAGGCGAATGCTGACATGGACGCAGACTTACAACACCTATGCGAAAGCGATTCCAGTGCGTTTTCCGGGTGGCCGCTTCCTGATTTCCCCCATCGATCTCACCAATACGGAATTGCCATTTTTTGGTCTGATAGGGGATGACATTGAACAGGGATCGTCACCCCGTACCACCATTGTTTCTGACAAAAGCGCTAATCCGGTGTTTAAGGTCATGGCGCGCAAAATCGCCATCAAAGGCATCTGCTGGCACGGACAGGCTAACGCCGGGACTGTCGACACCACTCTCAAAGTTACCGTCACGCCTGAACAGTGCAGTAACGTTCAGCCGTTCTTCGAAAATACGATTGTCGGAGGCCAGATTGTCAACATCTTCTGCTTCAAGGCGCAAAGTACAGGGGGAACCGTCTTTAAGCTGCAGGATACGCTCGACAGTAAATTCGATCAGATCTACAGCTCCAGTACCTATTCACGCGTGTTTGATATCGGCTGGTCAAATACGCCGAAGGGGAACTGGGACCACTCAACCGCGATTGAGCTGTGTAATGCCAACTTCCAGTCGGGCTATGGCGATGCCACGCTCTATATGCCGCGCGTCACACAGGGGGTCATGCGTAACGTCTGGATTGAACACACGACGAACCCTGGGGATCTCTCTGACGGCGGCTGGAACATTGAAACGCTCAACATTGAAGATTGCGCCACGCCGCTCAATCTCAACAATGCTCGCGTGGTGATGCGTCATATTAACCTGCAGGCGGGGGCGAAAATCACCAATGATGTGGCCGGAAACAAATGGTTATCGACCTTTGAATATGGCTATCGTCGGGATGAGAACTACGGCACGTTCATGACCGGTTCGCTGCGTGCCGGCTATTACAGTGGCTATAAAGTGGTGAACAACACCGCTACCGACAACTGGTATCGGCTGGGGCAGCTCTATTTTCCGGCGCCTAATCAGCAATGGGTGATGGAGCTGATCGGCAAAGCGGATGCGACCACGCCCTCCGGCACCGCCGGTTCACCGGTAAATATGCCGGCTACAGGTAAAACCCTGATCAACCTGCAGCGACTGGAGACGGTCTGGGCCGATGCTTACCACATGGGGCAGCCTTCCGTGCTGGACATTCGTTATGGCCGGGTAGGGACCACCTATGCCGTAATCTGGGTCAAGCTGAGAGCTAACAGCGGCGAGACCATGTTCAACCTGAAGACCACCGGTCCGACCCGCTTCGATACCGGTTCCTGTTCGCTGTTCCAGTCGGATATGACGGTGGTAGAGGACATCACCAAAATCAGCAACCTGAAACCCGCTGCACGTTTTGGCATGCACAACGGGCTGGCGGGCATCGGGGCCAACGAAAAAGGGGTGGTTACGCTGGCTACTGCTGCGGGTACGCCGACCAATAAGACCGCTCCGACCGGTTTCGTGCTGATCAATATCAACGGCGTGGACCGTAAGGTTCCTTACTACGATTGATGACTGGCATGTTTTGGGCGAGGCTCCGGCCTCGCCCTTTTTTGATCTGACATTATCTCCGCTTCTTTTTACGTCGCCAGAAAGGTCACAGTTGCACTGCGAAGCCAGACAGTCTCCCTGACACAGCCTTTCGCCTTCATCCTCGTCAGCGGGCTGATTGCGATTAATTTGAATTACGGCTTGCGTCACTTTAATAAGTGTGGCCTAATGAATCGTCGGTTTGATTAACAGACACTATCAAAGTAAGTAACCAAAGCAGTTCTCATCTCTAAGTTTGTCGCGAGACATCCCTTCTTTTTGAGTCTTCTCTTACGTTCTGATTAAAATCTGTTCTCAGGCCATTATGTATGCCGGAAGGCTCGATATATTAAGGATTTAAGCATGTCTAACAAAATTCGCGGTACCGTTAAATGGTTTAACGCAGAGAAAGGCTTCGGTTTCATCTCTCCTGCAGACGGCAGCAAAGATGTATTCGTACATTTCTCTGCAATCCAGGGCACCGATTTCCGTTCATTAGATGAAGGTCAGCAAGTTGAATTCACAGTAGAAAATGGCGCCAAAGGCCCAGCTGCTGCGAACGTTGTTGGTCTCTAAGGACTGAAAATTACTTTTAAATGTCCTCACTGTAGTGGCTCACAGTTTCGTACATCACATTTTGATGTTACAAGAGCCAACCCGCATGGAGCGAAATGCATTTTCTGCAAATCTGTCGTGGTTCAGGTGAACATGGCAAGGATTGCAATTCAGAGCCAGCTTCGCGCCCTCTGATTAAGGCTAGTGAGCTTTATAGCGTTGTTGCATTTACAGTAATAAAAGGCTGCCTCTGGCAGCCTTTTTTGTTTCTGCGTTTCCTCCTTCTCAAACCTCACGCTTTTCCTCGTAATCTGCCTGTTTGTCTGCACTTCCCCTGTTAATTTTTTTACCGCTTACCGCTTACCGCTTACCGCTTACCGCTTACCGCTTACCGCTTACCGCTTACCGCTCAACTGCCTGTAACCTATCCGCTCTTATCGCCACCATGCTTAAACCGGCCCGCCGAAGCAGGCCAGTAAGAGGGATTAACGCAGTACGGGTTGCAGTGAGAGCTTGCCGGTATTAAACACGCTCATCGCTTGTGCCATACGCTCTGCCTGATCCTGCAGTGCTTGTGAGGCGGCTGACGCTTCCTGTACCAGCGCGGCGTTCTGCTGCGTCACCGCTTCCATCTGGGTAATCGCCTGATTGATTTCATTAATGCCGCTGCTCTGCTCGCTGCTGGCAATAGTGATTTCGCTCATAATGTTTGCCACGCTCTGCACGCTGTTCACTACTTCACCGATAGTTGAACCGGCGTGCGTCACCAGCTTGCTGCCTTCATCGACTTTAGCGACGGAATCTTCAATCAGTACCTTAATCTCTTTGGCCGCTGAGGCTGAACGCTGCGCCAGATTACGCACTTCACTCGCCACGACCGCAAAGCCACGACCCTGTTCACCCGCGCGTGCCGCTTCAACCGCAGCATTCAGGGAGAGAATATTGGTCTGGAAGGCGATGGAGTCGATAACGCTGATGATATCGACAATTTTTCGTGAGGAGAGGGCGATCGCTTCCATCTTCTCAATGACCTGCTCCATCACCACGCCACCTTCACGCGCTACGCTGGAAGTGGTGGAAACCAGGTGATTGGCTTCACGCGCGTTGTCGGCATTGTGTTTCACGGTCGATGTCATCTGCTCCATAGCAGAGGCGGTCTCTTCCAGCGAACTGGCCTGCTGTTCGGTGCGGGTAGAAAGATCAAGGTTCCCGCTGGAAATCTGATTAGAGGCCACAGCAATAGTGTCGGAGCCGGTACGCACTTCAGTCACAATCGACAGCAGGTTATCGTTCATCCGTTGCAGCGCCTGCATCAGGACGCCGGTTTCATCGCGTGAGGTCACCTGCATCTGTGAACTCAGATCGCCTGCGGCAACGCGTTCAGCAACGTCAACCGCTGCAACCAGCGGACGCACAATAGAACGGGTCAGGAAGTAGCCCAGCAGAATAGACGCCAGAATCGCCAGCGCGGAGAAAATCAGCGTAATGGAGATAGCCGACTGACCATTTTCCACAATACCCTGACCTTCACTGCGCAGCTGTGCGTCCTGAGAGTTGGCAAAATCCACGGCATCCTGAAGGAATTTGTTCTGGGTGGCGGTCATCGATTTCAGGACATAGGTGCTGGCAGCCTCAAAATCACCCGCTTTCACCAGGGTGATCAGCTCTGCTTTAACCTTCTCAAAAGCCTGGGAAGAGGCCAGCAGACCGGCGATCTTTTTCTTGCCGACCGGCGTGACCTGAATATCTTCGATCTTTTTCATCGCACTGTTGGTGCGCTGCGTGGCTTCATCCAGCTGACCATAACGCTTCACATTCATTTCCGGACGTGTCGTGTCGATCACCATGCCGCGCAGGTATTTGATCTGATCGTTGACGCCATCGCGCACATCAAATGCCAGTCGTACTTTCACATAACGATCGTCAACGATCGAGGCGATCGCCGTATTAATGCTGTTAATCCTGGTTATGGATGTCACGCCAATCACTATCAGTAACGTCACAATAATACCGAAGGCTGCTGCGAGCCGCATTCCCACCTTCATATTCTTGATACTGAACATGTTCTCTTCCCCGTTTTATTATTAATCAATTTATTAGCAACACTCAGGTTTCCTGCTGTTGTGCGCAGTGCCTTGCTGATGTCTGTGGTCACAGCCGCAGGCAAAAAGGTGATCTCGCGCATACTGTTATCGGAGCGCGATGTTGTAGCTTTAATAATTTTTAAGTAATAACGCCGGGTGAATAAATAGTCAGTAAAAAACATCAGAAAGGGTTAAGTAATAAGCAGAGGAAATTCAGACAAAAAAAGGGCTGTCAGCAGTGATGCTGACAGCCCGATCCAGACAAGGATGAATGGATTCAGAAAACTAAGAAGTAGAGGCCTGTCCAGAACGCGACGCTTAACGTGACGGCGCTAATCCAGGCCAGCTGGCGTAAACGGCCACGCAGCAACTTTTGATGGGAAGGCGAAGCAGGTGCAGGCGTAACGGGTACAGTTTCAATGTGCATAGTCGGTTCCTGGTCAGGTCAGCCATTCCGCTGGCTAAAATGTAAAAGCGTGCCGGGGCATTCCTGGCGGCCCGCATTCGCTTAGCGGGCAGTATCCAGAACGTTGAAAATCACGTCTGACAGCTCATTCAACTCAAACTTCGCTACATAGCCGTCGGCACCCACTTTGCGCACGTGATCTTCGTTGGCGCTGCCAGAGAGTGAAGAGTGAATAACGACCGGCAGAGCCTTGAGGATCGGGTCACGCTTGATGTTGCGGGTCAGCGTAAAACCATCCATCTCTGGCATTTCCAGATCGGTCAGCACCAGGGCGATTTTGTCGTGAATCGATTCGCCGGCAGCCTGCGCTTCCTGGCTCATCAATTTAATTTTTTCCCATGCATCGAGACCGGTGTTAAACATCAGCGCCGGAATGCCCATACTCTTCAGGCCCTGCTCCAGCAGCTGACGCGCGACTTTGGAATCTTCTGCCACAATCGCCACTGCACCTGGGCGGTAGTTGAAGGCACGCGGTCTGGCCGCTTCCGGTTCGACGCCGCGCACTGATGGGATGATGTCATACAGGATTTGCTCAACGTCCAGCACCATCGCCAGCTCGTTGCTCTGCTTGTCACTGTCCAGGCAGGCGATGCTGGTAATGTTGCGGCCGCCGATACCGGCTTCGGCGGTATGCACCTGGCTCCAGTCGAGACGCACAATGTTCTCAACTGACTCCACGGCAAACGCCTGAGTGTTACGGGCATACTCGGTGACCAGCAGCAGGTTAAGACCGGTTTCCGGCACACAACCCGCCACGGCAGGCAGGTCGATGACCGGAATGAACTGGCCACGAATACTTGCCATACCCAGCAGCGGCGAACGCATGCCTGCGGCTTTGGTGATAGTGGGCATCGGCACAATTTCACGCAGCTTGAAGACGTTAATGCCAAACAGTTCAGACTTGCCTTTCAGCTGATCGGAACCTAAGCGAAACAGCAGCAGCTCAAACTTGTTCGATAACGCGAGGTTCGCTCTTTCATCGATCTCTTTCTGAAAATTATCCATGGTTGCCTCTGCATTAACGCAGCTGGTGAAATAGGGTGTGAACAGGTTATCGGCAGCAATCGAAAAAAGGTGAGAAGAGAAGGGTGAAATAAAACGGACGCCAATTAATGTGCCAGGATTAACCCTGAAGGTTCAACATGGACACCTTTCCAATAAAGGAGTGTGAAATGAAAAAAGTAATTTTGGCGTCGTTGCTGGTGATGATGAGTGCGGGTGTTTCGGCCGAAGAGGGTGGATACAAAGCAGGCGATACGCCGCCGCCGCAACACAAGCAGGATGCCGGCTATAAAGGTTCAGAAGATACCGGTCAGACGCACATTGATCAGATCCGCGATTTCCGTCAGGGCGGATATGTGACGCTGGAAGGTTACATCGTGAAGAAAGAGCAGGGCGAACGGTATCAGTTCCGTGACAACACCGGTACCTTACCGATTATCGCGCCGAAGAAGACCTTTGGTGGTAAAACCTACACCGCAGAAGACAAAGTACGCGTCAGTGGCAAGGTACAGGGCAAAGGGGATAAAACCACGCTGCATGTGACCCAAATCGAAGAGCCGTAACAAACCGGGCGAGGTAATTTCCTCGCCCGTTTTATTTAGTCCTTCAGCAGAATCGCCCGGCAGGTTTTGCCTTTGATTTTGCCCTGCTTGAGTTTCACCAGCGCATTTTTGGCCTGATTCGCTTCAATCGCCACGTAGGCGTGGGTCGGCGTCAGGACAATTTTGCCGATCTGCTCCGCGCGATAACCCGCTTCACCCGTCAGCGCGCCCAGAATATCTCCCGGACGTATCTTAGCTTTACGGCCACCATCAATGCACAAGGTCATCATAGCTGCAGGCAGCGGCTTGCTGCTGCCCTTTTTCAGCGTGCTGGCAGAGACCCACGGCAGCTTCTGCTGCAGGAAATCCTCCAGCGCATGCGCGCGAGCCATCTCATCGGCAGCAACCAGGCTGACCGCGACGCCATGTTCGCCCGCACGTGCCGTACGACCAATGCGGTGCAGGTGAATTTCAGGGTCCCAGGCGAGCTGATAGTTAACCACCATCGCCAGCGATTTGATGTCGAGTCCGCGTGCAGCGACATCGGTGGCGACCAGCACGCGACCACTACCGTTAGCGAAGCGGATCAGCACGCGTTCGCGATCGCGCTGCTCCAGATCGCCATGCAAGGGCAGGGCGCTGATATCACGCGCGTTAAGCGCCGCGGCGACATCATCACATTCACGTTTGGTGTTGCAGAAGACCACACAGGATGAGGGCTGGCGATCGCTGAGCAGGGCTATCAGCAGACCCAGTTTTTCATTGTGGCTGGCTTCGAAAAACTGCTGATCGATTGAAGGCAGTTCGCTGACATCTTCTGTCACCACGCTCAGCGCATCACGCTGAAAGCGGGTGCTGATAGCCGTAATGCCGTCTGGCCAGGTGGCGGAAAAGAGCAGCGTCTGGCGCGAGGCGGGTGTCGCCTCAATGATCGTTTCCATATCATTCAGGAAACCCATCTCCAGCATCCGATCGGCTTCATCCAGTACCAGCGTGCTGAGCTGGTCCAGCTTGAGGTTTTCGCGGTTAATGTGGTCGAGGATACGACCCGGCGTGCCGACCACGATATGAGGCGGATGCACCAGCGAATCACGCTGTGCGCTCATCGGCTGTCCGCCACACAGAGTGAGAACTTTTATGTTGCGGGTGAAGCGCGCCAGCTGGCGCAGCACATTGCCTACCTGATCCGCCAGTTCACGGGTCGGACAGAGAATCAGTGCCTGGGTCTGAAAGCGGGCGCTGTCGATATGGTGCAGTAAACCAATACCAAAGGCAGCCGTTTTACCGCTGCCGGTTTTCGCCTGCGCGCGCACGTCGCGTCCCTGCAGAATGGCGGGCAGCGCGGCGGCCTGCACGGGCGTCATGCTGGTGTAGCCCATCTCGCGCAGGTTTTCGAGCTGGCTGTCGGGAAGCGAATTGAGGGTAGAAAAAGCGGTCACGGGCGCGGCCTCTGAGGCTGAAAGTGTAGGGCATTATTGCGGGGCAAGTCTGGCAGAAAGCACGCCTGACAGCAACGGGAACCTCGATGGTTAGCAGTATGAAACTATATCTGTCAGAGGGCTTAGGAATAGACTGAAGTTTACGGGAAAAAGGTGGTTTATTTTTATAGATTAACCCCGACTCCATGTGATTGTTCCAGGGTGACGATCTTTTGAGGCCAGTGATTATTTTATAAGTAGCCGTTTTTTAATATTTATTTCATTGTTAATCAGATAAATCCTTAACTACTACTCCAGTAATAGAATTAATCATTAAAAAATATCACCACTGGTGCCGATAAAAATCCTGAGCTAATTGCTTTATATTTAGCGCGCCATATTCCTGGTACAACGACCGGTAGAGGGTATTTGCATTGAGTAATCGCATCCAGGGACCACATGAAAATGTGCTTAAAATAGTAGGCCGCGCCGTACTGACACTGCATGTTCATGGAGAGAGCTTATCGGCTGATAAGATCGCTTCGATGATTGCGTGTTATGCGGAAGATGAGCCCTGTGATCAGGAAGATCGTCGCTTATACGCGCTGGCAATGGAACTAATGTCGAATGATAAATGGGCCAAAAGCGCGTAACCCGCACTCCGCTCAGGTAAATGCAGAGCCTCCCTTGTGGAGGCTCTGTTGTTTTTGGGGGGCGTATCAGGGGACAGGTTTGGGCAGTAAGGTCGCTTCTGGCAAATCCTGAGCAGGTATGCGTTAGCCGCAGAGCAGGCTTCAGGGAGCACGCCCTCCGCAAAGACGCAACACCGCCATCCCGGGCAGGCTCAGCACGGGCGATTACGCACCTCATCCCTGAGGTGCGCCCGTAGCCGGGCCAACGCGTTGCGTTGTTCAAAAATGCTCCCGGCGTTTTTAGTACGCACCTCGTCCCTGAGGTGCGCCCGTAGCCGGGCCAACGCTTTGCGTTGTTCAAAAACGCTCCCGGCGTTTTTGTCCGTGGCCCGTGATGCTTTGCTACAGGCATATGCTCCCTTCGCTTCACGTCCGGCAGATGCTTCCCGTTTCAGGACCGTCGCTGCTGGTAAACCACGGGCACTGAGAATCTATCAGCAATAAACAAGCTTAAAGCGCAGGGAAGCCGGTCAGAAGAGGAAAGCGTCCCGCGCCAGGGATGGCGCGGGACGAGCGGCCATGGATGGCTTAAGCGCCTTTCCGATCTGACCGGTTTCCCTGAGCCGGCTCGATCTCTCCGCATTTGCTGAGAAGGCTCAGCGCGGGCGATTACGCACCTCGTCCCTGAGGTGCGCCCGTAGCCGGGCCAACGCGTTGCGTTGTTCAAAAACGCTCCCGGCGTTTTTGTCCGCAGTCCTGCTGTTTCAGGCCGGGGCCAGCGCAAACACCGGTTTACCGCGCGAGAACGTTGCGACGACCGGCGAAATCCGTGCCACGGCTTCGGCGGAACAGCTCGCCGCTACCAGCATCATGCTCGCTTCATCGCCCGGTGCAGGCCACTGGCGTTCACCCTGGGCTGTCAGCGGCAGCCGATCGTCTGTGGCGATCGCCAGCGCCCGCGACAGCGAGAACTCATCCGATCCCCGATAGAGCTGCGCATAGAGGTTCGCTTTTTCCAGCATGCTGCCGGTGCCAAACGGTGACCAGTGATCGATAACGCTGTCGGTGCCGGTCATCACCTTCACGCCCGCTGCCTGTAATTGCGGAATTGGCATGGTCAGCTTGCCGATCGGCAGCGTAGAGGCGACGCTGAACTGCTGCTCCGCCAGCCCTGCGATCATCTTATCCAGCGTAATGCCGGACAGGGTCGCCAGTGCAAAACCGTGGCTCAGCGTCACTTTGCCCTTCAGCGCCGGATTCTTTGCCACGGTGTCAATCATGTACTGAATTGCCGCCACGCCAGCGGGTGAGGTTTCATGCAGATGTATATCCACGCCGCGCTGGTAGTCGAGCGCAATCTGGAACATCGCATCCAGTGACTTCTCCATGGCACCATCGACATTGGTGGGGTCCAGGCCGCCGACATACTCAACGCCGTGCTGCATCGCCTCGCGCATCAGCCCATCGACCTGCGAGTGCAGCAGGCCATGCTGTGGAAAGGCCACAATCTCGCAGGGAAAGGCGGGGTGACGGGCTAATGCCGCCTGCAGATGCTCCAGACTTTGCAGGCCGCTGACCGGATCGATATTGCAATGGCTGCGGGCGCGGGTGGTGCCTTTGGCGTGCAGCAGGGCGATTAACCCTTCGGCGCGCGCCTGAGAGTGCGGCAGCAGTTGCGGAATCAGCACCTGTTCACGCGCAATCATGTCCATGATGGTTTTGCCCTGACGGGGACGCGGAGCCTGCCACGGGCCGCCGTAGAAGGTTTTATCAAGGTGGATATGCATATCCTGGGTGGCGGGCAGCAGCAGGGCATCCTGTGCATCCCACGACGGCAGGGTGCTGTCACCCTGGCCGGCGGGTGTCAGCTGGTCAATTTTACCGTCGCGCACGCTGATGTCGTAACGCCCGGTCCGGGTCGCAACGATCTCATCATCCTCACGGATAAAGCCCTCCTCCAGCCGCACATTGCGCAGCAGATAGTGATCCTGCCGGGGCAGGGCGGCGGGCTGGTCGGGATTGGTGGAGGACAAAGGTGATGGCGTGGCGGCACTGGCCTGGCCGAGACCGGCGGCCAGCAAGCCGCCTGCGGCGGTCCAGCGGACGCTCTGGCCAAGGAAATCACGACGGCTCGGCGAAGAGGAAATAGGCATCAGAGGCTCCTGCAAAGTGAACAAGGTCTTAATCTGACAAACGACGCTTCACCCTGCTGCGTTATTTTCCACTGACGACTATTCGATATCTCACTGCCAGCGCAGCTGGCTGAAGGTGGCCAGGGATTGCGCCAGCTCGCGCTGCAGAGGATCCTGCGGATCTCGACAGAACAGCGCCAGTTCGAAGGTATCAATCACCGGCAGACCCTGTTCCGGGCCCAGTACCCGATGTTGCGGCAGGCGACAGCTGGCGGGCAGTAACGTCAGCCCCAGACCCTGCGCACTGGCGGCGGCCAGCGCGACAAGGCTGGCGCTGCTGTAACTAATGCGCCAGCTACGGCCCAGTGCATCGAGTGTCTGACATACCTCATCGCGATAGAGCCCCTGCTGGGGAAACAGCACCAGCGGTACCGGCGTCTGCTCAAAGCAGGGCCACTCTGCGCTATCGAGCCACAGCAGGGGTTCAGGACGCGACGCCAGCGGACGCTCGCCGTAGGGCTGCTTAATCAGCATGATGTCGAGCTCTTCACGCTGCCAGGCGCGCCGCAGCTCCACCTGCATGCCGCTCATCACGTCCAGCCGAAGTTGCGGATGGTCGCGACTGAAGTGCGCCAGCAGACCGGCTGTGGGCGCGGCGAAATCTTCCGGCACGCCAAGACGCAGCACGCCGTCGCGCCACTGGTCACTCAGCACATCGTGCGCTTCCCCATTCAGGGCGATAATCCGCCGGGCGTAGCCTAAGAGTTTCTCGCCCTCTTCGGTGATCTGCACCTGATGCGAGGAGCGTTCTTTGCCGACCATCTCCTCCAGCCGCCGCACCTGCTGGCTGACGGTGGACTGCGACAGGTGCACCCGGTCGGCGGCGCGGGTAAAGCTGGCGGTTTCGCACACCGCGACAAAGCTGAGCAGCTGCTGCGGAGTAAACATCGGCTGACGATTCATATTTCCACTACCTGGCAGAGTAATATTTCATTTCCAGATAGTAACGACTGCTGCCAGGCTGGCAACTTTTAACTGTGTGGATCTCAGATGAAGAGAGAGAACAACCTGCTGCTGGCGGCGCTGGTGCTGGCCGGGCTCAATATGCGACCGCTGATGACCTCGGTCAGTCCGTTACTCGGCGAGCTGCGGCAGAGCATCGGTCTGTCGCCGCTGGCGGCCTCGCTGTTGCCTGCGGTGCCGATGATGATGATGGGTGCCATTGCGTTAGTCAGCGCCCCGCTGATGCAGCGCTTTGCGGTACGTAAACTGCTGCTGGGTGGCCTGTTGCTGCTGTTGCTGGCGCTGGTGAGTCGGCTGTTTGTGGCTGACGGAGGCTGGCTGGTGCTGAGTACTGTGCCGGGAGGGGCGGGCATTGGCATTGTGCAGATGGCGATGCCGGGATTGATCCGTCAGCGCTTTGGCAGCCGCAGTGCCGGCGTGACCGGACTGTGGGCAGCGGCGCTGATGGGCGGCGGTGGGATTGGCGCGGCGATCTCGCCGTGGCTGAATGGGCAGCTTGGCTGGCAGGGCGCATTGAGCAGCTGGGCGCTGCCGGTGGTGCTGGCCATCCTGCTCTGGCTGTTTATCACCACCCCACGTGCAGCCCGGACGGAGGCCGCCGCTCTGCCTTCGCTGTGGCGGAAAACCCGCGCCTGGACGCTGGCGTTGAGCTTCGGTCTGGTGAACGGCGGATATGCCATCTGTGTCGCCTGGCTGCCCGATTTTTATCATCAACTCGGCTGGAGCGCGCAGGCGGGCGGTTCACTGCTTGGCATGATGATCGGCTGTCAGGTCACGGGTGCGCTGCTGCTGCCCTTGCTGGCGCGGGGCCGCGATCGCCGTCCGCTGCTGCTGCTGACACTGGCGATGCAGTTCAGCGGCATGCTCGGTTTCCTGTTTGCGCCACAACTGGCGCCGTGGCTCTGGGCGGGGATTGCGGGCTTCGGGCTGGGCGGGGCATTTCCGCTGGCGCTGGTGCTGGCGCTGGATCATCTGGAGCAGCCGCAGGCCGGCGCGCGGCTGGTGGCGTTTATGCAGGGCGTCGGCTTTATTATCGCGGGCAGCATGCCGTTTATCGCCGGGCAGTTGCATGCGCTCACCGGTCACTTCACCAGCGTCTGGTTATTGCAGGCGGCGGTCACGCTGCTGTTAATCGTGCTAAATCTGCGTTTCCATCCGCGCAGCTATCAGCACGCCTTTCCGGAGGTGAATCGCTGATTTTGGTCCGACCAATCCCGGCAATATTTTTCTCTGGTTCACACTCCGGGAAAATTCGCGCATCTTCTGTTGCCATAGGTTAACAATGCGTTAACTATCTGTTGCCATAAGCCCCGACATAACGGTTTGGTCTGACCAATCCGGGGCAGATGGCACCAGCGCTGCGGCTGCGTGCCACGTCACCTTTTCCTCTGGAGATACTGGCATGCAGATCTGGCAACAAAACTACGATCCGCTGGGTAATATCTGGCTTTCAAGCCTGATCGCACTGATCCCGATTCTCTTTTTCTTCTTTGCGCTGATTAAGCTGAAGATGAAAGGCTACCTGGCGGCCACCACCACCGTGGTGCTGGCGCTGCTGGTGGCGCTGTTTCTCTATCAGATGCCGGTTGCACAGGCGCTGGCCGCTGTGGTGTATGGCTTTCTCTATGGCTTGTGGCCGATTGCCTGGATTATTGTCGCCGCGGTGTTCGTCTACAAGATCTCAGTAAAAACCGGCCAGTTCGACATTATCCGCGCCTCTATCCTGTCGATTACTCCAGATCAGCGTCTGCAGATGCTGATTGTCGGCTTCTCGTTCGGGGCGTTTCTGGAGGGTGCTGCGGGCTTTGGTGCGCCGGTGGCGATTACCGCCGCGCTGCTGGTGGGACTCGGCTTTAATCCGCTCTACGCCGCCGGGCTCTGCCTGATTGTGAACACCGCGCCAGTGGCCTTTGGCGCGATGGGCATCCCGATTATTGTGGCGGGGCAGGTGACCGGGCTGGACAGTTTTGCCATCGGCCAGATGGCCGGACGCCAGCTGCCGCTGCTCACCCTGATTGTGCTGTTCTGGATTATGGCGATCATGGATGGCTGGCGCGGAGTGAAAGAGACCTGGCCGGCGGTGGTGGTGGCAGGTGGATCGTTTGCCATTGCCCAGTTCCTCAGCTCCAACTTCCTGGGTCCGGAGTTGCCCGATATTATCTCGTCGCTCGCCTCGCTGATTTCGCTGACGCTGTTCCTGCGGGTCTGGAAACCGGTGCGCATCTTCCGCTTTGCCGATGCAGAGGCGAAACAGGGCGATCCGCTGCTGCCACCGCAG
Source organism: Timema californicum (assembly GCA_902141385.1). Taxonomy (NCBI): domain Eukaryota; kingdom Metazoa; phylum Arthropoda; class Insecta; order Phasmatodea; family Timematidae; genus Timema; species Timema californicum. The sequence goes on along the minus strand of CABFOW010000004.1, from coordinate 775,140 downwards.
AAGTATCGGCTGGGGCAGGTGATCCGCGCCTGGATGCCGTTCCTGTTTCTCACCGCCACCGTCACGCTCTGGAGTATCCCGCCGTTTAAAGCGCTGTTCGCCAAAGGCGGTGCGCTCTATGAGTGGGTGCTGGCTATGCCGGTGCCGATGCTGAATGAGCTGGTGGCGCGGATGCCGCCCGTGGTCGGCACTGCAACCCCTTATCCGGCCATCTTTAAGCTGGATCTGGTGTCCGCCACCGGCACCGCTATTTTAATTGCGGCGATCATGGCGATGATTTTCCTGCGCATGAAGCCAAAGGCAGCATTGCAGACTTTTGGTGAAACGCTGAAAGAGCTGGCGCTGCCGATCTACTCTATCGGGATGGTACTGGCCTTTGCCTTTATCTCGAATTACTCCGGGCTGTCTGCAACGCTGGCACTGGCGCTGGCGCACACCGGCCACGCTTTTACCTTCTTCTCACCGTTCCTGGGCTGGCTGGGCGTCTTCCTGACCGGATCAGACACCTCATCGAATGCGCTGTTTGCCGCTTTACAGGCCACGACCGCGCAGCAGATTGGCGTCTCCGATATTCTGCTGGTGGCGGCCAACACCACCGGTGGCGTGACCGGTAAGATGATCTCGCCGCAGTCGATCGCCATCGCCTGTGCGGCGGTCGGGCTGGTGGGCAAAGAGTCTGACCTGTTCCGGTTTACCGTTAAACACAGCCTGATTTTCACCTGTATGGTCGGTGTGATAACCACGCTTCAGGCCTATGTCTTCCCCTGGATGATCCCATGAGCAGTAATGCCGATCCGCTGGTGATGCGCCTGCGGGCCTATATCACCGAACATCAGCTCGAGTCGGGCATGCGCCTGCCCGCCGAGCGGCAGCTCTCTGCGGAGCTTGGCGTCTCCCGCTCCTCGCTGCGTGAAGCGATACAGCAGTTGATCAGCAACGGCATGCTGATTAGCCGACGCGGCGGCGGCACCTGGATCCGGCAGCAGCTGGCACCCTGGTCGGAACAGCGCATCGTCGAGCCGATTCGCCAGCTGCTGCGCGACGATCCCGACTACCGCTACGACATTCTGGAAGCGCGCCATGCCATCGAGGCCAGCACCGCCTGGCACGCCGCACTGCGCGCCACCGACGCCGACAAAGAGAAGCTGCAGTACGCTTTCGACGCCACTCTGAAGCTGAAAGAGAGTGACGATCCCGATCTCGCCGCCCAGGCGGATGTACGCTTCCATCTGGCGATTGCCGAGGCGTCGCACAACGTGGTGCTGCTGCAGACCATGCGTGGCTTTTTTGAGCTGCTGCAATCGTCGGTGATGCAGAGCCGTCAGCGCATGTATACCCAGCCCGCGATTTTCGCCCGCCTGACTGAACAGCATCAGGCGCTGCTTGATGCGATCCTCATGGGCGATGCCGAAGCTGCGCGCCAGGCGGCGATGCAGCATCTGGGATTCGTGCACACCACCATGAAAAGCCTGCATGAAGATGAAGCGCGTCAGGCGCGCATCACCCGCTTACCGGATAACGACACACGCAACCCAAAGGAATCTGACTGATGATTATCTCCGCTGCCAGTGACTATCGCGCGGCCGCGCAACGTATCCTGCCGCCGTTCCTGTTTCACTATCTTGATGGCGGTGCCTATGCCGAGCACACCCTGCGTCGTAACGTCGAGGATCTCTCGGATGTGGCGCTGCGCCAGCGCATTCTGAAAAACATGTCGGAACTGAGTCTTGAAACCAAATTGTTCAATGAAACCCTGTCGATGCCGGTTGCGCTGGCACCGGTCGGCCTGTGCGGCATGTATGCCCGCCGGGGTGAAGTGCAGGCGGCGCGCGCGGCAGACCTGAAAGGCATTCCGTTTACCCTGTCGACGGTCTCGGTCTGCCCGATTGAAGAGGTGGCCCCGCAGATTAAGCGTCCCATGTGGTTCCAGCTCTATGTGCTGCGTGACCGCGGCTTTATGCGCAATGCGCTGGAGCGCGCCAAAGCCGCCGGTTGCTCTACGCTGGTGTTTACCGTGGATATGCCCACGCCGGGCGCGCGCTATCGCGATGCGCACTCCGGGATGAGCGGCAATCACGCGGCGCTGCGTCGTTACTGGCAGGCGGTCACCCATCCACAGTGGGCGCTGGATGTGGGTCTGCAGGGGCGTCCCCACGATCTGGGGAATATCTCCACTTATCTGGGCAAGCCTACCGGGCTGGAAGATTACATCGGCTGGCTGGCGAACAACTTCGATCCCTCTATCTCGTGGCGCGATCTGGAGTGGATCCGCGAGTTCTGGGATGGACCGATGGTGATCAAGGGCATTCTCGATCCGGAAGATGCGCGTGATGCGGTGCGCTTTGGCGCCGATGGCATCGTGGTCTCTAATCACGGCGGACGCCAGCTGGATGGTGTGCTCTCCTCGGCGCGTGCGCTACCGGCCATTGCCGATGCGGTAAAAGGTGACATCGCGATTCTGGCGGACAGTGGCATTCGCAACGGGCTGGATGTGGTGCGGATGATTGCGCTGGGCGCAGACAGCGTGCTGCTGGGACGGGCATTTATCTATGCGCTGGCAACCCACGGTCAGCGCGGCGTAGAAAACCTGCTGACGCTGATTGAAAAAGAGATGCGCGTTGCCATGACCCTGACCGGCGCGAAGTCGATCGGTGAAATCACCCGCGATTCGCTGGTGCAGGCGGAAGCGTTACTGGCACCGCAGAGCACACCGCCACGTCCCCGCGCGGTGAGTTGAGCCTGCGAAAATGAATGTATTGTCTATACTTAGCTTCTTTACCAACAGGAGGAACGACATGACCATTCATAAGAAAGGTTCGGCGCATTGGGAAGGCGATATCAAAGGCAAAGGTACCGTCAGCACCGAGAGCGGCGTGCTGAGCCAGCAGCCTTATGGCTTTAACACCCGTTTTGAAGGCGCCAAAGGCACCAACCCGGAAGAACTGATTGGTGCGGCGCATGCAGCCTGTTTCTCTATGGCGCTGTCGCTGATGCTGGGCAACGCGGGTCATCCGCCGGAAAGCATTGATACCACGGCCGACGTGTCGCTGGATAAAAAAGGCGATGGCTTTGCCATCACCAAAGTGGCACTGACCAGCACCATCTCGCTGCCAGGCATTGATGAGTCGACCTTCGACGAGATCATCAATAAAGCCAAAGCGGGCTGCCCGGTTTCTCAGGTACTGAATGCGGAAATTACGCTGGATTACACCCTGAACAACTGATGCCGGTAACGGGTCGCCTTTTGGCGGCCCGGGCGTTATGCTATGCCTCACCGGTCCTGTTGCTGACCGGAACAGATGCGCCTTCTGGCGCATCTTCGCTTTCTGAACAGAGGAAACTGAGGTGACAAGATACCGGGCAGCCAAAAAGTACTGGAAGATGGTGCTGGTTCTGTTGTGCATCTGTGGCGCGCTGCTGCTGATCCGCTGGGCTGCCATGATCTGGGCCTGAACAGATGAAGGGGATTGGCCGCCACACGCTGGGCATATTATTAATGGTGATTATTGTGCTGGAAGCGGTTCACTATCTGCTTACTGCCTCATGGCTGCCGTGGCGATAAACGCGCTCAGACAAAGGCATCCTCGCGCCTTTTAGCCCGCACATCGCTGCGCGCAATGCGATAAGCCTTGCGGGGATCGCCCACCACAAACTCAAAGGTTGGCGTGTAGTAAAATGGCAACCAGCCGCCATAGCTGCTCTCCCACTCCCATCGGACGGGGCAGGGCCACAGAATGCCATCATACAAAAGATAGTAAACCCAGCGTCCACCAGGACGACGGGGGCGTGATGTTTTCATGGGATTCACAACGATAATGGTTAACAACAGCTTATATTTTGTACGCTAAAGCGTCAGCTTGCAACGTTACAGCCCTGCTTTATTGAACCTGGCCCTGAATTAGCGATGTACTTCGCCGCACAGCAGTACCACATTCGGTCTGACTTTATGAATGCGGTTCGCCATCGTTTCACAGTCGACCTTCGTCGGATAGATGCGCTCTGATACCGGCAGCGCCTCGCAGGCATCGTAGCCGCATGCGCTCACTAACAACACAAATCCTATCAACATAGATCCTCTCCTTTACACGGTCTGGTGGTCCGGACTGTGGTGCTTTTTATCCCTTTTTAACATCCAGTATAGACAAACGTGCCGGGGCAGCATTGTCAGCGTGAGCTATGGTCCGCCAGCCAGGGAGTGATGCGGCGGTCTGTAAGGTGTGTCAGAAGGGGCGGGCCTGGCGCTAGCCTGCGAAATACCAGGCGGGCAGCAGCGCAATCAGGTTATTAAGCGTGTGCAGGAAGATGGGCAGCGCCAGACTGTTACTCCGCAGCCGGGCATAACAGAGCAGTAGCGAAAACAGCGTCAGGGCGATAAGGGTCTGCCAGTGCACATACTGCGTATGCATCACCGCAAACAGCAGTGAGGTCAGCAGCATACAGGCGAAGCGACTTCGCGGCGCCCACAGCAAAAAGCCCTGCAACAGAAAACCGCGGAACAGCACCTCTTCAAACACCGGCGCCAGCAGCACGGCGGTGAGCAGCAGGATCAGCAGCGAATTACGTCCCTGCTGGGCCTGCATCACCAGCCATCCTTCCGGCTGCATGAACTGCATCTGTGCGGCCATCAGAACAAACAGCGCGCCAGTAAACAGCAGAGTCTGCAGCGTGCAGAGTTCACCCAGCGGCAGGTCGGTGCGGCGCTGGCAGTAAAAGCGGTATAGCGGATAGATAACAGCAAATTCGAACAGGCAGAGCACCGGCACCAGCAGGCCGTCATTGCGCAGCACGCTGTAATTAGGGAACAGCGTAATCAGCATGGTAACCAGGTAATAGACCACAAAGCTGCCGACGTAGAACAGCGTCAGTGTCACTCTGTCGGAATTGGTATTCATAGGCGACTCTGCCAGCGAAGGTTAGCGCATAGTAGCAATGCACCAGATCGCTGTCGAGTCAGCCTGTAACACAATATTTAAGCGCAAAATGTTAACCGCAGACTAAACACCCGCGCGCGCGCGCCGATAACTGAGGAAACTAATCTGGTCAGCACTGCATGTTGTATTGCAGGCCCGTCATCTCAAACTCTGACTGTGTAGTGAGCACTCTTAATGACTTCTAACCCTCCGGCGCCACCCTTGCCTCCATTCAGACATGCCGCTGAAGACCGCACTGTCCGCTTTACGCGGCGCAGCCTGCGCACACTTTCGCTGCTGCTGTTTGGCGTGCTGGTGCTCTCGATGCTGATGGTACTGACGATTGCGCAGCGGCAAAACAGCTTATCGATTGAGCATGACCAGTTGCTGATGCAGCAGGCGTGGAAAAATCGTCAGGAGTCGATGGTCACGGATATCCGGGACTATGCGTTCTGGGGCGAAGCCTGGCGTAATCTCCATGTCAGGGTCAACAAAGTCTGGGCTTATGACGAAGAGAACTTTGGTCCGGGCCTCTACGAAGAGTATCACTATGAGGGCGTGTTCGTGGTCGACGGCAACGGTCGCACCACGTACAGCGTCATTAATGGGCAGCTGGTGGATACGCCGCTGGAAGCCTGGCTGGGAAAAGAGACTCCAGCGCTGATTGCGGCGGCACGTCAGCGCAACGACGCGGCGATAACCCGTGATGCGCTGATTAATCATCTGCCCGCCATTGTGGTTGCCGCCCCCATCGGCAGCGGCAAACTGACGAATATGCCGCCAATGGCGGGGCCAGCGTCAGTCATGGTGTTTGTGAATCTGTTCACCCCTGCCAAATTACAGGCGCTGGGCGCCACGCTGGATGTGCGCGAACTGCGCCTGCCCGTCAGTGCAGGGGATGCCCTGCGAGAACCGCGGATGGTGCAACCGTTACACGGTGGCGATCTGATTGTGCTGCGCTGGACGCCAAAGATGCCTGGCATGGGCCTGGTCTGGTTTCTGTTACCACTGCTGATGCTCATGGCGATCATTATTGGCATTATCACCCATCGCGTCAGCCGCCATGCGCTCTCCAATGCGATTCTCTCTGACCGGCGCTTTGCCCTGCTGGCGATCAGTCAGCAGGAGCTGGCCAACAGTGAAGCGCGGTTTCGCGATCTCGCTGAGGCGGCGTCAGACTGGATCTGGGAAACGGATGGAGAGGGCCGCCTGATCTACCTGTCAGCGCGCTTTCAAACCGTGACCGGCCACGATATTACACACTGGCTGGGCCGTCACATCGATCACCTGCTGACGCATCCCAGCCATTCGCTGGTCGCCTGGCTACAGCGTCAGGAGGAGGAGGGGCAACAGATGCCACTGCGCTGTCAGTTTATGTCGGCGCACGGCAACCGCCGTATCGGCCAGCTGGTCGCGAAAACAATCTGGCATGACGCGCGACGTATCGGGTTTCGCGGCACGGTATCGGACATCACTCAGAGCATGGAAGCCGAGGCGCGCATTCATTTTTTGTCGCGTCATGACGTCTTAACCGGCCTGTCGAACCGCGTACAGCTGCAGGAGTTTCTGACGCTACACCTTGAACTGCCCGATGGCGCTGCGCCGCTGACGCTGATTACCCTCGATCTCGATCAGTTCAGGCCGATTAATGAAACCTGGGGCCATGCGGCGGGCGATGAGGTGCTGAGCCAGATAGCGCAGCGTCTGAAGCGCTGTATCGGCCCGCAGGAGCTGGTGGCGCGGCTGAGTGGCGATGAGTTTGTGCTGGTGTTGCGTGAAACGAACCGTGAGCGGGTCGATCAGCGTTGTGCTCAGCTGGTGCATGAGGTTCAGCAGCCCATCAGCACTGGCCAGCATGTCCACTATCTCACCGTCAGCATGGGGATTGCCTGTGTACCGCAGGATGCCAGCCATCCGGAAGCGCTGCTGCAAATGGCGGATATCGCCCTGAATGAAGCGCGTGAAGCGGGACGCAATCAGTGGGTCTGGTATGCCAATGAGATGGCCAGCCAGCGTGAGGATAAGCGTGAAATGGCGCGGCGGATTGAGAAAGCGCTGAAGAACAATGAATTTCGCCTGCACTATCAGCCCCGTTATCAACTGCTGACGGGTCAGCTGGCGGGTGCCGAGGCGCTGATTCGCTGGCAGATTGCGCCGGATGAGTGGATTACCCCCGATCACTTTATTCCGCTGGCGGAAGAGAGCGGTCTCATCGCCACCATCAGCGACTGGGTGTTGATGCGGGCGTGTGAGGATGCGCTGGGGTGGGGGGGCGATCGCTATGTTTCGGTTAATATTTCGCCAATGGAGTTCCGCACCAGCGATTTAGTACAGCGGGTTGCAGATGTGCTGGCGAAAAGCGGCCTGCCGGCTACCCGGCTGGAGCTGGAGATCACGGAGAACGTGACCTTTGAACATCCGCAGCATGCGCTGGAGGTGATGCAGGGTTTACGGTCACTTGGGGTAAGGTTAACCGTTGATGACTTCGGCACCGGCTATGCTGCCCTGGGCTACCTGAAGACCTTCCCGTTTAATGGGCTGAAGATCGATCGCTCCTGGATGAAAGATTTCCCGGAGTCGCAGCAGGCGCAATCAGTGGTCGCGGGGATTATTGCGCTGGCACGCGCCTTTGCCCTGACAATTACGGCTGAGGGAATTGAGACAGAAGCGCAGCTGAACCAGCTAAAACAGCTCTCGTGCGAAGAGGGGCAAGGCTACTTCCTCGGTCGACCGATGCCGCTGGCTGCATTCAGTACGCTTCTGGAAAGAACCGCGCAGAACCATGCTGAACCCGTTTAACGGACTTTGACCGCCACGGCGGTCATCAGCATTGCGCAGACGACAAAAATAATCAGTTCCATCATGACCTCCACAGGGCTAAGACTATTCTTAATATTGTAGTTTCATGGTGTGCTTTTTTTAGGCAATGAGTGCGATTAATCTTAAAAAATGATCTGTGCCGCGATCCGTTTAATGCTGCTGTAACAACTTTACTTTTTAGGGGTTCAGGTCAGCAGGTGCGCTTTGCTACTCTTGGGGCAGGGTTTTACACGTCCAACAGGAGAATCAACGTGAAATTTTATGGAAAAGGGCTGCTGGTAGTGGGGCTGTTTGCATTAACCGCCTGTCAATCTGCCTCTAAGCCCGATACCGCCAGTGTGGCGCACGATCCCGAAGCTGACCGCTGTGGTGCCTCTCAGTTTCAGAATTATGTCGGCAAACCGTTAACCGCGCTGCAGGGTCAGCACTTCGAACAGAAGGTCCGCGCCATTCCCTATAATTCTGCCGTCACCATGGACTTCAACCTTAACCGGCTGAACTTTCTGGCTGACAAAAATGGCAATATCAGCTCAGTTTATTGTGGTTAACCGCAAAGATGTCATAGGTTTGTCATAACGGCAGGCGAGGATAGCAGCGCGTTTAAGAAACTTCCTCGTCACACAATAAATAGTGCTCGTCTTGTTTATTCCCGCCCCGGCGGGAATTTTTTTAGCGGCTTCAGGCCGTAACAGGAGCAGAGAAGATGAAACGCATAATCGGGGCACTTCTGCCCGCATTGTTACTCAGCAGCACACTGGCGCAGGCTTCCAGTGAAGAGGCCTGGCAAAAGAGCCGTCAGGTGATGGTGCAGGCCTGCATTAACGCCAGTCATCTGAGCAAAGTAAAGGTGCTGGGCGAGGCGATCGAGTATGACGACAATACGGGCTACAGCGCACTGTTGCTGGAGGGACGCTATCCCCAGCCGCAGATGAAAAATAAGCGTGGACGTGAGCTGTGCCTGTTTCAGCGCAGCAGCGGACGAGCCAGCATCAGCGAAGCGGATAAATTGCGCTGGGTGAAGTAGGTGGTGGGTTTACGCCTCCGGCTGCGTGTCGATCAACTGCGCCAGCAGGGTGCGATAACGCTGCAACTGTGTCTCGTCGCCTTCCACTTCCAGTTTATCGATAACCCGCGCAATAAGGACTTTATTGGTGGCGGGTTCTCCCGCTTCCATTATTTCACGCAGAATTACGGCCAGCAGATCGGACTCAGGCGGTATTCGCCAGTCCGGGCTGTTAAAATAGTCGCTGATAGCACGGCTGGCGCTGTTAGGTTGTACTCTCATTACCCACCTCCGCTAAAACAAGACCCCCTCCCTTACACCTGAGCATAAGAGCGTATAACCATGAAATAAGCTGGTTCGCCTCAGCGTAGCCGGACGGTCTGCACCGTTTTTTGCGGAGGATGTCGCGCCGATTAAAAAGATTGCCACACCGCCGCGGCTGGCGGTTTTTTAAACATAGAAGCGGGGTGAAGAGTTGTCAGTAACAGAATGACATATTTTTCTATATTGACGGGGCGGGTCAGGGAAGATCGCGTCGGGGCAGACTACCGGCCGCGTGCTTCGCGCTAAAAACCCGGCGGGCTGGAAAATTTGCGCCGGTGATTGCGCTGAATCAAAGAGGAATCCGGTCTTTTGCCATTTGTGCCATGTTTTGTCGGTCACGCTGAGAATAGCCGCGTTAGACTGAGCATTCCCTCTCTTTAAAATATCTGCTCATGCCACGCACTATAGAACCCTGGAAGATAAACCTGATCTCGGTCTGGTTTGGCTGTTTTTTTACCGGCCTGGCCATCAGCCAGATCATCCCGTTTCTGCCGCTCTACCTTGAGCAGCTTGGCATAACCGGTGGCGAATCACTGAGCCTCTGGTCGGGTCTAACCTTCAGTATCACCTTTGTGGTCTCGGCGGCCGTAGCGCCGCTGTGGGGCAGTCTTGCCGATCGCAAAGGCCGTAAGCTGATGCTGCTGCGCGCCGCTTTTGGCATGGGCGTGGTGATTCTGCTACAGGCTTTTGTCACCGAAGCCTGGCAGTTGCTGCTGCTGCGGGCCCTGATGGGGCTGACCTCCGGATATATTCCTAACGCCATGGCGCTGGTGGCCGCTCAGGTGCCGCGTGAACGCAGCGGCTGGGCGCTGAGCTGTGTCTCAACCGGCCAGATTGGTGGGGTGATTCTGGGGCCGATGCTGGGCGGGCTGCTGGCAGACTGGGTCGGTTTACGTACGGTGTTTATTGTCACCGCAGCGCTGCTGATGGTCAGCTTTCTGGTGACGCTGTTCCTGATCAAGGAGACCGGTTATACCCCGGTGAGTAAAAAGGAGAAGCTCAGCGGACGCGAGGTTTTCCGCTCGCTGGATAATCCAAAACTGATGCTCTGCCTCTTTTTCACCACCATGGTGATCCAGATGTGCAACGGATCGGTGAACCCGATCCTGACGCTCTTTGTGCGGGAACTGGCACCCACCGCTGAGAATATCGCTTTTCTTAGCGGGGTTATCGCCGCGCTGCCTGGCGTCTCTGCGCTGCTGGCCGCACCTCGTCTGGGACGACTCGGCGATCGCATCGGCACGCAGCGTATCCTGCTGGCAACGATGGTCATCTCGCTGCTGCTGTTTATCGCCATGTCGTTTGTCACCAGCACGACACAGCTGGGGGTATTACGTTTTCTGCTGGGCTTTGCCGATGGCGCGATGATGCCCGCGGTGCAGACGCTGCTGGTGCGTCACTCGCGTGACAACATTACCGGCCGGATCTTCGGCTACAACCAGTCCTTTATGTATCTCGGCAATGTCGCGGGTCCGCTGCTGGGCGCCGCGGTGTCGGCGGTGGCCGGTTTCCGCTGGGTCTTTTTTGCCACCGCCGTGGTCGTGCTGATTAACGTGCTGTTTCTGAAACGCTTTTACCGGCGTCCGAAGACAGTGCTGCCCGCGTCGGCTGGCAAATCGTCAGTTCAGCCTGCCAGCGCTGCTGAGTCAGTAAAAACTCAGGACTGACGCTGGGGCTCCAGGAGTCATCGCCGCCGACACCCATGTGAAAGGCATCCAGATGCAGCCAGCAGCCCGCTTCCGGACGCAGATGGTGGCGGTGTGATGCCTCCCGCAACTGCTCCAGGCTGAAACGGCTCAGTGAGAAAGCGAAATCGCCGCTGACCTGCCAGCTGCCGCTGTCGAGCTGACGGGTGCCGCAGCGCAGACCGTTCTCACCCGGGAAAACATAAGGCGTTGAGAGCTGATCCAGCGCCAGCTCCCAGCGGGAAAACTGCGCGGCCAGCTGGCGATCGGGATAGTTTTCATGCGGACCCAGGCCGAGCCAGCTCACCTGTTGTGGTATCTGCGTCAGCTCACAGCGTAATCCGATGCGTGCGGGCGGTGGCAATCCGCGCGACTGCTCAACAGAAAGCTGCAACTGCAATTCACCCTGGGCGTTGATCAGATAACGTTTACGGCTGATAAAGGCGATCTGGCCATTGGCGAGCCAGCTGTGCAGCGTTTCAATCTGCACCGCCTGCGGCAACGCATTCGCCGTCATCGACACCAGCTGGCTGCTCATCTGGTCATAACCCGCCGCTTTCCAGCGCTCGACCCAGGCATTGGGATCAACCCGTTCCGCTTCGCTGGTGCCGATGTCATTGTCGAGCGGCGCGCGAATAAAGCAGTCCTGAAGCGGTGAAAGCAGCGTGGGCTGTTCATCCACAAACCACTGCGTCAGTTCACCGCTGTGGCGTGAAAAATGCCAGCGTTGCTGCTGATGGGTAATGACAATCTCACGGGTATCATCATGCAGGTCCGGTGCTTCGCCGCTTTCCGGCTTTGATGGCAGCGCCAGCGATGAGGGCAGCGCCCATTGGTGCCAGGCGACACGCCAGCCAGCTTCGCTCCATTGGGTCGCGTCAATCTGATGAACCGCGACGTTCAGCCAGCATTCGCCCTGTAATGCTGGCGGTGACGGCAGCGTGATCCGCTGCTGGCCCTGTGGAGCGATATCCAGCGGCACTTCTCCTTCCGTTACTACACGACCCGCCTGCTCGATGCGCCAGCGCAGCACTTCGTTGTCACTGTGGCGGAACAGATAGTCGCTGCTGACCGTAAAGCTCAGCGGATCGCCGGGATCGACGGCAAACTGCCAGAACTGCTGGGCGCACTGCGCCTCATAAAGCGCCGGATGCGGCGTGCGATCGGCAAACACCAGCCCGTTCATACAGAACTGACGATCGTTGGGTTTATCGCCAAAATCGCCGCCGTAAGCCTGCCAGGGTTCGCCCTGATCGTCATAGCGGGTCAGGCTCTGATCAACCCAGTCCCAGACGAAGCCGCCCTGCAGACGCGGAAACTGGCGGAAGGCCTGCCAGTATTTAGCGAAACCGCCGAAGCTGTTGCCCATGGCATGCGCGTACTCACACAGGATCAGCGGACGCGTCTCACCCGGCAGCCCGATCCACTTTTTCAGCGACCATTTCGGCACCGCCGGGAACGGCTGATCTTCATCAACCCTGGCATACATCGGGCAGATGATATCGGTAGCAGCGGTATCCGCACCGCCGCCTTCATACTGAACCGGACGCGTTGGATCGCTGCTTTTCACCCAGCGGTAGAGTGCATCGTGTGTGGCACCATGTCCTGACTCATTGCCCAGCGACCAGATAATAATGCTGCAGTGATTACGATCGCGCTGCACCATGCGCGTCACACGTTCGCTATAGGCGGCGAACCAGCGGGGATCATCGGAGAGCCGGTTCATCGGCTGCATGCCGTGGGTTTCGATATTGGCCTCATCCACCACATAAAGCCCATACTGATCGCACAACCGGTACCAGAGCGGATGATTAGGGTAGTGCGAACAGCGCACCGCATTAAAATTGTGCTGCTTCATCAGCTCGATGTCGCGGCGCATCGTCGCCTCATCCACCACCTGACCGCGCTCCGGATGATGCTCATGACGGTTGGTGCCGCGGATCAGCAGCGGTTTGCCGTTCAGGCAGAGCAGGCCGTTGTCGATGGTGACCTGACGGAAGCCGACATCATAGGCTTCCACCTCGATCAGCTGCTGATTCTCATCCAGCAGCGCCAGCGTGGCGCGATAGAGATGGGGCGTTTCGGCACTCCACAGCGAAGGCTGTTCCACCGGCAGGCTGAGCAGGGCGCGTTCGGGATAGTGACCCCGCTCGTCAATAATGGCACTGCCCAGCGGCTGCTGACACTGAGCAATCTTCTGGTCACCCTGCCACAGCGTCAGGCGCAGCTGATAGCGTGAACTGACGTCAGCTGGCAGAGCAACACGAACCCGGGCACGCAATTCGGCACGGTAAAACTCCGGGCTGAGCTGGGTTTCCAGCTGAACGTCGGCCAGATGCACCTGCGGTTTATGCATTAACGTGACGTCGCGGAAAATGCCGCTCATCCGCCACATATCCTGATCTTCCAGATAACTGCCGTCGCTCCAGCGCAGCACCATCACTGCCAGCCGGTTTTTGCCCGGCCGCAGATAAGGCGTCAGGTCGAATTCGGCGGGCAGACGACTGTCCTGAGAGTAGCCAATCCAGTGGCCGTTGCACCACAGGTGAAAGGCTGAGTTTACGCCGTCAAAAATGATGCGTGTTTGTCCATTATCCAGCCAGGCTGCGTCAGCGCTGAATGTGAGCGAGTAACATCCAGTTGGATTCTCTGCGGGGACCAGTGGAGGATTGACCGGAATCGGATACTGCACGTTGGTATAAATGGGCGCATCGAAGCCGTGCATCTGCCAGTTGGCCGGAACCGGAAGGGTCGTAGTGTCCGGCAGATCCTGCAGTAACCAGCTGGCCGGGACCGCTTCAGGCTGCGTAAAATAACGGAAACCCCACTCTCCGTTGAGGCTCTGCAGTGACGCCGAGGGGCTGTCATCCCGCGCGGCTGCTTCATCTCGCCAGCTGGCAAATGGCGGGTGCGCATCCAGCCGATGCAGCGAGGTCACGACCGGATTTTCCCAGTCGCGCCGGGAGAGGATGTCACTAAAAGCAGCCTGAGAGAGAGTCATGTTTATATCCTGTAAATGTAATGCGCTCACAATGCGCAAAATTAAGCCGCCTGTAAAGTGTTCCCCCTCCCGATTTTCACAAATAATTTTGCGCCGTAAGCCGGCCGGGATGTTGAGATTATGCCGCCTTAATGGCGGTAAAACGTTAAGCCTGGTCAGCAAAGATGAATAGTCGCCGGATGCGGAAGAATCTCACTTGTCGCCATGCAGGCGGCTCCATACACTCAGCCCGATTTCATCACCCTGAGGTAGATATGGTACGAATCATAAAGCTGGCTGCCGTTGTGGCATTGGTTACTGCATTAAGCGGATGTATTTTCCCGCCTCCAGGCGGCGGCGGAGGCGGCTGGGGCGGACACGGCGGCGGACCAGGCCGCGGATTTGTCGAGCCTCGCTAAGCGAATGACCGATATCGGGCGGGCGAAACGTTTAACCACGGCGTTGATTGCAGGGAAAACGTTTCGCTCGCAAGGTTAGCCGGAATCGTCTGAGCAGACGGTGAGGAATGCGGGCTAACTCACTGAAAAAAGTAGCGGTTACCCTCTGTTTTTTTAGGGAGCGTGGTGATAATTTCAGCTTTTCTCCACCGCTGAGATAACAGCATGAAAAACCTGATTGCTGAGTTGCTGGTAAAGCTGGCTGAAAAAGAGGCGACAGCCAAAGAGCAGATGGCGCAAATCGAAGCGCTGGAGATTGTTGTTACCGCTCTGGTTCGCAAGCTGGAGCCGCAACAACATCTGGCTATAACCACCAGTATTGAAACCGCAATGGACAATGTGGCTGATGCCGATGATAACGATGCGCGTCTGCTGCGCAATTACATCGAAAAGTTACTCAGACATCCTCGTCAGTAACGATCCCGGTGCCAGACTGGAATGGGATCTTCACATCACTTTGACCTGAAACATTTTCCGCTTTGCTTATTCGCTGCCAGAATAACAAAGGACAATCCATTATGGAGATAACAAGATGAAAGTCGGTTTAATGGCGATGATGATGGCGGGCCTGCTGGCGAGCGGACTGGCCGGTGCGGCGGAAAAGACCCCGCAGCAGGAAAAGATGACGATGTGTAACCAGCATGCTAAATCACAGGATCTTAAAGGGGATGCGCGCAAAACCTTTATGAGTGAATGCCTGAAAAAGGACAGTAAGCTGTCGCAGATGTCACCGCAGCAGATGAAAATGAAAAGCTGTAACGGCGAAGCTGGTGATAAAAAACTGGCGGGCGATGCGCGTAAAACCTTTATGAGCCAGTGCCTTAAAAAAAGCTGATTATCCCCCCGGCCACGCAGGTGGCCGCTTCTCTTCCCCGCGCAATGCTGATTAAATTTCCTGCGATAACAGCAGGTTAACCTTCTGATAAACATTCATCGCCAGGCTTCCCGGTTCTTTTGCCACACTTACTGTTTGTGGGGATTTGCGCAGAACCCTGTTTTGCCGCGCAGCACAAGATAAGAACCGCTAAAGGAGCCATGCCGTGAACTATCAATTTACCGTCGACCTGAACGATCTGCCCCAGCGCCAGCCGGTTAAAAAAACGCTCGGCGAGGTGGAGGTGTTACTGATCCGCGAAGGTGACAATGTACGTGCTTACCAGGCGAAATGCCCGCACGCAGGTGCGCCGCTGGAGCAGGGCGCGATTTGCGGCGATCGGCTGGTCTGTCCGTGGCACAAAGCCGCGTTTAATCTGGCCAGTGGAAAAATGTGTGAACCGCTGGCGTTAGCCGATCTCAAACAGTATCCGCTGCGCATTGAAGAGGGCCGGGTGCTGGTGAATCCGAAAGCGATGTCGCCCGCGGCGCCGATTGGCAGTGGAGCAGCCGCACCGGTCTATGTGGTGCTGGGTGGTGGAGCGGCGGGCAGCGCAGCGCTGTGGCGTCTGCGCCATGAAGGCTTCAAAGGCCGCGTGATTCTGGTTGAGCGGGAAGCGGACGCGCCTTACGACCGCACCGCGCTGACCAAATTTGTGCCGTCGGGCAAAATGGATATCAGCAAGGTGCCGCAACTGCTGAAAGCAGATGTGATGGATCACGTTGAACGACTTCAGGCCAGGGTGAGCCGCCTGGATGCTCAGCAGCAACGGCTGATCTTTGAGGATGGCGAGACGCTCGCTTTCGACAAACTGCTGATCGCCAGCGGCGCGTCGCCAGTCCGCCCCGATTTGCCGGGCAGCGATCTCGATGGGGTCCATCTGCTGCGCAGCAAAGCGCAGACCGATGAGCTGCTTCAGGCGGTGGATGCCAGTCATAAGATCGTGATTATCGGCAACAGTTTTATCGGCACCGAACTGGCGTCGGCGCTGCGTAATCGTGACATTGACGTGACGGTAATCGCCCGCCAGGCGTTGCCCTTTGCTAAACAGTTTGGCGATCAGATTGGCCGCTATTTCTATCAGCTGCATGAGCAGAACGGCGTGAAGTGGGTGCAGGGCGAGATCGAAGCCTTACAGGGCGACCAGCAGGTGAGCGGCGTGCAGCTCAAGGGTGGACGGTTGCTGGACGCGACGGTGGTGCTGTTTGCCACCGGGGTTAAACCTGCTACCGACTTTATCCACGATCTCCCGCTGGCAGAGGATGGCAGCCTGCAGGCGGATGAGCAGTTGCGGGTCGCTGACAATATCTGGGTGGCGGGAGATATCGCCACGTATCCATCGGCACAGGGGCCGCTGCGCATTGAGCACTATCGCGTCGCACATCAGCAGGGGCAGACCGCCGCATGGAATATGCTGGGCCAGACCGTCGCCTTTGATCGCGTACCGTTCTTCTGGACCACGCAGTACGCCACCCGCTATGAGTATCTGGGCCACGCGACAGAATGGGATGACTTTCAGCTGATTGGCTCGCTGGAGGATAAAAAGTTTATGGCGTTTTATGGCCAGCAGGGGAAGCTGGCAGCGATCTGCTCATGCGGCATGTATACGCTGACCGCTGAGCTGGTGGAGCGGATGCAGCAACCGATGACGCTTGCCGAGGCAGTGGCGCTCGGTCAGGAACAGATCCGTTAATATCTGTTAAGGCGGAGGCAAGGCGGGCCAGCGTACGGGGCCGCCTTGCACATCCTTTGATGATCGGTTAGCTGCGGCTCAGTTTTTCTGACTTCGCCATGCACTGCAGCATCGCTTCCATCACCGCCGAGCGCATGCCTTTCTCTTCCAGCACTTTCACCGCTTCAATGGTGGTGCCGCCTGGGGAGCAGACCATATCTTTGAGTTCAGCCGGATGTTTCCCGGTGGTCAGCACCATCTGCGCTGCCCCTTTCACCGCCTGTGCAGCAAACTGATAGGCCTGAGCGCGTGGCATGCCGCCCAGTACGGCCGCATCGGCCATCGCTTCGATAAACATAAACACGTAGGCCGGCGCAGAACCGCTGACGCCGACCACGGAGTGAATCAGATATTCATCCACCACCGCCGCTTTGCCGAAGCTCTCAAAAATCGCTACCACCTCGTCGATTTCCGCCTGCTCAACCAGCACGTTGGGCGTGACTGAGGTCATGCCTTCGCTGACCAGCGAGGGAGTATTCGGCATCGCACGGACAATTTTACGATCGTAACCCAGCACCGATGAGAGCGAATCGAGCGTCACCCCAGCCGCAATCGACACCACCAGCGCCTCTTTTTTCAGGCTGCCTGTCAGCTCTTTTAAGACTTTCAGAATGACATTGGGTTTGACCGCGCCGAACAGGATGTCCACTTCACGCGCCAGCGCTTCAGCGCTCTCGGCTGCGTTGATGCCATACTGCTCTGCCATCGCCTGGTTGGTCTCTGCTTTGCGATCGTAAACGAAGATATCAGACGGGGCGATTTTGCCGCTGTTGACCAGTCCGCCGATAATGGCTTTCGCCATATTTCCCCCGCCGATAAACCCGATTTTCTTTGCCAGCATCGCCATCTCCTTAGGACATTATTCGTTTTTCTCAGTGAGCTAGCTTACTTCAGCCAGCCTGAATAACAAGTCAGCCGGGCGCAGGCTGGAAAGCACGCCGCAAATAAAATTTGCCATTTAAGGGGAACCCGGCAAGATCTTACTCTTCTCTGACTGTAAGGAATCATGATGTTTATCTGGGTCGATGCCGATGCCTGTCCGAATGTAATCAAAGAGGTGCTCTACCGCGCAGCCGAC
Organism: Timema californicum; assembly: GCA_902141385.1. Classification (NCBI taxonomy): domain Eukaryota; kingdom Metazoa; phylum Arthropoda; class Insecta; order Phasmatodea; family Timematidae; genus Timema; species Timema californicum. The sequence goes on along the minus strand of CABFOW010000004.1, from coordinate 757,276 downwards.
CGCACCGCAACTACCATCACTTTTGTGGCGAACCAGTTTCTGCGTGTGCCGCCCTCACCGTATCTGCGCACCCTGCAGGTGCCTGCCGGATTTGATGTGGCGGACAATGAGATCGTCAGACGTTGTCAGCCCGGCGATCTGGTGATCACCGCCGATATCCCGCTGGCAGCAGAGGTGATTGAGAAGGGGGCGGCGGCCCTGAATCCGCGCGGCGAGCGTTACTCACCGGCGACGATACGTGAACGCCTGACGATGCGGGATTTTATGGATACACTGCGGTCAAGCGGCGTGCAGACCGGCGGCCCGGCGACGATGAGTCCGCGTGACCGCCAGCAGTTTGCAAATGAGCTGGATAGCTGGCTCACCCAGCAGAAACGCTGAAGTTAAACGAAGCTGTCGTCGTCGTAATCGTTGCCGCCAAAATCATTGAGATCGCTGTTGTCGGCATAATTACTGTCCCAGCCCGTATTCTGGTCGAGGAAGGCGTTGTCGTTACCGCCGTTAAAGGTATCGGCATTGTCATCGCCACCGTTGAAGGTGTTGAGATTGTCATTCACATCGGGCAGGGGTGGCTCATTGATGATATTCACAATCTCCTCCGGCTGTGAATGGTGGAACATGCTGGTCAGCATATCGGCCATCACCACACCGCCCGCCACACCCACAGCAGTCTGCAGTGCGCCGCCGAGGAAACCGGTGCCGCGTGGTGCAGGCGCTTGTGCAGGCGCATATTGCGGCTGAGCCGGTTGCTGTGGCGCACTGTTCCACGGTGACGATTGCTGTTGCTGCTGCACAGGCGGCTGCTGACGCGAACCGCTGCCAAACAGCCCGGACAGAAAGCCGCCGCTGCTCTGTGCAGGTTGCTGCTGCTGTTGCTGTTGCTGTTGCTGGGCCATCTGGCTTTCCAGCGCCGATACTTTCTCATTGAGTTTTTTCAGCGCCGCTTCCTGAATCAGGATCGCCTGCGCCATGTAGTAAGGCGCGCCCGGCTGCGCCTGCAGATGCTGGTTAATCAGTTGTTCGGCAGCGGCATCGCGTGCCACGGTCTGGCTTTCAGCCTGTTTCAGACGGCTGAACAGCCCTTCAATCAGTTGTTGTTCTTCGCGTTGCATGATGACTCTCCTGTGGCGATTGTTACCAGTATATGTGGGCGCCAGCGTGAAAAGTAAAATCGGGGCAGTAAGCAAATATTGCCGACGCATTTTAGCCGCTGTTTTGCGGGGTTTTTATCGCTCTGTTACGGCCCTGATGCACAAAACGTGCATGCATTTCCCCTTGAAAACACAAAGATTGTCGCTGCTCAGGGGACGAAAATGCGTAAATCGTGCCTGACAGGTAGAGGCCATAATAATTTCCAGTTATTATGCGTCGCATTAATAAGCTCACCATGCAGCCGCATCGCGCGGTCAGGCGGAGGAACGGCCCTGATGTCACTACCCATCTTTTTGATTGGCGCTCGCGGTTGCGGCAAAACCACGGTCGGCGAGGCGCTGTCGCAGGCGCTGGGCTACGCCTTTACGGATACCGATCACCATCTGCAACTCAGCACGCAGCGCAGTGTGACGGAGATTGTGGCGGCGGAAGGCTGGGAAGGTTTCCGCGCTCGTGAAACGGAATCGCTTAAAGCGGTAACGGCGCCCAAAACCGTCATTGCCACCGGCGGCGGCATGATTCTGGCTGAAGAGAACTGTCGTTTTATGCAGGAGCAGGGCCAGGTGATCTGGCTTAGCGCGTCACCCGAGGTGCTGGCGGAGCGGCTGGAAAGTGAACCTGAAGCGGCCCAGCGTCCGACCTTAACCGGCCGTCCGATTGCTGATGAGATGAGTGATGTGCTGCGTGAACGTGCGCATCTCTATCAGGCTGCGGCCCATCATCAGGTGAATGCGATGCAATCGCCTGAGTGCGTGGTAGAGGAAATTCTGCTGTCACTCTCCCTGGCGCGCGCCAGCTAACCCTCAGATTTTTCCCGCTTTGATCCCGCTTCAGACGGCATTGTCTATACTTATCCTATGACAGGCAGCGGCCTGTCCTGTGGAATGTTATTCAGACAAGAGGGACACAGTATGCCGACCAGACCACCGTATCCACGTGAAGCGAAAGTTGTGCCAGTTGAAAAGGGCACTGAAGGTAATAAAGTAACCTCTTACGAATTGCGTGCTGATCATCCCAAACCGAATTCATTAATCAGTGAGCACGAAACGGAAGAAGAAGCGCGTGACGCCAAAGCGCGCTACGAAGACGTTGAAAAAGAGTAAAGCTTTACTGCTGGCAGGGACGCCAGCCTGTCACACCGGATAACTGCTTATTACTGACCCGCCTGACGCTGTGCCTGCATGACGCCTGTTTTTACTCCCACCTGAAGTCGATCGGGTTATTTAAGAAGCGAAATTGACGCAGATTTACTGTTGAATGCTCTCTGCGTATGCTTCTGTTCTGCACTCTCCTTGTCTCGCCAGATAAAGCCCCGCTAATCATTTTTATCCCCTTATTTTCTCTGCTGCCGATCTCTGTGTGAATCAAATTGTCGCTTGACCGATTCAGCGCCACGATTTATTTTCGTCAAACCAACAGAGGAACTTAGTTCCATATAGTGGAACACGTAACATGACCACACTTGAAAATGCTGCCGCCGTACTTCGATTGTTTCAGCACAAAGGTGTGACGCAGGGGCATGTTGGTCTCTCATTTAGTGAGGTGGTTGAGGCGTTAAACCTGCCAAAAAGCACCGTTTCACGTCTACTGGCCACCATGGAAAGTCAGGGGCTGCTGGAGCGGAATGCGGATACGCGCGGTTATCACATTGGTCGCGTATTGCTGGCTGCTGCCGGACATTACCTTTCGGCACCGCTGGTTGACAGCGTTTCAGCGGCGATGGTCAGGCTGGCTGCGAAAACCGGCTGCATGGGTTACGTGTCGAAGCTCGACGGGCGGGAAGTATTAGTGATGCGTATGTTTCATGGGCGTCACTTTACGCAGATGGTCACGCCGCCGGGCAGTCGGATGCCGGCTGCCGCGACCTCAACCGGCCGGGCGCTGTTAGCGCAGTTAAGTGATGAAGAGGTGCTGGCGCGCTTCCATGATCAATGGCAGGTCGCATCAGCGAACTCGCCGCAAAGTCCTGAGGCACTCTGTGCCAGACTGGCTGAAATCCGCCAGCAGGGCTGGTCACTGGCCCGAAATGAATCGCTGCCAGGCATCAGTTCGCTGTCAGTTATTGTTCATAACAAACATCATGGCGAAACGGTGGCACTCTGCCTGTCGTTTCCGTCTATGGAGACTGAACCGGGTTTCCCGTCAGAGCTCCTTGAAGCATTACGCGCAACGGCCACAGAGATGACCGAAAAATATGGCGCGTAACTTCACACCGTTTTTATCGGCGTAGTACTTTCGCCACACCAGGGAAAACAAAGGCCTTCGGGCCTTTTTCTTTCAATCTGATTGCCACGCTTTACGCAGCACCCCGGTTGCCTGTGTCCGTCTCTCATTGCCTCCTGTATCGGTTCAGCATGCGGAGAGACGACCATCAGCAGTGGCTGTTGCAATCTCTGTGCGCATCAGAGCAGTGAAACTGATAACCGGCGTAAACCGGCCAGCGGGCGGGTAGACGTTATTTCATTTCTTCTGGACAAGGACTGGCGGGGACATATGGAACGGGTAAATCCGATTAAGCACGTTGGCGTGGCACTGGTTTTAATTCTTCTCTCCATCGCGGGTGCCATTATTGGCATTCAGCTGATTACCACCATTGGCGTAACGCCTAACACCTCTATTATCGGCGCGCTGTTTGCCATGCTGCTGGCGCGTATTCCGCTGCAGGCATTCCGCCGTTATCGTTCGATTGAAATCCAGAACCTGGCGCAGACCGCTATCTCTTCAGCCACCTTTGGGGCGGCGAACAGTCTGTTAATGCCGATTGCCGTGCCCTGGGCGCTGGGTGAACCGCAACTGGTCCTGCCGCTGTTCTGTGGCGTCAGCGCCGCGATGCTGCTGGATGCCTGGCTGCTCTATCGGCTGTTTGATACCCGCGTCTTTCCGGCCAGTAATGCCTGGCCACCGGGCGTTGCAGCAGCGGAAGCGATCAAAGCGGGTGATAAAGGCGGACGCCAGGCGTGGCTGCTGGTGCTGGGCATTGTGGGTGGCGTCGTCGGTGCCATGCTGAAGATCCCGATGTCCGCCTTCGGCACCGCGTTTATCGGCAATATCTGGGCGCTGTCGATGCTCGGCATCGGTTTTCTGCTGCGTGCCTATGCGCAGCCGGTGGCCGGTATTGATATTAATGCGCTCTATATTCCGCATGGCGTGATGGTCGGTGCCGGTCTGGTAGCGCTGATTCAGGTCGTGATGGTGATCCGCAGCCGCAAAAATGATGCGCTGGTGGTAAGCCGTAATGGCAATGAGGTACAGCGGGCGCTGGGTTTCGGCAGCGTGGGTTATATCGTGATTTCGGCGCTGCTCGCGCTGGCGGGCGGCCTGTGGAGTGAGATGGGCATCGCGATGCTGCTGCTGTTTGTTCTCTATGCCGCGTTTGCTGCTTTCGCCCATGAACTGATTGTCGGCATTGCCGCTATGCACTCCGGCTGGTTCCCGGCCTTTGCCGTGGCGCTGATTACGCTGATTATCGGTATTCTGATCGGCTTCCCACCGCTGGCGCTCTGCCTGCTCTGCGGCTTTACCGCCGCCACCGGTCCGGCGTTCGCCGACATGGGGTATGACCTGAAGGCGGGCTTTATCCTGCGCGGCAACGGTGCCGATCTGCAGCAGGAGCTATGGGGACGTCGCATTCAGCTCATCGCAGCTATGATCGCCTTTGTTGTGTCGATTCCGCTGGTCTGGTACGCCCATACCTTCTTCTTTGCTGACAACCTGCTGCCGCCTGTAGCGCGGGTGTATGCCAAAACCATTCAGGCGGGTGCTGAGCCAGGTATCGCCGGTAATCTGCTGATGTGGGCAATTCCGGGTGCGATTATCCAGTTGATCGGCGGACCAAAACGCCAGCTGGGCGTGCTGCTCGCCACCGGTTTATTAATTAATAACGCCATGGCGGGCTGGGCAGTAGTGGTAGGGATCGCCTTACGCATTGTAATCATCCGGATCTGGGGCGAGCGGGGCAGGTCGCCTATGGAGGTGATGGCGGCAGGCTTTATTGCCGGTGATGCCCTCTACAGCTTCTTTCATTCGCTGTTTGCCAGCAGCAGCAAGAAATAAAAGGATAAAGCATGAGTTTGCAGCAGACCCTGGCGGTTTTTGAGTTACTGGATAGCGCCCACATTGACGGTCAGCAGGTGGTAGATCTCTTCGCGGCGTATCCTGATGTTGATGCACGCTTTACTCGTGTCTCCGGTCCCAAAGGCCGCACCGATTTTGTGCGCATTGATATCCCGGGGACGCAGGGCAAATCAGGCGGTGGCAGTGCACCGACGCTGGGGATTATTGGTCGCCTTGGTGGCATCGGCGCTCGTCCTGGCCGTATCGGCATGGTGTCAGATGCGGATGGCGCGATCGCGGCCGTGGCCAGCGCGCTTAAACTGGCGCAGATGCAGAGCAAAGGCGACAGGCTCGATGGCGACGTCATCATTACCACCCATATTTGCCCGGATGCACCAACGCGGCCGCATCTGCCGGTCGATTTCATGGACTCGCCGATTGACGATGCCACCATGAATGATAATGAAGTGGTGGCGGGTGTGGATGCGATTCTGTCAATCGACACCACTAAAGGTAACCGCATTATCAACCACAAAGGCTTTGCCCTGTCGCCGACGGTGAAAGAGGGCTACATCCTGCGGGTTTCGGAGGATCTGCTGCGCATCATGGAGATGACCAGCGGCCGTCCGGCGGTGACCTTCCCCATCACCACTCAGGATATTACGCCTTACGGCAATGGGGTTTATCACCTCAACAGCATTCTGCAACCTTCTACCGCCACGGATGTGCCGGTAGTGGGGGTGGCGATCACTGCCGAGTCGGTGGTGCCGGGCTGCGGAACCGGCGCCAGCCATGAAGTGGACATTGCGGCAGCGGCGAAGTTTGCCATTGAGGTGGCCAAGGAGTTTGGTCGTGGAACCTGTCACTTCTACGACGCCGAAGAGTATGCGCGGCTGATTTCGCTCTATGGCAGCCTGGCGCATCTTCGTCACCGGAATCACTAAGATGACGAAACCACTGGTAACGCTGACTATCGGCCAGTCTCCGCGCAGCGATATTCTGCCGCTGCTGCGGCAGCATCTGCCGGATGCGCTGACCGATCACGCCGGTTTACTGGATGGACTCAGCGTCGCAGAGATTGCCACACACTTTGCGCCAGCCGCGGGCGACTGGATTCTGGTGTCGCGGCTGCAGAGTGGCGAACAGGTGCGGCTGGCGGCGTCGAAAGTGGAGCAGGGATTGCAGCGCAAAATCAGTGCGCTGGAGCAGGCGGGCTATGCGACCATTCTGCTGCTCTGCACCGGTGAATTCAGCAGGCTCCGCACCCAGCGTGCGCTACTGCTGGAGCCGGATCGCCTCATTCCACCGCTCATCTGCGCCATGGTGCAGCAGCAGCGGGTCGGCATTGTCGTGCCGGTTGAGGAGCAGATTGTTGAGCAGGCTGGTAAGTGGCAGCAACTGCCTGCGCAGCCCTGCTTTGCGGTCGCCAGTCCCTATCAGGGCGATCAGGCAACCTTCGCCGATGCTGCAAATAGTCTGAAAGCGCAGGGCGCAGCGCTGGTGGTGCTCGACTGCATGGGGTATCACCAGCAACATCGGATATGGTTGCAGCAGCGGCTGGGCGTACCGGTTCTGCTCTCTAATCAGCTGTTGGCGCGCCTGGCGGCGGAGTTGCTTCCCTGAGGGAAGAGATCACAAACGGCCATCATTTCGCGTGACAGATCAGCGGGTTCCCTTCTACACTGCCAGACACACAACATGTGCTCTGGAGAACTATTATGCTCAACGTAAGTGAGTATTTTGACGGAAAAGTTAAATCTATCGGTTTTGACAGTGCGAGCACCGGCCGCGCCAGCGTGGGCGTAATGGCTGAAGGTGAATACACATTCGGTACCGGCCAGCCGGAGGAGATGACCGTGGTCAGCGGCTCGCTTAAGGTATTACTGCCAGGTGAAACCGAGTGGAAATGGTTTGAAGCGGGTTCGGTGTTTAATGTGCCGGGTCACAGCGAATTTCATCTGCAGGTTGGCGAGCCAAGTTCCTATCTCTGCCGTTACCTGAAAGATTAAAAAAATGGCCGCTAAGCGGTAATGCCAGTCAGTTAAGCGACAGGTGATAACGCAGTCTGGTGCCAGGCAGGGGCTGGCGGTCCTCGCGCCGCTGCGCGGTTCCTTCACTTCATTCGCCTGCCTGACGGACCGCCGGGGATGGCACATCCTGTGCCGCCCCGCCTTTCGCCCGCGTCCTGCGGGCTCTCCTGGCAGACTCATTCTGTTCAGCGCTGCGGATTGCCTGCCCCTGCCCGGCCCCTGCCTGCTCTGAAACTTCAGTGTGTATTGTTAAAAAGGGCACGAGCGTGGAGGCCTGAGCGCCTCTGCTGCTGAAAGGGCTATCCGCAGCGCTGAGGCGTGACGGCGGGCCAGAAGTCCACGCCGGGAAGCGTGGACAGTTCGGGGCCGGCCAGGGAGGGCCGATCCCCGAACGGTTCGTCGGCACGACGTCAAAGCCGAAGGTACCGCGTGAGCGGCGCGAGGACGGCCCGGCAGCAGCAGAGGTGCGTTGGCCCGCACTGCGGCTCGCTCGCCCGGAAAAAAAGCTGCCACGTTTGACCGTGACAGCCTTTTACAAATCTAATCTCAACTGACCAGCATTACCGCTTAGCGGCCATTTTTTTGGCGAATATCGTCTGTCAGGATGATTATGCCGGTAACTGATTAACGCTGGGCTTCGCCGCCCAACGCTTCTACCAGATTGCTGGTCAGTGCGGCCAGTTCGCTGGTCATCAGAATAAAGTCCGCATCAAAGCGCTGTGCAAAATCTTCGCGGTCGATATCGTCGTTCTGGTCGCGCAGCGTGTCGCTGAACTTCAGGCGTTTGATTGAACCGTCATCGGCCAGCATAAACTGAATGCGCTCCTGCCAGTCAAGCGCCAGTTTGGTTACCAGCTTGCCCGCTTCGATGTGGTTGGCGATCTCATCGCACACCAGATCCTGTTTCTTGCAGCGGATAACGCCGCCATCTTCCAGCAGCGCTTTCAGCTCCGCTTCATCCATCAGGGCGAAACCGGCTGGAACGTCACCCGAACGCACCCATTCGGTCAGGGTCAGTTCAATCGGGCTTTCCAGCGTCAGCGGCACCACCGGCAGTGAGCCCAGGCTTTTGCGCAGTAGCGCCAGGGTATCTTCCGCTTTTTTTGCGCTGGCACAGTCAACCATAATCAGGTTGTTGACCGTGTCGATCCAGAGGTAGGTCTGGCTGAAACGGCTGAAGGCGCGTGGCAGCAGGCTGTGCAGCACTTCATCTTTCAGCGAATCTTTTTCGGTCTTCTTGAGCTTGCGGCTCTGCTCAGATTCCAGCTTGTCGATTTTCGCTTCCAGCGCCTGTTTCACCACCGGCGAAGGCAGGATTTTCTCCTCTTTGCGAGCGCAAATCACAATCTGGCCTTTGTTTTCATGGGTCAGCGCATCGCTGCGGTTGCCCATCGGCGAGACCCAGCCGGTCTTGCTCATATCCTGACTGCCACACGGTGAAAACGTGAAGGCGTCGAGCTGCTTTTCCATCTCATCTGCGGACAGCGGAATGTCACGATTCAGACGATAAACCATCATATTTTTAAACCACAACATCGGGATTCCTTACCGTGGCGCGATCGGGCGCACAAGTCTGCGAGAGTCAGCGCGCATGATAGCGAAACATCGGAGTGGTTTCATTGCCTTTCCGGCAGACGCCTTTTACTGTATCTCTCACCTGAACGAATAACGAGGACGTAATCTTGCGCATAGGCATAGATCTGGGTGGCACCAAGACAGAAGTGATCGCATTGTCGGATAAGGGAGAGGAGCTGTTCCGCCACCGGGTGAATACCCCGCGTGATGACTATCAGGCAACGGTACAGGCGATTGTCGATCTGGTCACGCTGGCGGAGCAGAAAACCGGCGAAACCGGCACTGTGGGTCTCGGTATTCCCGGCACGCTTTCGCCCTACAGTAAGCGGGTAAAAAATGCCAACTCCACCTGGCTCAACGGCCAGCCGCTGGATAAAGATCTGGCGCAGGCGCTGAACCGGGAAGTGCGTATCGCCAACGACGCCAACTGCCTGGCGGTGTCGGAAGCGATCGACGGTGCCGGTGCCGGAAAGTCGCTGGTGTTTGCCGTGATCATCGGCACCGGATCGGGCGCCGGTGTGGCGATCAACGGTGAGTCGCGTATCGGCGGCAACGGCAATGCCGGTGAGTGGGGCCACAATCCGCTGCCGTGGATGGATGAGGATGAGCTGCGCTACCGTCAGGAAGTGCCCTGTTATTGCGGTCAGCAGGGCTGCATCGAGACCTTTGTTTCAGGCACCGGTTTTGGTATCGACTATCAGCGGCTGAGCGGCGTGCATCGCAAAGGTGCGGAGATCGTCTCGCTGCTGGCGCAGCAGGATCCGATCGCCGAACTGGCGATGAGCCGCTATGAGCTGCGGCTGGCAAAATCGCTGGCGCAGGTGGTGAACCTGATCGATCCCGATGTCATTGTACTGGGTGGTGGGATGAGCAATGTGGATCGTCTCTATCAGACCGTGCCGGTGCTGATGAAGAAGTGGGTATTTGGCGGGGAGTGTGAAACGCCGGTGCTGAAGGCGCAGCATGGCGACTCCAGCGGCGTACGCGGTGCGGCGTGGCTCTGGCCGCTTAACGGCTGAGTTACCCGAGCACCCGCTGACGATTCAGCGCCGGAGAGATCCGGCGCTGAATCGTTAACCGCGGCACTCACCCACGCCGGTGTTATTCGCCGACCAGCATACTGTCCTGCGGCGCCCGATCGCGCTGGGATTTGGTGGCGAGGAAGTAGAGATAGCCTGCCAGCATGATGGCGAAAAACAGCGCGCCAATCACCGGATTAAACCACAGCATCGCCAGCAGACAGACCACCGACAGCAGCAGGGCGATGCCCGGAACAATCGGATAGCCCGGCGCGCGGAAACTGCGGACCATCTCCGGCGCGCTGCGGCGCAGTTTAAACAGGCTCAGCATACTCATTATGTACATCACTATCGCGCCAAACACCGCCATGGTGATCATCGCCGCCGTCAGCGTCATCCCCTGCAGATTAATCACGCCATCGCTGTAAATCGCCGCGATACCCAGCACGCCGCCGAGAATAATCGCCCGATGCGGGGTCTGGAAACGCGACAGCTTCGCCAGGGCAGGTGGCAGATAGCCCGCGCGTGCCAGGGCAAAAAACTGCCGTGAATAGCCGAGAATGATGCCGTGGAAACTGGCAATCAGGCCAAACAGTCCGATCCACACCAGCATATGCATCCAGTTAGAGTGTTCGCCGACAATCATTTTCATCGCCTGCGGCAGCGGATCGTTAATGTCGGCGAGTTTGCGCCAGTCGCCCGCGCCGCCCGCCATCAGCATCACACCTATCGCCAGCACCACCAGCGTCAGAATCCCGCTGATGTAGGCGCGGGGAATAGTCCGGGTCGGATCTTTCGCCTCTTCGGCCGCCATCGCCGCGCCTTCAATGGCAAGGAAAAACCAGATGGCAAAAGGAATGGCGGCGAAAATGCCGGAGAAGGCGGGCAGTCCGAAGCTGTCACTGCCTGCCCAGCCATGCGCGGCGAAGTTCGCCAGGCTGAAGCCGGGTGAAACCACACCCATAAACACCAGCAGTTCAATCACCGCCAGCACCGTCACAACCAGTTCAAACATCGCCGCCAGTTTTACGCCGAGAATATTCAGCGTCATAAACAGCAGGTAGGCACCAACCGCTGCAGTTTTCGGGTTCAGTTCGGGATACTGCACGTTGAGATAAGCCCCTATCGCCATGGCAATCGCCGGTGGCGCAAAGACAAACTCAATCAGCGTCGCCAGACCGGCAATCAGTCCGCCGGTTTCGCCAAAGGCGCGGCGACTATAGGCAAATGGCCCGCCTGCATGGGGGATCGCGGTGGTCAGTTCGGTGAAGCTAAAGATAAAACAGGTATAGAGTGTGGCGATCAACGCGGTGGTAACCAGAAATCCCAGCGTGCCCGCCACGGCCCAGCCGTAACTCCAGCCAAAATATTCGCCTGAAATAACCAGGCCAACCGCAATCCCCCACAGATGCAGGGTGCCCAGAGTGGGCTTGAGTCTGTTTGTCATTCTGTTATCCCCGTCGTTGTTGGTCTCACGCGGCGTTACACCGCCATTACGCTACAGTAAGGGGATAATGCCGTTGCATTACTCGCCACGACTTGACGCGGGCGCAGTGACTTCTGTCCTCCACGGTCAACTCACGGGCAACAACCGGGCCAGCTGCACGCTGCGGTCAACTTTGTCTCTTCCGGAGTCAAGCAGCTCACCTTCTGGCAACGCATGCTGAGATAAAGCAAGTGACAAGGAGCCGGACTGATGAGCGCTAAACAATATGACAACCTGACTGATTCCCAACTCACCCTGATGGCGCAGCAGGCGCTGGCCTGTTATCCCGCCGCGCTGCAGGGCCAGCTCAGCCTGCTGTGCCGCTCAGAGAACGCCACGTTTCTGCTGCAGGCGGCAGGCCGGCGTTATGCGCTGCGGCTGCATCGCGGCGATTACCATCAAAAAGCCGACATCGTCAGCGAACTGCTGTGGCTCGATGCACTGCGCGAAACCGGCATTATGGTGCCGGAAGCGGTGCCGGACAAAGAGGGCGAAACCGTGCTGACGCTGCGGCTGCCGGAGGGCGGTGAACGCTACGTGGTGCTGTTTCACTGGATCGACGGAGTCCGACGTCGATCCCCGCGCCTTTCAGCAGCTCGGCCAGATCACCGCGCGGCTGCATCAGCACAGTAAACAGTGGCAGCCGCCTGCGGGTTTCCAGCGCATCATCTGGGATCACCACACCATGACCAGCAGTGAGAGTCACTGGGGACGCTGGCAGGATGCGCCGAATCTGAATCCTGCCGATCATGGCGTGGTAGAGCAGGCGATAAGCCAGGTCGGCGCGGCGATGGCGCAGTTTGGTAAAGGATCGGATCGCTATGGCCTGATCCATGCCGATCTGCGGCTGACCAATTTGCTGCTGCACAAGGGCGAAACACGGGTGATCGATTTCGATGACTGCGGGCTCGGCTGGTATCTGCACGATCTGGCGGCGGCGATCAGTTTTGTTGAACATCATCCGCGCGCGCCAGAGTGGATCGATCACTGGATCCGTGGCTATGAGCAGGTGGCGCATATCAGCGATGCGGAGATGGCCATGCTGCCCGCACTGTTAATCCAGCGTCGTATCCAGCTCACCGCGTGGGTGGGATCGCATGCCGAAACCGAAATGGCGCACAGCCTGGGATCGGCGTGGGCCAGCCACTCGGTCCGCCTCTGCCGCCGCTATCTGGAAGGTGAGCAGCTACCGGTCGGCGTCTGATGCACCAGCGGCGGGCGTCGCTGCGCCGCCGCAGTGCCCAGCGCGCAACCTGCACGCCGCCCGGACTGCCCGCAGGCGGCGCGTCGGGCATCAGGGACCTGGTATGGAAATTGCTCGGATAGAAGTGACGGGTGATCCACCTGAATTCTGACTGAGGCGACCATGAATCCGACACTGATAAAGCCCGATGCGTTTGCGGCCTGCTCGGCAGCGGCGGGGGCAGGCAATCACGGCGTGCTGGCAGCGGCGGCGACTGGCTTAAGCGACTTTATTCATACCCAGGGCGGTGATGTTGATCGCATCTTCGGCATCAGCGGCATCGATCCGGAGCGCCTGGCCAGCCCGACGCTCAGCCTGGGGCTGGTTAACTACTGTCGGGTGCTGGAAGAGGCAGCGCGTCACTCCGGTTTTGATAACTTCGGTTTGCACTACGGCAGGCAGTTTAAACCGCAGTCATTAGGCCTGATCGGCTACATCGGTCTGTGCTCCGCCACGCTGGAACAGGCGCTGCATAATGTGGTCAACGCGTTTCCCTGGCATCAGCACGACACCTTAACCCGGCTGGTGGATAAGGGAGAGTGCTGGCGACTCGACTATCAGGTGCGACATGGCGCGATCCTGTCGCGCCGTCAGGATGCGGAGCTGACGCTGGGGATGTTTATGAATCTGATCCGCCACGTGGCGGGCAGACACTGGGCACCGCGCGAAGTCCACTTTGAACATCCGCGTCCCGGCCAGTGGCACGATCACTGCAAAGTGTTTGATGCCCCGGTCTGGTTCGATCAGCCGTTTAATTCACTGGTGATCCCAAAACGCGATCTGCTGCGCGCCATGCCGGAGAGCGATCCGATCCTGTTAATGGTGATGCAGGATGCGATCCGACGGCTTAACCGTGTAACGTCACAGCAGAGCATGATTGAGCAGGCGCGTTCGCAGGTTAATTTATCGCTGATGCAGGGTGAGCCGGTACTGGAAGAGGTGGCGGATAAGCTCGGACTGTCGAGCTGGTCACTGCAGCGGCGGCTGCGTGAAGAGGGCAGCAGCTTTACCGCGCTGGTGGATCAGGTGCGCTGCGAAATGGCGACATACTATCTGCAGCAGAAGCAGCTGCCGATCTCAGAGATGGCGCTGCTGCTGGGCTACTCGGAAGTCAGTGCGTTTTCACGCGCCTTTCGTCGCTGGTTTGGCATCAGTCCGCGCCAGTGGCGTCAGGAAGGTCTGGCCAGCTAACCGCGCGGCGCAAAGCCGAACCACGCCGGTTGTCCAGGCTCCGGCGGCGGCGGCAGATCACGGGTCTGCGCCACCAGCTGCCAGGCGCGCAGGCAGAGCGCTTCATCCCCCTGCGTCTGGGTCACCGCATAACGTCTGCTGTATTCCTGCCACTCCATCCGTACCAGACATTGCTGCCCGGCGTAACGCGCCGCATCGCTGAACTGCCGGTTCAGTACTGGCTGCATTTGATAAGTCCAGTGACAGGATTGGCTGTCAGGATCTTTCGACGGCTGACAGAGGTTTGCCACGCTATCCCGTTGCTTTGTCACAGGTTGCTGACAGGCGCTGAGCGATATTGCAATAATCACCCCCGGCAATATTCTCATCGTTATATTAATTAAATTCATTTAACTGGCCAACTTTCCTTAAAGATCTTCCGGTCTGCTGCCGACAGTCTACAGACCGGCATCATGAATGCTATGGCATTACTCCGACTGTCGACAGAACCAGAATTTACCGCCCTGGCGCGGGTTACGTCTCTTTCACTTCATGGATTAGAAATGCAGAAAAAATATGCCTTTGCGGCACTCTCCCTGTTAACGGCCTCGCTCATCAGCGGCTGCGCCACCGAATCTTCCCGCGCTATTCAGGCCCCGCAGGTTCGCGCGGCCAGCCAGCCGGTTTATCAGGGCGTGCGCAGCCCGATTGCGGTGGGTCAGTTTGATAACCGCTCCTCCTATATGAACGGCATTTTCTCTGATGGTGTCGATCGGCTGGGCAATCAGTCAAAAACCATTCTTATTACCCATCTGCAGCAGACCAACCGGTTCAGCGTGCTGGATCGCAGCAACCTGAAAGAGCTGCAGCAGGAGTCGGACTTCAAACGCAGCCAGCAGAATATCAAAGGCGCGAACTTCATCATCACCGGTGATATCACCGAGTTTGGCCGTAAAGAAGTGGGCGATCAGCAGCTGTGGGGCATTCTGGGCCGCGGCAAAACGCAGATCGCCTATGCCAAAGTGAATCTGAACGTAGTGGATGTCACTACCTCAGAGGTGGTCTACAGCACCCAGGGCGCGGGCGAGTATCAGCTCTCCGCACGTGAGGTCATCGGCTTTGGTGGCACCAGCAGCTATGACTCTACGCTGAACGGCAAAGTGATGGATCTGGCGATTCGCGAAGCGGTCGATCATTTAGTGGATGGAATCAACAACGGCGCATGGCGTCCGGCTAAATAAGGAAGCAGTAAATGAAGATGATGACACTGAGCAGCCTGCTGATTGCAGCGGCGTTGCTGGCAGGCTGTGCGTCAAAAGCGCCGAAAACGATCTACTACTGGGGCGATTATCAGCAGCAGGTCTATAGCTACTATCAGCCGGGCAGCGATCCGCTGAAGCAGATTGATGCGCTGAATCTGGACATTGAAAAAGCCCGTGCCGTTAACCAGCCGGTTGCGCCTGGCCTGCATGCCCAGCTTGGCCTGCTCTATGCCAAAACCGGCGATACCAATAAAGCCTTTGGTCAGTTTGCCACCGAGAAGCAGCTGTTTCCCGAATCGGCACCTTACATGGATTTTCTGATGAGTAAAAAACAAGGAGTGGTACGGTGAAAAAACTGATTGCCCTCGGCGGCGTGCTGATGATGCTGCTGCTGACCGGTTGTGCGACGAAAAAACCGTATGACTACAGTGCGTTCCGTGCCAGCAAGCCCGCCTCGATTCTGGTGCTGCCGGCCGATAACACCTCGCCGGATATCAATGCCGCTCACAGTCTGACCTCGCTGGTGACGCGCCCGCTGGCCGAAGCCGGTTACTACGTCTTCCCGGTGGCAGTGGTTGAAGAGACCTTTCAGCAGAATGGCCTGACCAGCGCCAGTGACGTCCAGGCCGTCAGCGCGAAGCGTCTGAATGAGATTTTCCACGCCGACAGCGCGCTCTATATCTCGATCAGCGAATATGGCAGCAGCTATCGGGTCATTGACAGCGTGACGACCGTGACGGCCAAAGCACGGCTGGTGGATCTGCGCAGCGGCAAAGAGATCTGGCAGGGTAAGGCCAGTGCCAGCGACAGTGAAGATGGCAACAACAACAACGGTGGGCTGGTCGGTATGCTGGTCAGTGCGGCAATCAAACAGATTGCCAGCAATGTGACTGACAAAGCGCACACCGTGGCCGGACTGACCAGCAATCGTCTGCTGGCACAGAACGAGCAGGGCGGGTTACTCACCGGCCCTCGCTACAAGCTCGTCAGCGCCCGCTGATTGCACGTAAACGGGCGCTCTGGCGCCCGTTATCCCTGCGGCAGTTCCAGCTGGCTGTAACCCAGCCCATTCATTTTGCGCACTTTAATCTGAACCGGAATGCGCTCCTTCATCGCTTCCACGTGGCTGATGACCCCAATGGTTTTGCCGCTGGCGTTGAGTGCATCGAGGGCATCCAGCGCGGTGTCGAGCGTCTGCGCATCCAGCGTGCCAAATCCCTCATCCAGAAACAGCGATTCGATGCGCGTTTTGTGGCTGACCAGATCCGATAACGCCAGCGCCAGCGCCAGACTCACCAGGAAGCTCTCACCACCGGAGAGCGTGCGGGTATCGCGCGCCGCATCGGCCTGCCAGGTATCGACCACATCCAGCTCCAGCAGATCCTGCGCCCGTCGCTGCAGCAGATAGCGGCCATGCAGCCGATCGAGCTGACGGTTAGCCAGGGCCACCAGGTGATCCAGCGTTAAGCCCTGGGCGAAGCGCCGGAATTTATCGCCGCTGGCGGAGCCAATCAGATCGTTGAGCAGGCTCCACTGCGCCAGCGTCACACTATCCTGTTCAATCTGTGTCATCAGGCTTTGCTGGCGCACACGAAGGCTGGCATCGCTCTGCAGCTGCTGCTGAATCTGACCCTGCTGGCTGGCGTTGTCGCGCAGTGCCAGCCGTAACTGCTCCAGCTGCTGCGCCAGCGCTTCGGCGGATTCCGGCATCGCAGCGGGTTTCGCCTGCTGATGGGCGCTGAGCCGCTGACGCAGATCTGCCAGTCGCGCCTGCTGCTGCTGGCATTGCTGATCGAGTTGCTGCAGCTGCTGACGCAGTTGCAGAGCGGTTTGCTCATCCAGCAGCGCCGCGCGCAGGCTGGCTTCATCCGCGAATCCGGCACTCTCCAGTGCCTGCTGCAGCGCGCTTTCCGCCTCTGCCAGTTTGCTGTTGAGAGTCTGCCGCTGATTTTCCAGCCCCGAAAGCTCACCCTGCAGGCGACTGACCTCGGCCTGCGCCTGTTGCAGGGCCGTGAGCTGCTGTGCCAGTTGTTCATCAGCCTGCTGAACGCGGGCCTGCATCTGCTGACGGGCGAGGGTGACCTCGCGATCGCCAAACAGCGCCAGACGGGCACGGCGCATCTCGCTGAGCTGCGTCTGGCTCTGGTTTTGTTGCTGCTGACGGGTAGTGAGCTGCTGCTGCTCCAGTTCTGCCTGCTGTTGCAGGGCAGTGAGCTGGGTTTCCCCCTTTAACAGCTGCGGTTGCAGGTTAGCGAGCAACCGCTCACTTTCCTGCCAGCGCTCCCAGCGCCGCTGCTGTTCTGTCAGCCACGCATCGCGATGGGCAGCGTCGGGCAGGGCAAGGTTGTGCGCACTGAACTGCTGCTCCAGACGACTCTGCAATTGCGCCATGGCCTGCTGTTCCTGCTGCTGACGCTGTTGCAGCGCATCCAGCGCCTGCTGCAGGCTGGACCGCGACTGCTGCGCCAGCTGTTCAGCCTGCAAATGCTGCTGCCAGGCCTGCGACTGCTGAAGATGGTAATCCTTTGCGGCCTGACGCGCCTGTTCGGCGGCTTCCTGCGCTTGTCGCTGCTGCTCAAGCTGGCTTTCACGTTCGCTTTGCTGCTGCTCCCACGCGGCTAAGGCATCCCGATCGGCGAGCGGGAAGGTAAGTGCCAGCTCACTGCTCAGCGCCTGCCATTGCTGCTCAAGCCGATCGAGCTGTTGCTGCATCTCCGCGATTTCATCGCGCAGGGTCTGCTGCTGCACGGCTGACTGTTTCAGCTGTTCGCTTTTTGCGGTGCCCGCTTCGCGCAATGCCTCGGTTTGTTGTTGCAGTGCAGCCCGGCGCTGCTGGTTAGCACTTACTTCCAGCGTGCTGTAGGCCTCAACGGCGGGATGCGTGCAGGAGCCGCACAGCGGACAGGGCTGATCGGCGGCGAGCCGGGCGCGGTAATCACTGAGATCGACAATCTGCTGCTCCAGCGCGCAGATTTTTTCGACATCATCCAGCTGCTGTTTTTCGCGTTTCCACGTCTCGCGCAGCGCCTGGAGTTCGGCTTCACTCTGCTGATGCGCTTTTGCAAGCGTAGCCAGCCGCTGCTGGCGCTGGCCCAGCTGCTGATGCAGCGGCTGCCACTGGGTTGAAAGCAGCAGCAGTTGCTGACGAGCCGGACGGCTGTTCTGCAACTGGCTTAATGCCTGACGCAGTGCGGCAGGCGGATGCTGTTCCTGTAGCGAAGTTAGTACTTGCTCCGCCTGCGACAGCGCCTGGCGGGCCTGTTGCTCCGCCTGCTGGCGCGGCAGCGCCTGTTCTGCCTGCTGCTGCTGTTCCGCCTGCTGGGTGGCGATCTGTCTCTGCTGCTGCTCGCGCTGTTGCGCCAGTCCGGCCAGGGTCGCTTCACGCTGCGCCAGCAGAGCAAAGTTTTCCTGCCACACCGGCAGCGAAGCACCCCATTGGGCGAGATCGGCAAGCTGCTGGCGTAACTGATGCTGTTCAGCAATCGCCTGCTGCCATGCCTCAACCTGGCGCTTCTGCTCTGCCAGGCTGGCCTGTGTCTGGTCGGCATGCTGCTGCTGCCGGGCATTTTCCTGCTGCTGCTCCGCAAGCTGCTGCTGCAGTGTGCTGATCCGCTGATCCAGCGGCAGCACCTGTTCTGTCAGCAGGCTCTCCTGCTGCTGCTGTTCCTGCAGCGCCTGCTGGCGGGCACGCTGGGTGGCCGCGTAGTGCTGCTGATGCTGCTGCTGTTGGCTCTGCGCCTGCTGCTGTGCCGCCGTGAGTTGCTGACAGCGGCTCACGACCTGCTGCTGTTCGGTGCGTAACGCGTCGCGCTGCTGCAGTTTTACCCGCAGCTTTTCAGCCGGTTCGCTGCGTGCCAGCCGCTGACGATCGGCTTCTGCCGCCTGGGATGCGGCCTGGACCTGCTGCAGCGCGATGTCAGCCTGCGCATTTTCCTGCTGTAACTGCTGCGCCTGCTGTTGCCACTGCTGCTGTTGCTGCGCCTGCTGATAGTGCACGCTGAGCCGCTGTTCCGCATCGGTCAGCTCGGTGAGCTGCTGTTGCAGCGCGTCGCGTGCGTCGCTATCCAGCAACGCCATCGCTCCTGCCTGGCTGCGCAGCAGATCCAGCTGGGTTTTTGCCTCTTTGTGGCGCTCGTAGATGGCGGCGGAAATCAGACCGTAAATTTCGGTGCCGGTCAGCTCCTCAAGCAGTTCCGCGCGCTCACTGGCTTTGGCGTTGAGAAAGGCGGCGAACTGGCCCTGTGACAGCATCATCGAGCGGGTAAACCTTTCGAAATCGAGCCCGGAGAGGGTTTCGATCAGCTTCAGCTTGTCACCGACTTTGTCGGCAACAATGATGTTGTCGGCGCAGCGTGCCAGCTCAACGCGCGGTGCCTGAAGTTTGCCGTCGGCAGTGCCGCGCGCGCGGTTCTGGCTCCAGAAGGCGCGCCAGGCTTCTCCTTTGATCTCAAACTCCACCTCGGCCAGACATTCGGCGCAGTCGCGAGTCATCAGCGCATTCTGGCTCTGGGAAATCGCGCCCAGGCGCGGCGTCTGGTGATAGAGCGCCAGGCAGATGGCATCCAGCAGGGTGGTTTTACCGGCGCCGGTGGCACCGGTAATGGCGAACAGGCCGTTGCTGGCAAAAGGTTCGGCGCGGAAGTCGATGAACCATTCACCGCGCAGGGCATTGAGGTTTTTGAACCGTAGCGTGAGGATCTTCATTGGGTCTCTTCCATGGCGGCCAGCGTCTGGCGGAACAGGGTGGTCATCTCGGCGATTTGCGCCGGTTGCAGCTCCTCATCCAGCGCCAGCCGGCGGGCAAAGACCTCCTCCACCTTCAGCTCACTCAGGGTTTCGTTGTCGAGCCGCGCCAGGCTCTGTTGCCGCTGTTCACGGCTGCGGCGGAGCAACAGGACTTCGACCGGCAGCGTGGCGGTCAGGGTTTCTACCTGACGCTGCAGATCGCTGAGGTACTCCTGGGTGGTGACTTCGATGTCGAGCCAGGTCGGCTTCTCCTGCTCTGCCGTGCTGAAGGCGTTTAACTGCTCTGCAATCTGCGCCAGCGATCCTTTCAGCACCTGCATCGGCTGCGCCTGTGGCACCACCAGCGGCGTGACTGATTGCAGGCCGCTGGTGGTGAGCTCCAGCAGGAAGACGCTTTTTTCTGTGCCCAGCTCATCAAAGCTCAGCGGAATTGGCGAGCCGCTGTAGCGGATATGTTCGCTGCCCGCGACGCGCTGGGCGCGATGAATATGCCCCAGTGCGATATAGTCAGCCGCGGGAAACGCGCTGGCCGGGAAGGCATCCAGCGTCCCGATATAGATGTCGCGCACCGAATCGCTCTGGCTGACGCCGACGGTGGTGAGATGGCCGGTGGCGATAATCGGCAGTGCATGGCCCAGCGCCTGGGCGGCAGTGAAACGCTGCTGATAGTGGTGGGCGATCGCTTCCAGCAGCGAGGTCTGCTTGTCGCGTCCCGACTGACCCGCCCGGCTGCGCAGAATATCGCGCGGCCGCAGATAGGGAATCGCACACAGCAGCGCACCCGGCTCGCCCTGGCGGGTGTTGAGCAGCAGCACATCATCCTTCTCCTGCGGGGTGGCGATCACCCGGGTATTGAGGCAGGCGAGCAGCTCACGCGACTCATTCAGCGTAGCAACGGAATCGTGGTTGCCCGCCAGCACAATCAGCTGACAGCCGCTGGGCTGCAGCGCCACCACAAAGCGGTTGAACATCTCGCGGGCGTAGCTGGGCGGTGTACCGGTATCAAACAGATCGCCTGCGATGATCAACGCATCCACCTGATGCTGTTCAATCTGGATCAACAGCCAGTCGAGAAACGCCTGATGTTCGGCTGCCCGACTTTTGTTGTAGAAGAACTGCCCCAGATGCCAGTCCGCAGTATGAATGATGCGCATGATGAGTCCCTGCCGTTGTGATTCGCCCGGCGATTATACTGGCTCTGCGCCCAAAGCAAAAAATTGTCGCTGTGCTGTCATAAATGATTACCAGTGAGGTTACAGGCAGGTTATGTTTTTCATAAAAGTGTCACAAATCTGACGCATAATGGCGCCGCGAATCTCAGTGACATCCGTCATAATCAGCAGGAGTAATAATGGCTAAGCGCATTTTGGTTGTGGAGGATGAAGCCCCCATCCGTGAAATGTTGTGTTTTGTTCTGGAGCAGAACGACTATCAGCCAATCGAGGCGGAAGATTATGACAGCGCCGTTGGCAAGCTGATTGAACCCTGGCCCGATCTGATTTTGCTGGACTGGATGTTACCCGGTGGCAGCGGTATTCAGTTTATCAAGCACCTGAAACGCGAGGCGATGACCCGCGATATCCCGGTGATGATGCTCACCGCGCGCGGCGAAGAGGAGGATCGGGTGCGCGGCCTGGAAGTGGGTGCCGATGATTACATTACCAAGCCCTTTTCACCTAAAGAGCTGATGGCGAGAATCAAAGCGGTGATGCGCCGTATTTCGCCGATGGCCGTGGAAGAGGTGATTGAGATGCAGGGGCTGAGTCTGGATCCCTCCTCACATCGCGTGATGTCCGAAACCACGCCGCTGGAGATGGGTCCCACCGAATATAAGCTGCTGCACTTCTTTATGACCCACCCGGAACGCGTTTACAGCCGCGAACAGTTGCTGAACCACGTCTGGGGCACCAATGTGTATGTGGAAGATCGTACTGTCGATGTTCACATCCGCCGTTTACGTAAAGCGCTGGAAGTGTCCGGCCACGATCGCATGGTACAAACCGTTCGCGGAACAGGGTATCGTTTCTCTGCCCGCTACTAAACGGAGCCTTAACCGTGCTGGAACGCCTCTCCTGGAAGAGATTACTGACAGAATTGCTGCTGGTCTGTCTGCCCGCAGTGCTGCTGGGCCTGCTGTTCGGCGGTCTGCCCTGGTGGCTGCTACTGAGCGTGCTGACGGTGCTGTTGTGGCATTTTCACAATCTGATGCGGCTGTCGCACTGGCTGTGGCTCGACCGCACCATGACGCCACCAGCCGGGCGTGCCAGCTGGGAACCGCTGTTTTATGGTCTTTACCAGATGCAGCTCCGCAACCGGCGGCGACGGCGTGAACTGGGCAATCTGATTAAGCGTTTCCGCAGCGGTGCCGAGTCGCTGCCGGATGCGGTGATCCTGACTACCGAAGAGGGCACCATTTTCTGGTGTAACGGCCTGGCGCAGCAGCACCTGGGTCTGCGCTGGCCGGAAGATAATGGCCAGAACATCCTCAATTTGCTCCGTTATCCGGAGTTCTCCCGCTATCTTCGCCAGCGCGATTTCGACAAGCCGCTGACGCTGGTGCTGAACAACAAACTTCACATGGAGTTCCGCGTCATGCCCTACAGCGAAGGGCAGTGGCTGCTGGTGGCGCGTGATGTCACGCAGATGCATCAGCTGGAAGGGGCGCGCCGCAACTTCTTTGCCAACGTCAGCCATGAATTGCGCACACCGCTCACGGTGCTGCAGGGCTACCTGGAGATGATGAACGACTCGGTGATGAGCGAGCCTTCGCGCAGCAAAGCGCTGCACACCATGTCGGAGCAGACGCGCCGCATGGACAGCCTGGTCAAACAGCTGCTGACGCTGTCGCGCATTGAAGCCGCGCCCGCAATCGATCTGAAAGAGAAGGTCGATGTGCCGGTGATGCTGAAACTGCTGCAGCATGAGGCGGCAACGCTGAGTGGCGGCCGTCACGACATCCATTTCCATACCGATCCCCATCTGAAAGTGTTCGGCAACGATGAACAGCTGCGCAGCGCCATCTCCAATCTGGTTTACAACGCGGTAAACCACACACCGGATGGCACGCGAATTGATATCAGCTGGCTGCGCGGCAAACAGGGGGCCATTTTCCGGGTGTGCGATAACGGGCCGGGCATCGCCTCAGAACATATTCCGCGTCTTACCGAGCGTTTCTACCGGGTCGATAAAGCCCGTTCGCGTGCGACCGGCGGCAGCGGGCTGGGACTGGCGATAGTGAAACATGCTCTGAGCCACCATAACGCGCGGCTCGATATCACCAGCGTGCCGCACAAGGAGACCTGTTTTACCTTTACGCTGCCAGCGAGGTTGATTGTCAGCAGCGTGATGCAGGAGAATGCCGTTCATTAATTGCTGCCGGATCTCCCTGATGCGCATCCTTCTTTTGTTGATCGTTTCTCTGCTGCCGGGCCTGGCACTGGCCCAGCCCGGCGCGCTCTCCGGCAATCTCAGCAGCGTCGGATCGGATACGCTGGGCTATCTGATGACGCTGTGGGGCGAAGATTTCAGTCGCCAGGCACCGGGCGTCAATGTCCAGGTTCAGGCCTCCGGCTCTTCTACTGCGCCGACCGCGCTGGCGGCAGGTGCAGCACAACTCGGTCCGATGAGCCGCCCGATGCAGGCAGATGAACGCCAGGCCTTTGAGGCGCGCTACGGCTATCCGCCGCTGGCGGTTCCGGTGGCTATGGATGCGCTGGTGGTGGTGGTGAATCAGCGCAATCCGCTGCAGCAGATTGAACCGCGTCAGCTCGACGCCATCTTCTCGATTACCCGTCTGTGTGGCGCACACAGCGTGCCGCTGCGCTGGGGCGATCTCGGCTTAACCGGCGCGCAGTGGAGCAAACGGCCGATTCAGCGCTATGGACGTAACTCCGCCTCAGGCACCTGGGGTTTCTTCAAGCAGCAGGTGCTGTGCAAAGGTGATTTTCGCAGCGACGTGGCGGAGTTTCCCGGTTCGGCCGCAGTAGTGCAGGCGGTGGCCGGTAATTCTCGCAGCATCGGCTACGCCAGTTTTGGCTTTCATCTCAGCGGCGTAAAAATGCTGGCGGTGATGAATGATCAGGGGCAGGCGATTACCCCGGATGCCGATGCCATCCGCAGTGGCCGCTATCCCTGGGCGCGCCCGCTCTATCTCTATGTGAATAAAGCGCCCGGCAAACCTTTGCCGCCGCTGGTGGCCGCGTTTCTGCAGCAGGTACTTTCAGCACAGGGACAGCGGCGGGTCAGCGAAGCGGGCTATCTGCCGCTCTCTGACAGTCAGATGATGCAGGCGCGCGCCGCGCTGCGTTAACCCCCCGAAAGTGAATTTTTTTCAACATCACTGAATTTTCTTCAGTTGCAGAAGAAAGCCGCTCATGCCACTCTGTATTCAGACATGTAGCCATCCAGATGGCTATTTATATCAGGATGCAACTATTTCCTGCCGTCATTACCGGCAGGGGAGACAGGAGTGATCATGCAAAGAGAAACCGCCCCGTTCCGTGCCGATACCGTTGGCAGCTTTCTGCGTCCCGCCGCCATTAAGCAGGCGCGCGAACAGTTTGCAGCCGGAGAGATTGATGCGGCTGCCCTGCGCCAGATTGAAGATGAGGCGATTCGCGATGTGGTGGCGAAACAGCGGGAAAACGGCCTGAAAGTGGTCACTGATGGCGAGTTTCGTCGCGGCTGGTGGCACTTCGACTTCTTCTATGGCCTGAATGGCGTAGAGCGCTATGAAGCGGAGCAGGGCATTCAGTTTAATGGCGTGCAGACCAAAGCGCATGGCGTGAAAGTGGTAAGTAAACTCGGTTTCCCGGCGGATCATCCGATGCTGGCGCATTTCCGCTTCCTGCAAAGTATTGCCGGTGATGCGGTGCCGAAGATGACCATTCCCAGCCCCAGCGTGCTGCACTTCCGTGGTGGCCGCAAGGTGATCGACGCGGAAGTCTATCCCGATCTGGCAGACTACTTCGACGATCTGGCGCAGACCTACAAAGCAGCTATTCAGGCGTTTTATGACGCGGGCTGCCGCTATCTGCAACTGGATGATACCGTCTGGGCTTACCTCTGTTCTGAAGATCAGAAGCGCGATATCCGGGCGCGTGGCGACGATCCTGACCAGCTGGCACAGACTTATGCTCAGGTGTTGAATAAAGCGCTGGAAGGTAAACCTGCCGATCTGACCGTGGGTCTGCATGTCTGTCGCGGCAACTTCCGTTCAACCTGGATCTCTGAAGGCGGCTATGGGCCGGTCGCAGAAATCCTGTTCGGCAGCGTCAACGTGGATGCCTTCTTCCTGGAGTATGACAACGCCCGTTCCGGCGGCTTTGAGCCACTGCGTTATATCAGGCCGGGCCATCAGCAGGTAGTGCTGGGTCTGATTACGACCAAAGTGGGAGAACTGGAGGATCCGGCGCAGGTAAAAACCCGGCTGGAAGAGGCGGCGCAGTATGTCAGTCTGGATCAGATCTGCCTCAGTCCGCAGTGTGGTTTTGCCTCAACCGAAGAGGGCAACAGCCTGACCGAAGCGCAGCAGTGGCAGAAGATTCGCTTAGTGGTCGATATCGCGAATCAGGTCTGGTAGTGCTGTAACGTTGTGCAGACAGGCGCGTAAAACGCGCCTTTTGTGTATCTTCATGCCCGTTTATGCGGGGATTTCTCGCGCTCTGTCTATTATTTAGGCACATCATCTTGTGTGCCTGCTGCAAAAATTAACGCTATCCACTGCCTTTTGAAAAAATGGCGGTATAACCTTCTGGTTTTCCGATCCCGTATTGCCTTTCACCGCTATAAACGTTTTACTTAGCGCCGTTGTCGATCCATCCCTCTGTGAACAGAATAAAAGCAGCTCAAATCACCTGTGCTTTACCCTGCGACGAGCATAATGCGCTGACATTGTCAGCCTGGTCGCGGTTTACACGCAGCGAGGGGACAACACTAACCCAACTTCCACCGCAACATCAGTGACAGGCCGTATGACACATCGTTTAACTTCGAAGGACATTCTCGCGCTGGGCTTTATGACATTCGCCCTGTTTGTTGGAGCGGGAAACATCATTTTCCCGCCCATGGTCGGTATTCAGTCTGGCGAACACGTCTGGACTGCCGCGATTGGTTTTCTGATTACCGCAGTCGGTCTGCCCGTGATGACCGTGATCGCGCTGGCCCGCGTCGGCGGCGGCGTGGATGCGCTCAGCACCCCGATTGGCAAGGTCGCTGGCATCGTGCTGGCCACCGTTTGCTATCTGGCTGTCGGGCCGCTGTTTGCCACACCGCGTACGGCCACGGTCTCGTTTGAGATGGGTATTGCCCCGCTGACCGGTGATGGCGCGCTGCCGCTGTTTATCTATAGCCTGATTTACTTCACGCTGGTGATTGGCGTGTCGCTCTATCCCGGCAAGCTACTCGACACGGTAGGGCACTTCCTTGCGCCATTAAAAATTATTGCGCTGACCGTGCTGGGCGTTGCTGCCCTGGTGTGGCCCGCCGGCGGCACGGTTCCGGCTACCGCTGATTATCAGCGTGCGGCCTTCTCCAGCGGTTTCGTCAATGGCTATCTGACCATGGATACGCTGGGCGCGCTGGTATTTGGCATCGTAATTGTCAACGCCGCCCGTTCGCGTGGCGTCGATAATGCCGCGCTGCTGACCCGTTATACCGTGCTGGCAGGGTTAATCGCCGGTCTGGGCCTGACGCTGGTCTACCTCTGCCTGTTTAAGCTGGGCGCGGGCAGCGGTGCGCTGGTGGATCAAAACGCTAACGGCGCAGCGATTCTGCACGCGTATGTTCAGCACACCTTTGGCAACATGGGCAGCTTCTTCCTTGCCGCGCTGATCTTCGTCGCCTGTATGGTGACCGCCGTTGGCCTGACCTGTGCCTGTGCGGAATTTTTTGCGCAATACCTGCCGTTATCGTATAAAACGCTGGTGTTTATTCTGGGTCTGTTCTCCATGGTGGTGTCGAATCTCGGCCTGAGCCACCTGATTCAGATCTCCATCCCGGTACTGACGGCGATTTATCCGCCCTGTATCGTGCTGGTGGTGCTGAGTTTCACCCTCAACTGGTGGAATAAGAGCAGCCGGATTATCGCGCCTGCCATGCTGATTAGCCTGCTGTTTGGTATTGTTGATGCGATTAAAACCACCGGGTTTAAAGATTTGCTGCCCGCTTTCAGTCAGCATCTGCCGCTGGCCGACCAGGGTCTCGCCTGGTTGCCGCCGTCGCTGGTGATGCTGCTGATTGCCGCTGTTGTTGATCGGGTGAAAGGGCCGGAACAGGTGACCGTTCACTCGTAGCAGAGAGCACTGATTTTTCTTTAACCACGGGCCTGCCCGTGGTTTTTTCATTTCACAGGTACAGGTTGTTATGCAAGAAACCAACAAGCTCAAACGCGGACTGAGCACGCGCCACATCCGCTTTATGGCGCTGGGATCGGCGATTGGCACCGGGCTGTTCTACGGTTCCGCTGACGCGATAAAAATGGCCGGACCGAGCGTGCTGCTCGCCTATATCATCGGCGGGGCAGTGGCTTACATCATCATGCGCGCGCTGGGTGAGATGTCCGTTAATAATCCTCAGGCCAGCTCCTTCTCACGTTACGCGCAGGACTATCTTGGGCCGATGGCCGGCTACATCACCGGCTGGACGTACTGTTTTGAAATCCTGATCGTGGCGATTGCGGATGTCACCGCGTTCGGCATCTATATGGGCGTCTGGTTCCCTGAGGTGCCGCACTGGATTTGGGTGCTGAGCGTGGTGCTGATCATCGGTGCCGTCAATCTGATGAGCGTGAAGGTGTTCGGCGAAGTGGAGTTCTGGTTCTCCTTCTTCAAAGTCGCCACCATTATCGTGATGATTCTGGCCGGTTTCGGCATGATCATCTGGGGCCTCGGCAACGGCGGCCAGCCGACCGGGATCCACAATCTGTGGACTAACGGCGGCTTCTTTGCGCACGGCGTGGTCGGTATGCTGCTGTCGCTGCAGATGGTGATGTTTGCCTATGGCGGTATCGAAATCATCGGTATCACCGCCGGTGAAGCGAAAGATCCGGAGAAGTCGATTCCGCGCGCCATCAACTCGGTGCCGTGGCGCATTCTGGTGTTCTACGTCGGCACGCTGTTTGTGATTATGTCGATCTACCCGTGGAATCAGGTGGGAACCTCGGGCAGCCCGTTTGTGCTGACCTTCCAGCATCTGGGCATTGCGGCGGCTGCCTCTATCCTTAATTTTGTGGTGCTGACCGCGTCACTCTCGGCGATTAACAGCGATGTGTTTGGCGTGGGCCGCATGCTGCACGGGATGGCGCAGCAGGGACATGCGCCGAAGGTCTTTATGAAGGTCTCTTCGCGCGGGATCCCGTGGGTGACGGTAGTCGTGATGATGTTCGCCATGCTGATTGCGGTTTATCTCAACTACCTGATGCCGGAAAAAGTCTTCCTGGTCATCGCCTCGCTGGCGACCTTTGCGACGGTGTGGGTCTGGATTATGATTCTGCTGTCGCAGATCGCGTTCCGTCGCAAAATTGGCAAAGAGGCTGCCAGTAAGCTGCAGTTTGCGCTGCCAGGCGGCAGCTGGACTGCTGGCGTCGGCGTAGCCTTCCTCTGCTTTATTATCGGTCTGATTGGTTATTTCCCCGATACCCGCATTTCCCTCTATGTCGGTATGGTGTGGATAGTGGTGCTGCTGCTGGGCTATAAGCTGGTTCGTAAACCCCGCTAATCTCCTGTTCTGCTCTCTCATTCGTGGGGGAGCAGAACACGCTATTTCCCGCGCTTTTATATTCCAGCTCATCTGATTATTTATGTGACCCAATCCACAATATGGAATCCTGTTATCAGGAGCAAAACGCCTGCCTGCGAAATAAGATTATGCCCCGGTTTATTTGCACGAATGCGTATTTTAATTGGCAGTGAATGTGGCCGATAGTGATAACCGGACAGGGGCGATAAGGGAGCTTCATAGGAGTGAGCGTGCAGTCACACAGGCGCTGGCGGGCAGCAGTAGCGGGGCGTGTAAGAAATAAAAAACGGCGAAACCAGTCGCCGAAATACTCAAGAATTACAGGAAAATAGTTAATAAAGGGATGATTGACGTGTCTATCGTAAAACAAAACGAGTAGCGCTGATAGTCAGGCGATTTAAATAAGAAAAGGTCGGAATGGCGTTAATTAACAGCGGTTAACATTATTCAGGCCGCATGGCTGCTGCGGCCTGAATTTCATTAGCCAGGGACTCAGGGCAATATAACCGAAACCGGCAGCACAGCGCTGTTATCCAGTTTTTTCCGTAGCTGAGTCAGCGTGGATTGATAAGGGCAGAGCACGCCGACATCGGTGATTCTGCAGTCAGGCTGATGCCACTCCTGACGTAATAATGGATGTTTATCATCAATCGGTTGTAACTGACGAATCCCATCCAGACTCTGCGCCTGGAAATAGAGCCGCAAAAAACGTTCGCCGCTGCGGGTGTCGCGCCAGCGCTCCAGCACCAGACTACTGCCCGGTGGAATGTTGCCGCGTGAATAGCCTGGCAACTGCCAGCTAAAGCCCATCAGGGTGCGCACCATCGCAATATTGGTGTCATGTGCCACCAGAATCAGCCAGCGGCCCGGCGCGCTATCGGAAGCAATTGCCTCCAGCAGGGCGTTGAGCAATATCGAGCCACGGCGCTGTGCCTGATAGAGCACGTCGTTGCTGAGATCGTAGTTTGCGGTCAGCAGCGGCAGCAGCGTGGTGATCTGCGCGGCCGACGTGATGTGCCCCCAGGCGAGCTGTTCCCACGGCAGGTTTTCGCTGTAGCCCAGTCGCAGCGTCTCCACCATGCTCGCCATCACACTCAGCCCGTAAACGTATGTGTTGCCGTTGCGGGTTTGCCGGAACGACCAGGGCGCATCGAATAAGGGGCACTTTGTTGCTGCCGGGCAGACGGCGGCTTTCAGTTGCCGAATGGCAGGTTGCATCTGCTGTTGCAGCCGCGCCAGATCGCCCGCTTTCTGCTGCTTAGCCGCCAGCTCCTGAGCGGGATCGCTCTGGGTGATCGTCAGCTTTTCACTCTGGAACAGCGGATCGACATCGCCCGCTACGTGATGCACCGGCACGCCACAGCCGGGAAAGGCCCCGTCAGTCAGCGCCGCGGCCGTCGCGCGGGTGCGCTGCAGCGGACTGGCGCGCACGTAGACCTGAGCCGCATCAGGACAGCCCGCGCCCAGCAGGCCGAGCTGGCGATAGTGCTCGCCTTGCCAGCGTCCTTTATTGACCACCGCGCTGTAGCCATGACCGGTCAGCTCGCCATCGGCGGTGGTCCACTGCGTCCAGGGTTGCTGGCTGGCGGCTTCAATCTCTTTACGATTGCCGGGAGTGGGCGGACGCACACCGTGACGGCTCAGTTCGACTACTTTCTCCAGCTGGTAATCCGCCGCCTGTGACGCCGGACTTAACAGCCAGAGAGAACAGAGGATCAGCGCGCAGCGGTACAGGCCTGGCAGCCTCATTTACTCCTCCAGTGCGCGATTACCGGTCAGCGCTTTAATTTTTGGATAAAGGGTCGCATTGGCCAGCAACACCGGGTTGCCGTTTTTGAGTCCTTCGTTGCGCAGATAATCATTAGTGACGCCGCCCGCTTCGCGCATCAGGACGATGCCCGGCAGACTATCCCAGGGATGCATATGCGCTTCATAGTAGCCAATCAGTCGCCCTGCGGCCGCCCAGGCGCTGGTCAGCGCGCCAGAACCGATACGAATAAACATGCCACCCTGTTCAGTTAAGCCGCTAATCAGGCGCGAGACGCTTTCGGCAGGGGTGCGACTGGAGTTGCTGATGCCGAGCAAACCCTCGTTGAGATGCGTCGCGCCATGAACCTGGAGACGGCTCTCATTAACCCACGCACCCTGACCTGCTCGAGCGTGAAACAGCTCCTGATGATTGGGATCGCAGACCACGCCGATCACCGGTTCGCCGTCACAGACCACCGCCAGCGAGACGCACCAGTTAGGCAGGCCGTTGACGAAGCAGGCGGTGCCATCGATGGGATCGACCACCCAGATAAAGGGCGCGCCCTGAACTTCACCGCCGCTCTCTTCGCCATAGACAGCATCGTCAGGAAAGCGCTCAGCGATTAATGTCTTAATCAATGCCTCAACGTTACGATCAGCCTCGCTGACCACGTCCTGCAAATCCCTTTTGTGTTCCACCACCAGTGTCTGACGCTGCTGATACCACGAATAAGCCCGGCTGGCCGCCGCACGGGCGATGTCGCAGGCGTAACGGTAACGCGCGTCAATTTCAGAATGCGAAGCGGATGACATCTTTTCCTCTTATGTCTTTTGGTCAAAACGAACGGAAGGCACGCCTGAACAGGCGGTCTGGCTGTGATATTTACTTAACTATTGTTAAGAAAGGCTTCATTAAGCCGCAGATAGGCAGCAATGGCAAGATGGTGCGGGTCGGGTGAGACACTTTCCCTGCGGACGAAAGCTGGCGTCCGCCAGCCCCGCAGCAGAGGATCGGGTTTTACAGGGTTCTGCTGGTCGCCAGCGCCATTAAACGCGGATAAAAAACAAAAAACAGCGCTTCCAGCTGATCATAGTGTTGAGTGAAATCGTGGTAAGAGTCGCGCAGGGCTGCCAGGCGTGGACGGCGGCTGGCCATGCCGTGCAGCACCCGCTCCAGCCGCGCGGGCTGGGCATAATGCTCAAACCAGCGCTCGCGCCACATCACCGCGTTGAGTTCCTGAAACTCGATGGGGGTATCTGCCAGTTGCGGCATGATTTCACGTTCGGCAGCGGCAGAAAAGTGCACCAGCGTCTGGCCAGGCGTGAAGTGCTGCCAGTGCCGGGCCAGAAAATGGTCCCAGATGACGTCCAGCGTAATGGGTGCCACGCGATAGGTTTCGGCACGGAACAGCTGACGGGCGCTGCGCACTTCCGGCAGCGCATCGGTCATCACATCCAGACGACGGTGCATCAGAATGCCGTCCGCGACGGGCGCAGACCAGTGCTGGTGCGGGTTGCCACGCACAAAATCGGCCATTAAATTGCCGAGTAAGGAGCTGTCGGCCAGCTTAGCCAGATGGAGATGAGCAAGAAAGTTCATGCCGCATTATAGGCTGAACTGCCTTTGCGCAGCCAGTTGTTCAGAATTGGTCGATTTTCCGCTAAACTGTGCCGCCTGTTTTTGCCTGAGAAAGAACTCTTTCATGCGTGTCGCCGATTTTGCTTTTGAACTGCCCGAATCCCTGATTGCTCACTATCCCCAGGCGCAGCGCAGCGGCTGTCGTCTGCTGTCGCTCGATGGCCCCAGCGGGACGCTGTCGCACGGTGTGTTCACCGACGTGCTGGATAAGCTGAATCCGGGCGATCTGCTGGTGTTCAACAACACCCGTGTGATTCCGGCGCGCGTCTTTGGTCGCAAAGCCAGTGGCGGCAAAATCGAGATGCTGGTGGAGCGGATGCTCGACGACAAGCGTGTGCTGGCCCATGTGCGTGCCTCGAAAGCGCCGAAGCCGGGAGCAGAACTGCTGCTGGGCGAAGATGAGAGCGTGAAAGCGACGATGGTGGCGCGTCACGATGCGCTGTTTGAGATTGTGTTTGATGATGAGCGCGCGGTGCTCGACATCCTCAACAGCGTCGGCCATATGCCTCTGCCGCCTTATATCGACCGTCCGGATGAAGAGGCGGATCGCGAGTTGTATCAGACGGTTTACAGCGCCCGTCCGGGTGCCGTTGCGGCACCGACAGCCGGTCTGCATTTTGATGAACCGCTGCTGCAGGCGCTGAAAGAGAAGGGCATTGAGATGGCGTTTGTGACGCTGCATGTCGGTGCGGGAACCTTCCAGCCGGTGCGCGTCGACACCATCGAAGAGCATCACATGCATGCTGAATATGCCGAAGTGCCGCAGGAGGTTGTTGATGCGGTGCTGGCCTGTAAAGCACGTGGCAATAAAGTAGTTGCTGTCGGCACTACATCTGTCCGTTCGCTGGAGAGCGCCGCCAAAGCGAGTCAGGATGCCCTGATTGCGCCGTTCTTCGACGATACCCAGATTTTTATCTATCCGGGCTATGAGTATCAGGTGATTGATGCGCTGATCACCAACTTCCATCTGCCCGAATCGACTCTGATTATGCTGGTCTCGGCGTTTGCCGGTTATCAGCACACCATGGCCGCGTACCGCGCAGCCGTGGCTGAGCAATATCGTTTCTTCAGTTATGGTGACGCGATGTTTATCAGCAAAAATCCGCAGGCGCCGCTGGAAAAAGTGGGCGACTGATTTATTAACCGATAGCCGGAATCGACTGAGAGCGACTGAAGGTTATCTGCATCGGACTGTTTCTCCGATGGAGGCTTTGTGAAATTTGAACTTGATACCACAGACGGGCGCGCACGCCGTGGCCGTCTGATTTTTGATCGCGGTGTGGTGGAAACCCCTGCATTTATGCCCGTTGGCACCTATGGCACCGTTAAAGGCATGACGCCGGAAGAAGTGCAGGAGACCGGCGCGCAGATCATTCTGGGCAATACCTTCCATCTCTGGCTGCGTCCGGGTCAGGAGATCATGAAACTGCATGGCGATCTGCATGACTTTATGCAGTGGAAAGGGCCGATCCTGACCGACTCCGGCGGCTTCCAGGTCTTCAGCCTGGGTGACATCCGTAAAATCACCGAAGCGGGCGTGCATTTCCGTAACCCGATCAACGGCGACCCGATCTTCCTCGATCCGGAAAAATCGATGGAGATTCAGTACGACCTCGGTTCCGACATCGTAATGATTTTCGATGAATGTACACCCTATCCGGCGGACTGGGACTATGCCAAACGCTCGATGGAGATGTCGCTGCGCTGGGCGCAACGCAGTCGTGACCGTTTTGACAGCCTGGGCAATAAAAATGCGCTATTTGGCATTATTCAGGGCTCGGTTTACGAAGATTTACGAGATGTCTCGGTGAAAGGTCTGGTAGAGATTGGCTTTGATGGGTACGCTGTGGGCGGCCTGGCGGTGGGTGAGCCTAAGCAGGACATGCACCGTATTCTTGAGCACGTCTGTCCGCAGCTTCCGCAGGATAAACCGCGTTATCTGATGGGTGTCGGCAAGCCAGAAGATCTGGTTGAGGGCGTCCGTCGCGGCGTCGACATGTTTGACTGCGTGATGCCGACCCGTAATGCCCGAAATGGTCATCTGTTTGTGACCGAGGGTGTGGTGAAAATCCGCAACGCCAGATACAAAGATGACACTGCGCCACTGGATGCGGAGTGTGATTGTTACACCTGTCGCAATTATAGCCGCGCCTACTTGTATCATCTCGACCGTTGTAACGAAATACTGGGCGCGCGTCTGAACACTATCCACAATTTGCGCTATTACCAGCGCCTGATGGCAGGTTTACGCCAGGCCATCGAAGAGGGTAAATTAGAGCGCTTTGTAAACGAGTTCTACCAACGGACGGGCAAAGAAGTTCCGCCTTTAACGTCTGATAATTCATCAATGAGGGAAATTTAATGAGCTTTTTCATTTCTGACGCCGTGGCCGCAGCAGGCGCACCGTCTCAGGGAAGTCCGTATTCTCTGGTGATCATGCTGGTGGTGTTTGGTCTGATTTTCTATTTCATGATCCTGCGTCCGCAGCAGAAACGTGCGAAAGAGCACAAGAAGCTGATGGATTCTATCTCTAAGGGTGATGAAGTGCTGACCAGCGGTGGCCTTGTAGGCCGCGTAACAAAAGTCTCTGACACGGGCTACGTAGCTATCGCGCTGAATGACACCAATGAAGTCGTCATTAAACGTGATTTCGTCGCCGCCGTGCTGCCTAAAGGCACTATCAAGGCGCTGTAATTCTTTCTTCCCTAAGGGAACTGCCGTGTTAAATCGTTATCCTTTGTGGAAGTACGTGATGCTGGTCGTCGTGATTCTCGTCGGCCTGCTCTATGCGCTTCCCAACCTGTATGGTGAGGATCCGGCCGTTCAAATCACTGGTGCGCGCGGAAGCGCCGCCAGTGAGCAGACGTTGGATCAAATTCAGTCCGCATTAAAACAAGACAATATCCAGAGCAAATCTGTTGCGCTGGAAAATGGTGCGATTACCGCGCGCTTCAATAATACGGATGTGCAGTTACGCGCCCGTGAAGCGATCATGAAAGCGTTGGGTGAAAACTACGTTGTTGCGCTGAACCTCGCGCCAGCCACGCCTCGCTGGCTGTCGATGCTGTCAGCAGAACCGATGAAACTCGGTCTCGATCTGCGTGGTGGTGTGCACTTCCTGATGGAAGTGGACATGGACACCGCACTCGGCAAACTGCAGGAGCAGAATGCTGACTCGCTGCGTAGCGACCTGCGCACCAAAAGTATCCCTTACACCACCGTCAACAAAATCGCGAACTACGGCGTGGAAATTCGTTTCCGTGACGCAGCCAGCCGCGATGCGGCGATCTCCTGGCTGACCTCACGTCATCAGGATCTGGTGATCAACAGCAGCGGCAGCGATGCCCTGCGTGCCACCATGAGCGATGCTCGTCTCAGCGAAGCGCGTGAATATGCGGTTCAGCAGAACATTACTATTCTGCGTAACCGTGTGAACCAGCTGGGCGTGGCCGAACCGCTGGTACAGCGTCAGGGTTCCGATCGCATCGTAGTTGAGTTGCCGGGTATTCAGGATACGGCACGCGCTAAAGAGATTCTGGGTGCAACGGCGACGCTGGAATTCCGTCTGGTAAACACCAGCGTGGATCCAACCGCAGCGGCCAGTGGTCGTGTACCGGGTGACTCTGAAGTTAAAGACATGCGTGATGGCCAGCCGGTGGTGCTCTACAAGCGGGTGATCCTGACCGGTGACCATATCACCGACTCGACTTCCAGCATGGATGAGTACAACCAGCCACAGGTGAACATTTCACTGGATGGCGCAGGCGGTAACATCATGTCGAACTTCACCAAGGACAACATCGGCAAGCCGATGGCGACCCTGTTTGTGGAGTACAAAGACAGCGGTAAAAAAGATGCCAACGGCCGTTCAATTCTGGTGAAACAGGAAGAGGTGATTAACGTCGCTAATATCCAGTCTCGTCTGGGGAACAGCTTCCGCATCACCGGTATCAACAACCCGAACGAAGCGCGTCAGCTCTCGCTGCTGCTGCGTGCCGGTGCGTTGATTGCGCCTATCCAGATTGTGGAAGAGCGTACTATCGGGCCGACCATGGGTCAGCAGAACATTACTCAGGGTCTGGAAGCCTGCCTGTGGGGTCTGCTTGCGTCGATCCTGTTTATGGTGGTGTTCTACAAGAAGTTTGGTCTGATTGCGACCAGCGCGCTGCTGGTTAACCTGGTGCTGATTGTCGGCATTATGTCGCTGTTGCCGGGTGCGACTCTGACCATGCCGGGTATTGCCGGTATCGTGTTAACGCTGGCGGTGGCGGTGGATGCCAACGTGCTGATTAACGAACGTATTAAAGAAGAGCTGCGTAACGGGCGCTCGGTCAGCAGGCAATTCATGAGGGCTATAAAGGCGCCTTCTCCAGTATTGTCGATGCGAACGTGACCACCCTGATCAAAGTTATCATTCTTTATGCAGTCGGCACCGGTTCGATCAAAGGCTTTGCTATTACCACCGCAATTGGTATCGCAACCTCAATGTTCACCGCGATTGTCGGTACCCGTGCCATTGTTAACCTGGTTTACGGTGGCAAACGCATCAACAAGCTGTCTATCTGAGGAGTGCGTTGTGGCACAGGAATATAACATTGAGCAGTTGAACCACGGGCGTAAAGTCGTCGACTTTATGCGCTGGGATAAGCTGGCCTTCATCATTTCGGGACTGCTGATTCTCGCCGCGATTGCTATCGTGGGTGTGCGTGGTTTTAACTGGGGACTCGATTTCACCGGTGGTACGGTGATTGAGATCGCGCTGGAAAAACCGGCCGATCTTGAAGTCCTGCGTGGCGATCTGGTGAAAGCGGGCTTTGACGAGCCGCTGGTGCAGAACTTTGGCAGCAGCCGTGACGTCATGGTGCGTATGGCACCGGTTACCGGCCCGGCGGGTACCGAGTTAGGCAATAAAGTGGTGTCGGTGATTAACCAGACCACCCAGCAGAATGCTACCGTTAAGCGTATTGAGTTCGTGGGGCCGAGTGTGGGCAGCGACCTGGCGCAGGCGGGTGCGATGGCGCTGTTGTCCGCGCTGATTGCGATTCTGATCTACATCGGTTTTCGCTTTGAGTGGCGTCTGGCGCTGGGTACCGTGCTGGCGCTGGCGCATGACGTGATCATCACCTGCGGCCTGCTGGCGCTGTTCCGTATTGAAATCGACCTGACGATTGTTGCCTCACTGATGTCGGTGATTGGCTACTCGCTTAACGATAAAATCGTGGTATCGGACCGTATTCGTGAAAACTTCCGCAAGATCCGTCGCGGCAGCTCTTACGATATTACTAACGTGTCACTGACCCAGACGTTAAGCCGTACGCTGATTACCTCGCTGACCACGCTGGCGATGATCCTCATCCTCTTCGTGTTTGGTGGTGCGCTGCTGAAAGGCTTCTCACTGACCATGCTGATTGGTGTGACGATTGGTACGATTTCATCGATTTATGTCTCTTCGGCGCTGGCGCTGAAGCTGGGCATGAAGCGTGAACATATGCTGGTGCAGAAAGTCGAGAAAGAGGGCGCCGATCAGCCTTCTATCCTGCCTTAATCGCCGCAGAGAAATAAAAACGGGCAGCCATGTGGCTGCCCGTTTTTTTTGCACCTGTGATCAGGGTGCAGCAGAGGAGGTCTGGGCAGGTGCATCGCCGGTGACGTTATGCACGCGGACATAACCTGATTGATCCGGTGCAAGACCGCTGAGTCGCAGCGGTATGCTCACCGAATGCTGGGGCAACAGCGAGGCAGGCACCGCTATCGTCTGACTCAGACTGCCGTTACTCAGTGGTTTACCGGTTGCCGGATCGAGTTCGCCCCAGTTCACCGTAGCGTGCAGGGCGGGCAAGGGGCGATCGTCCATTGACCGTACCGTCAGGGTTGTCCGCGAGCCGCTGGCTTCAGCGGTGACAGGCGAGAGCGTCAGTCGCAGCGTGCCGAGCTGGGTTTGCAGCGCCACCGGCGTGTTCGCCTGCGGGATCAGCCAGGCGCCTTGCTGCGAATGGCTGTTTAGCTGCCCCTGAATCTCCAGCGCGCTGGCCTGCGTGGTCAGGTGCTGCATCTGCTGATTAAGCTGACTCACTTCCTGATGCAACTCTCTGACCTGCGGGTTGCTGACGCTACTGCTGCAACCGCTCAGCGTCACCAGAGAGAGCGTCATCGGAACCCAAACCATCCTGCTCATAAGTTATCCTTGTCAGTTATTTTGGAATACGTAAAACCTGGCCAGGATAGATCTTATCAGGATGAGAGAGCATTGGCTTATTCGCTTCGAAAATCTTGTTGTATTCGTTGGCATTTCCATAAACCTGTTTGGAAATTGCGCTCAGCGTGTCGCCTTTTTTCACGGTGTAAAGTTCTGACTCGGCCGCGCTGTCTGTCACGGTCACCTTATCTTCCACTTTGGTGATGCCTGCAACGTTACCGGCTGCGATCAGAATCTTCTCTTTCAGCTCCTGGGAAAGGCCATCGCCCGTCACGGTCACGGTATCGCCATTGACCTTCACATCCACTTTGTCGCTGTCGGGTAAACCGAGTTTGTTGATGTGATCCTGCAGCTTTTTATTCTGGTCATCGCCGCCATTCACGGCATCCCATAATTTTTCACCAGCTTCTTTCACAAAATTAAACAGACCCATACAACCTCCAGTGTGTTAGTGGAACTACGCCGTCTTTCGGCTCTATAAGCGTAGACCCTTTTGCCGTCGCTGATATTTAACATCATTTATGCTGTGCGTGGTGGCACAGGAAAGGCACGGAAGAGATTTTGTTGATTCGCAGTTCGCGCTACACTGTCTGGCCCATCTCTCTCGCGTCAGGAAACGTCATGCATTGCCCATTCTGCTCCGCTGTGGACACCAAAGTGATTGATTCTCGTCTGGTTAGTGAAGGCTCTTCGGTGCGCCGCCGCCGCCAGTGTCTGATGTGTCATGAGCGTTTTACCACCTTCGAGGTGGCGGAGCTGGTGATGCCACGCGTGGTGAAAAGCAATGACGTGCGCGAACCCTTTAATGAAGACAAAATGGCCAGCGGGATGATGAAAGCGCTTGAGAAGCGTCCGGTCAGTGCCGATGCGGTTGAAAGCGCCGTAAACCATATTAAAACCCAGCTGCGTGCCACCGGTGAACGTGAGATCCCCAGTAAGCTGATTGGCAATCTGGTGATGGATGAGCTGAAGAAGCTCGATAAAGTCGCCTACATCCGCTTTGCCTCGGTTTATCGCAGCTTTGAAGACATTCGTGATTTTGGCGAAGAGATCGCCCGGTTACAGGATTAAACCATGGATGAACTTTACATGGCGCGTGCGCTGGAACTGGCGCGACGCGGCCGCTTTACGACGATGCCGAACCCCAATGTGGGCTGCGTGATTGTGCGCGATGGCGAGGTGGTCGGTGAGGGCTGGCATCAGCGCGCCGGTGAACCGCATGCTGAAGTCCACGCCCTGCGCATGGCGGGCGAGAAAGCGCGTGGCGCAACCGCCTATGTCACGCTGGAGCCCTGCAGCCATCATGGCCGTACGCCACCCTGCTGTGATGCGCTGATCGCCGCTGGCGTTACCCGTGTCGTGGCCGCCATGCAGGATCCGAATCCGCAGGTGGCGGGTCGCGGACTGCACCGTCTGCATCAGGCGGGCATTGAGGTCAGCCACGGTCTGATGATGCCGGAAGCGGAGGCGCTGAATCGCGGTTTCCTCAAACGCATGCGCACTGGCTTCCCCTGGATCCAGCTCAAGCTGGGTGCGTCACTGGATGGCAGAACGGCAATGGCCAGCGGCGAAAGTCAGTGGATAACCTCGCCGGCAGCCCGTCGTGATGTGCAGCGCCTGCGTGCGCAGAGCGCCGCCATTCTCAGCAGCAGCGCCACGGTGCTGGCGGACGATCCTTCCCTGACGGTACGCTGGTCTGAACTCAATGCGGAGAGCCAGGCACTGCTTGATGAACAGCAACTGCGTCAGCCGGTGCGGGTGATTATCGACAGCCAGAATCGCGTGACGCCGCAGCATCGGCTCATTGAGCAGCCAGGCGAAACCTGGCTGATGCGTCATCAGCCCGATCAGCAGAGCTGGCCCGCTGACGTAACGCAAATCGCTGTTCCGCTGCGCGAACAGCAGCTGGACCTGGTGGCGATGATGATGCTGCTGGGACAGCGACAGATTAACAGCGTCTGGGTTGAAGCGGGCGCCACGCTGGCCGGTGCCCTGTTGCAGGCCGGACTGGTCGATGAACTGATTGTTTATCTGGCGCCTAAGCTATTAGGTCATGAAGGACGCGGGCTGTGTCAGCTGCCGGGACTGAGCCAGCTGGCTGACGCACCTGCCTTCCGTTTCAGTGATGTCCGCCAGGTCGGTGACGATTTACGCCTGACCCTGACACCACAATAACACGGTCGGAAAAGCGAGAGCACGCCGCCCAAGAGTATGATAGAATCCGCCCCCCTGCGCGGGGCCAACCAAACCCCTGAAAGGATAAGTATGAAAGTTATCGAAGCTGCTGTTGCAACGCCTGAGGCCAATGTTGCCATCGTTATCGCGCGTTTTAACAACTTCATTAATGACAGCCTGCTGGATGGCGCAGTTGATGCCCTGAAACGTATCGGCCAGGTCAAAGATGACAATATCACCGTAGTCTGGGTGCCTGGTGCATACGAACTGCCTCTGGCAGCACGTGCGCTGGCCAACACCGGCAAATATGATGCGATTATCGCACTCGGTACGGTTATTCGGGGTGGCACTGCGCACTTCGAATATGTGGCGGGTGAAGCCAGCTCCGGTATCGCCAGCGTTGCCATGAACAGCGAGATTCCTGTCGCGTTTGGCGTGCTGACCACTGAAAGCATCGAGCAGGCCATT
The DNA here is from genome assembly GCA_902141385.1 of Timema californicum. Classification (NCBI taxonomy): domain Eukaryota; kingdom Metazoa; phylum Arthropoda; class Insecta; order Phasmatodea; family Timematidae; genus Timema; species Timema californicum. The sequence continues at coordinate 716,577 of CABFOW010000004.1, read as the reverse complement.
GAGCGTGCCGGCACCAAAGCGGGTAACAAAGGTGCTGAAGCGGCTCTGACTGCGCTCGAAATGATCAACGTATTGAAAGCCATTAAAGCCTGATTTTTGTAAGGGGAATTTTGTGAAACCTGCTGCTCGTCGTCGCGCCCGTGAGTGCGCTGTTCAGGCGCTTTACTCCTGGCAGTTGTCGAATAACGACATTGCCGATGTGGAATACCAGTTTCTGGCGGAACAGGACGTCAAAGACGTCGACATTACCTACTTCCGCGAACTGCTGTCCGGTGTGGCGACCAACAGTGCGTATCTGGATGGACTGATGAAGCCCTATCTGTCGCGTCAGCTCGAAGAGCTGGGCCAGGTGGAAAAAGCTATCCTGCGCATCTCGCTGTATGAGCTGAGCAAACGTAATGATGTGCCTTATAAAGTGGCCATCAACGAAGGGATTGAGCTGGCGAAAGTCTTCGGTGCCGAAGACAGTCATAAATTTGTTAACGGCGTGCTCGATAAAGCCGGTCCACAAATTCGACCCAATCGCAAATAAACAAAAAGGCCGGCTTGCCGGCCTTTTTTCATGAAGGGTTAAGCGGAACGCAATTATGTCTTGTGGTGAATTTGAACTCATCGCACGCTACTTCAACCGCAGAACACGCAGCCGCCGTGATGTCGAACTCGGCATCGGTGACGATTGTGCGTTACTTAGCGTGCCGGAAAAACAGACGCTGGCGATCAGCACCGATACCCTGGTCGCGGGTGTGCACTTCTTACGGGATATCCATCCTGCCGATCTGGGTTACAAAGCCCTGGCTGTGAATCTCAGCGACCTTGCTGCCATGGGCGCCGATCCCGCATGGCTGACGCTGGCCTTAACGCTGCCGCAGGTCGATGAGAGCTGGCTCTCTGCCTTCAGCGAAAGCCTGTTTGAACTGCTGGAATATTACGACATGCAGCTGGTAGGCGGCGATACCACCCGTGGCCCGCTGAGCCTGACGCTGGCGATTCACGGTCTGGTGCCGCAGGGCCGCGCCCTGAAACGTTCAGGCGCGAAGCCGGGTGACTGGATTTACGTGACCGGTACGCTGGGTGACAGCGCGGCGGGCCTGGCGCTGCTGCAGCATCACTGCCGCATCAGCGATCCGGCGGTGCATGAAGCGCTGATTAAACGTCATCTGCGTCCTATGCCGCGCATTCTGCAGGGCCAGGCGCTGCGTTCGCTGGCCTCCTCAGCGGTGGATCTTTCCGACGGCCTGATTTCCGATCTCGGCCACGTGCTGAAAGCCAGCGGCTGTGGCGCACGGCTTAATCTGGATGCGTTGCCCCTTTCGGCTGCGCTGCGCGATCATTTCGACCCTGAGCAGGTATTGCGCTGGGCGCTGAGTGGCGGAGAAGATTACGAACTCTGCTTCACGGTGCCCGAGGTCAATCGCGGTGCGCTGGATGTGGCGCTGGGTCACCTGGGCGTGCCCTATACCTGCATCGGACAGATGGCACCGGAGTCGGAAGGCTTAACGCTGCTGGATAATGGCAAGCCCGCCACATTCCGTCATAAAGGGTTTGATCACTTTGATGCTAAATAACGACGTGGCGAAGAGTCGCCTGCGGATGAGCAATCCCTGGCATCTGCTGGCGACCGGTTTCGGTAGCGGATTAAGCCCGGTCGTGCCTGGCACCATGGGATCGCTGGCGGCGATTCCGTTCTGGTGGCTGATGACCTATCTGCCGCAGGATCTCTATTCGCTGGTGGTGCTGGTCGGTATCTGCGTTGGCGTCTATCTCTGCCATCGCACTGCCAAAGATATGGGCGTACACGATCACGGCAGCATTGTCTGGGATGAGTTTATCGGCATGTGGATTACGCTGATGGCGATTCCGGTTAACAGCTGGCAGTGGGTTCTGGGTGGCTTTGTGCTGTTCCGTATTCTTGATATGTGGAAGCCGTGGCCGATTCGCTGGTTTGATCGCAATGTGCATGGCGGCATGGGCATTATGGTGGATGACATTATTGCTGGCGTGATTTCCGCTGCCATGCTGTATGGCTTTGGGGTCTGGCTGGCGGGTTAACTGCCGGGACTCCTCACACAGCGACAGAAGGAGACGCCCGGGCAGGGCGTCTCCTTTCTCTGATTTTATTCGAATCCTACCGGCTGATGCGGCTGATAGACCTCTTCCAGCAGCGCAACTTCCTCGTCACTCAGCGTGACATCCACTGCCTTCACCAGATCCTCAAACTGCTCAGCACGCGACGCACCAATAATCGGTGCTGTGACGGCAGGCTTGCTCAGCAGCCAGGCCAGAGCCACCTGCGCCCGCGTTACACCTTTATCTTCCGCCACCTGCGCCAGCCGCTCTGCAATCACCGCATCATTCTCTTCAGTATTATCATAGAGCGACGCCATGACTTTGTCAGAGGTGGAACGCGCGGTATTTTCACCCCACGGGCGGGTCAGCTTACCGCGTGCCAGCGGACTCCACGGCAGCACGGCAATCTGCTCTTTCAGGCAGAGCGGATGCATTTCACGCTCCTCTTCGCGCTGAATCAGGTTGTACTGATCCTGCATGCTGACAAAGCGATGCCAGCCCTGTTCCGACTGCATCTGCAACGCCTGGGCAAACTGACTGGCGTGCATCGACGAGGCACCGATATAACGTGCTTTGCCAGACTGCACGACTTCATGCAGCGCTTCCAGCGTCTCTTCCAGCGGTGTCTCATAATCCCAGCGGTGAATCTGCAGCAGGTCGACATACTCCATGCCGAGGCGCTGCAGGCTGTCATCAATGGATTGCAGAATATTCTTGCGCGACAATCCCTGTGACAGATTGGTCAGCGGGAAATAGACTTTGGTGGCAACCACGATCTCTTCACGGCGGGCAAAGTCTTTCAGCGCCCGTCCCAGAATCTCTTCGCTGCTGCCATCTGAATAGCTGTTGGCGGTATCGAAAAAGTTGATCCCCGCGTTCAGCGCCTGCTGGATCAGCGGACGGCTGCTCGCTTCCGGCAGCGTCCAGGCATGGTTGCCGCGCGTCGGCTCGCCATAAGTCATGCAGCCAAGACAGAGACGCGACACCTGCAGATCGGTGGTACCCAGTTGAATCGTTTTCATGGTGGAGGCTCCTGCGAAAGTGGAAAGGTCTTAGCATAGCAGGATGTTGCGCTCCCCGAGGGGGGAGCGCAGCGAGGAGAGGTTACTGCGCCAGCCAGCGGGCGATCTGCTGCTGAATGCCCTCCGCGTCCAGCAGATAGTCATGACGCACTTCATCCTGCGTACCCTGCGGGATGAACTCATCAGGCAGACCGATGTTCAGCACCGGAACAGCCAGACGTTTCGCCATAACAAATTCATTAACGCCACTGCCGGCACCGCCTTTGATGGCACCTTCTTCCAGCGTAATCAGCGAGTCGTGCGTGGTGGCGAGCTCGGCAATCAGCGCCTCATCCAGCGGCTTCACAAAGCGCATATCGACCAGAGTCGCATTCAGCGCTTCCGCCGTGGCGGCCGCTTCCGGCAACAAAGTGCCGAAGTTCAGAATCGCCAGCTTTTCACCCTGACGTTTCACCACGGCTTTACCCAGCGGCAGGCTCTGCAGCGGTGCCAGTGGCGTACCGACACCGGTACCGCGCGGATAGCGCACTGCACTTGGACCATCCTGATAGTGATAGCCGGTGTAGAGCATCTGCCGACACTCATTTTCATCGCTGGGGGTCATGATCACCATATCCGGCACGCAGCGCAGATAGGCGAGATCAAACGCGCCCTGGTGAGTCTGACCATCCGCGCCAACAATACCACCGCGATCGATAGCAAACAGGACCGGCAGTTTCTGGATGGCGACGTCATGGATCAGCTGATCGTAGGCGCGCTGCAGGAAGGTGGAGTAGATAGCAACAATCGGTTTATAGCCGCCAATCGCCATACCGGCAGCGAAGGTCACTGCGTGCTGCTCGGCAATCGCCACATCGAAATATTGTTTCGGGAATTCGCGTGAGAAGGCCACCATGCCTGAGCCTTCGCGCATTGCTGGCGTAATCGCCATCAGTTTCGGATCGTCGGCGGCCATTTCGCACAGCCAGTTACCGAAGATTTTAGAGTAGCTCGGCAGGCCTTCTGCGCTTTTTGGCAGTTCGCCAATCGCCGGATCGAATTTAGGCACGGCGTGCCAGGCAATAGGATCTTCCTCTGCCGGGGCGTAGCCTTTGCCTTTCTTCGTCATGATATGCAGGAACTGCGGCCCTTTCAGGCTGCGCATGTTGCTCAGCGTATTGACCAGCGTCAGCACATCATGACCATCTACCGGGCCGATATAATTAAAGCCCAGCTCTTCAAACAGCGTGCCCGGCACGACCATGCCTTTGAGATGCTCTTCGGTGCGTCTTACCAGCTCTTTGATCGGTGGCAGGCTGGTCAGCACACGCTTGCTGCCTTCGCGCAGTCGCGCGTAGGTTTTACCCGACAGGATCTGCGCCAGACGGTTATTCAGCGCACCGACGTTTTCGGAGATCGACATCTCGTTGTCGTTGAGGATCACCAGCATGTCCGGCTTGATATCACCGGCGTGGTTCATCGCCTCAAACGCCATGCCAGCGGTGATGGCGCCATCGCCAATAATACAGGCGGTGCGACGACCCTGACCTTCACGTTCTGCCGCCGCGGCCATGCCGAGTGCACTGATGGAGGTTGACGAATGACCGACGCTCAATACGTCATATTCACTTTCGCCGCGCCATGGAAACGGGTGTACGCCATTTTTCTGACGAATCGTACCGATGCGATCGCGGCGACCAGTCAGAATTTTATGCGGATAAGCCTGATGACCCACATCCCATACCAGATGGTCAAAGGGGGTGTTATAGACATAATGCAGCGCGACCGTCAGTTCGACCACGCCCAGACCCGACGCAAAATGGCCGCTGGAGCGGCTTACACTGTCTAACAGATACTGACGCAGTTCATCACAGAGCGCAGGCAGCTTCTCTTTCGGCAGGGCGCGCAGCTCCTGAACCGTGTTTGCCAGCGCCAGTGTCGGGTATTTAGCAATATCAAAACTCATCAGAGACTCATTATGGAAGTTATTTGTCGCGTTCAATTATGAAGCTCGCCAGCGCCTGCAGTGCTGTAGTGTTATAAGAGTGCGCAGCGAGCAATTCTAACGTATCAAGTGCTTCCTGATACAAATCCCGCGCTTTAGCTTGGGCATTTTCAAGGCCTAACAGTGAAGGATAGGTGCTTTTTCCCAGATGCTGATCGGCACCCTGCCGTTTTCCGATCACCGCTGTGTCACCGATCACATCCAGAATGTCGTCCTGCACCTGAAACGCGAGACCAATGGCCTCTGCATAACGGTCGAGCAGCGGCAGGGCTTCACGGCCAGCATCGCCCGCCGTTAAGGCGCCTAACCGTACCGCTGAACGGATCAGCGCGCCGGTTTTATGGCGATGGATCTGCTCCAGCTGGTAGAGATCCACAGATTGACCTTCCGCCGCTAAATCAAGCGCCTGTCCGCCACACATGCCGGCCACGCCGCTGGCTTTCGCCAGTTCAGAGAGCATCATCAGACGATATTCAGCGCTGACACCGGGCATCGCTTCGTCGGCCAGAATTGAAAAGGCCAGCGTCTGCAGGGCGTCGCCCGCCAGAATCGCGGTATCTTCGCCATATTTAATGTGACAGGTTGGCTGCCCGCGACGCAGTGCATCATCGTCCATTGCGGGGAGATCGTCATGAATCAGAGAGTACGCATGAATGCATTCAACCGCGGCGGCGGGGGCATCCAGACTCGCCGGGTCGGCGTGGAGCATTTCGCCGGTAGCGTAGACCAGAAAAGGACGCAGGCGTTTACCGCCTAATAATGCCCCATAATGCATGGCATTCACCAGAGGAGAACTCTGAAAAGGAAGTGGCTCTATAAAACGCGTCAGCGCGCCATTAACCTGCTGCTGATACGCGTCGAGTAATCGGGCGAAATCCATTAGCTGTTTTCCGGCGTGAAAGCAGTGAGGTCGGCATCTTTATCATCGTTCAGCAGAATACGGACCCGCTGTTCAGCCTGCTGAAGCGTCTGCTGGCCAGTCCGCGCCAGCTGCACGCCGCGCTCAAATTCGTTCAGGGCTTCTTCCAGCGGCAGTTCACCACTTTCCAGACGGCTGACAATCTGCTCCAGCTGCTGCAATGACGTTTCAAAGCTGGCTGGCTGTTCGGCTTTTTTCGGCATATTTCGTGTCGACTCACGGTTGGGACATTATCTCGCAATCGGTCATGGTAGCTGAGACCCTATGATTAGCAAAATAATCAATGCGGCGGCTGATGAAGAAGCAGTCACCTGACAAAGGTGATATACTCCCGCGCCTCGGATGCGGTTGCGCCTTGCAGCCCGCAATTTTGTGATTTTACCAGCTAAGTGCTGCCTGTTTTAGCACTTATTTGCCCAACGAAGCTGTGTCGCCGCCATGAAGTTTATCATCAAGTTATTTCCTGAAATCACCATCAAGAGTCCGTCGGTGCGTTTGCGCTTTATCAAGATTCTTGCCAGCAATATCCGCAACGTCCTGAAAACCGTTAGCGATGAAATCGCCGTTGTGCGTCACTGGGATCACATTGAAGTGCGTTCGAAAAATCCGGTGCTGCGGGACATTATTCCCGATGAGCTGACGCGCATTCCGGGAATTCATCACGTTTTAGCGGTTGAAGATCGTGAGTACACCGATATTCATCACATCTTTGAACAGACTTTAGCGCAGTATCGCGACAGCCTTGAAGGGAAGAGCTTCTGCGTGCGTGTTAAACGTCGTGGTAAGCATAGCTTCAGTTCACAGGATGTGGAGCGCTATGTTGGCGGTGGTCTGAATCAGCATATTGAAAGCGCCCGCGTGCAGCTTAAAAATCCCGATGTGACGGTGAACCTTGAAGTTGAAGAGAATCGTCTGACGCTGGTGACTGCGCGCTACGAAGGTCTGGGCGGTTTCCCGATCGGCACGCAGGAAGATGTGCTGTCGCTGATTTCCGGTGGCTTTGACTCCGGCGTCTCCAGCTATATGCTGCTGCGTCGCGGCAGCCGCGTACATTACTGCTTCTTTAATCTTGGCGGTGCCGCCCATGAGATTGGCGTCCGTCAGGTTGCGCACTATCTGTGGAATCGTTTTGGTCGTTCACACCGCGTGCGGTTCGTGGCGATCAATTTTGAGCCGGTAGTGGGTGAGATCCTCGAAAAAGTGGATGACGGTCAGATGGGCGTGGTGCTGAAGCGCATGATGGTGCGTGCCGCCTCGACGATTGCTGAGCGCTACGGCGTGCAGGCGCTGGTTACCGGTGAAGCGGTGGGTCAGGTGTCGAGCCAGACGCTGACCAACCTGCGCCTGATTGATAACGCCTCTGATACGCTGATTCTGCGTCCGCTGATCTCTCATGACAAAGAGCACATCATCAGGATTGCCCGTGAGATTGGCACCGAAGATTTCGCCAGCACCATGCCGGAATATTGCGGTGTGATCTCAAAAAGCCCGACCGTGAAAGCGGTGAAAGAGAAGATCGAGGCTGAAGAGCAGAATTTCGACTTCACGATTCTGGATCGGGTCATTGAAGAGGCGACCAACGTCGATATCCGTACCATCGCTGAGCAGACAGAAGAAGAGGTGGTTGAAGTTGAGACCGTCGCCCTGCTGAGCGAGAACGACGTGGTGCTGGATATCCGCTCTATTGATGAGCAGGAAGAGAAGCCTCTGGCACTGAAAGCCACGGAAGTGAAATCGCTGCCGTTCTACAAACTCAGTACGCAGTTTGGCGATCTCGATCAGAACCGGACCTGGTTGCTCTACTGCGATCGTGGTGTGATGAGCCGTCTGCAGGCACTCTATCTGCATGAGCAGGGCTTTAAAAACGTGAAAGTCTACCGCCCGTAGTGACGCCTCAGAGCCAGTCAGCGCCTGTTCAGGTCTGACTGGCTGCATTGCTTAACAGAGATCGTTTTAACTCAGCGTGTTTACGCCTGATAGTCATAAATGCCGGGAGCCAGCACCAGCTGTGCGGCAACCTCGCGCGCCATCTCTTTTCCTGCCAGCAGATCGATCAGCTTCAGCGCAAAATCCATTGCCGTGCCAGGCCCCTGGCTGGTCAGCAGATTGACGCGTGGATCCCAGACCACACGCCGCTCCATCCACTTGTCTGACGGAATGGTCTCTTTTAAGCCGGGAAAGCCGGTCATATTGCCGACCGGGAAGAGATCGTGAGGGATCAATACTGTGCCTGCCGCGGCGCAGATAGCGGCGACGATCCTTTCATTGAGGTGAAACTGGCGTACCGTTTCGACTAACAGCGGACTGTCACGGAAGGTTTCGGCGCCTTTCAGGCCGCCGGGCAGGACGATGGCGGCGAAATCATTGTCGGCGACTTCGACCAGCGTCACGTCAGCCAGCAGACGAACTCCGCGTGAGCAGACGATCTCCCGGTTGCCGTCGCTTTCGACGCTGGCGGTGACAACGTTCAGCCCGGCCCGTACCAGCAGGTCGATGGTGGTGACAGCTTCGGTTTCTTCACTGCCATGTGCCAGGCAAACCAGCACTGATGCGTTCGCGGTCATAATGGGACTCCTTGCGTTTTACAATGTCATACAGACGGGTATTCTCCGTCAGCACCAGGCCGTGCGTCCGGGCGCGGCGCAGCAGAAAGCCGCTGATATAGTCGATTTCGGTGAGGCGCTGGGCGCGTATGTCCTGCAGCATCGAAGAGGTGTTGGCTGCGGTGCTTTCAATCACGTCGAAGATGATGTCCTGCAGGCTTTCGCTGGCAACGTTCTGACCTTCGCGCTCCATGACCCAGCTGATCTCTTCGCACAGTTGCGCGATCTGCTCCGGATACGCGCGCAGGGCACCGTTCTGGCACTCATACTCCACGCTAAGCGGATTGATGATGCAGTTCACTGCCAGCTTGCGCCAGCAGGCCGCCCGGATGTTGTCATGCCAGGCGACATCAGGCAGGGCATGATGCAGAATATCGGCGAGATCGCTGTAAGCGGCGCTTTTGCGGTTACCGGGGCCGATGTGGGTGATGCCACTGGCTATGTGTTTGATAACGGTGCCGTCGCGCATCGCCGCATGGGTGGTGACGCCTCGCAGCAGCGGCTGAGTCAGCCCTTTGAGCTCTTCCAGCGTCCCCATGCCGTTGTGCAGCAGGAGGACCGGGCAGTTTTCTGGCAGCACGCTTTCCAGATTTTTCACCGCGGGCGAGACCTGCGGGGCTTTGAGCGTGACCAGCAGCAGCTGGCTTTCTGCCAGAAACAGCGGATCGTTGGCGATAAACGTGCGATTCGAAATGTTACCCTGTGGATCAATCACATTGGCTGAACAGTAGGGCTGCGGCACCCGCAGCCATCCCTGCACCTCATGTCCCTGGCGGGCAAGGGTTGTCATCCAGATCTGACCCAGAGCGCCGCAACCTAACACGGTAATTTTCATGCTGCCTCCCGCTGGCGGGCTATCCATCTATTATTTACTGTCACACTTTCATTATAGCGTTGTGTGCAGCCTGATTTTATTTAGCACCTTAAGACGCGTATTATGCATGTCACTTTAGCGTCAGGAGAAGAAGAGATGCCATCTTTCGATATCGTTTCAGAAGTCGATCTGCAGGAAATTCGCAATGCGGTGGAAAATGCCAACCGTGAAGTGTCTACCCGCTTCGATTTCCGCAACGTGAGCGCCGAGTTTGAGCTCAACGAAAAGAATGAAACCATCAAAATTACCAGCGAGTCCGATTTTCAGGTTAAGCAGCTGGTTGATATTTTGCGTGAGAAGTTACTGAAGCGCGGGATTGAAGGCGGTGCTTTAGAGGTGCCGGAAGAGATTGAGCACAGCGGCAAAAGCTGGGCGGTCGATGCCAAACTGAAAAAAGGCATTGAAAGCGACGTGGCGAAGAAGCTGGTGAAGCTGATCAAAGACAGCAAGCTGAAAGTGCAGACCCAGATTCAGGGTGAAGCATTGCGTGTAACCGGCAAAGCGCGTGATGATTTGCAGGGTGCGATGGCAATCGTGCGCGGCAGCAATCTGGGGCAGCCATTCCAGTTTAAAAACTTCCGCGATTAAGCGGGGGCCGGCTGAATTTCAGCATGAATGCAGTGATAAAAACCCGGCTAAGGCCGGGTTTTTTGTTGTTGAGCGAGAGGTCGTCTGGATGATAGCGTTCTGGCTCAGGCTCCCATCGCCTTGGATTTATGAGTCGTCTGTAAGAAGACTTGTGCCGGGTTTGGCGCGGTTGAGCCTATGCTGGCCCCCTTGCTTTGAGTTTATAAGCTGTCTGAAACCAGAATTGAGTTGGATTTGAGTCTATTAACAGATTCAACTCCTGGGGGAACTTAGCAGCAACTCAAAAGCTCAGGGGCGCAGGGGGCACGGTCAGAGGAGGAAAGCGTCCCGCGCCAGGACGGCGCGGGACGAGCGTGCCATGGATGGCGGCTTTTGCGACTTTCCGATCTGACCGTGTACCCTGTGCCAGCTCGATCTCACAGCGAAATGGGCTGATGTTGCTCACCCTATCAAGCTGGCTCTCTGGGCCTGCTTCCTAAGTCAGATCGATCTCACAGCTAACATGCCAAACCGGTTTTTTATCAGCAACTACCCAGCAGAGCTTCCAGCTCAGGGCGGCTGGTAACCTTGCTATCAATTTTGATGTAGGCGCTTTTCTCTTCGGGCACGATAAACACAGAGTTAACGCCCGGCTGCGCTTTCAGGCGCTGCTCCAGATTCGGCACAGCCAGTGCGGCATCACTCAGCACGATGCGCAGGCTGCTGACATAAGGCGGTTCCTGCATTGTCATGCTGACAAACAGCCAGGCTGCGGCCACCATCGCGCCAACCAGGAAAACGGTCTGCGCATCGAAATGACCAAATACCCAGCCACCCATGCTGCCGCCAACGGCCACGCCCAGGAACTGGCTGGTGGAGTAGATCCCCATCGCCGTGCCTTTGTAGCCTGCGGGCGACTCTTTACTGATCAGCGAAGGCAGAATAGCTTCCATCAGGTTAAAGGCGAAGAAGAAGAGCTGAACACCCACTACCAGCGTCCAGAAATGTCCTTCCGCGCCCCACAATACGATCTCAGCAATGACAATCATCCCGACGCAACCGACAAAGACACGCTTCATGCGGCGCTTCACTTCGGCATAAATGATGAAGGGTACTACGCCAGCAAAAGCGATCAGCATGGTGGAGAGATAGACTTTCCAGTGTTCGGGAGCCGGGAAGCCTGCCTGCTCAAACTGCCCCGGCAACGCGACAAAGCTCGACATCAGCAGGACGTGCAGGCAGAAAATACCGATATTGAGCTTCACCAGACGTGGGTTAGCCAGCACTTTGCGGAAGCTGCCTTTAACCATCCCTGATTCACGGTTCAGGACATGATGGGAGGCCGATGGCACCACCAGCAGGGTGATCACGATACCCAGCGACGCCAGAATCGCAATCATCCAGAACAGCGCATGCAGGCCCAGAGCGTGAGTAACAATCGGGCCGACCACCATGGCGATCGCGAAGGTAACGCCAAAACTGATGCCGATAAACGCCATTGCTTTGGTGCGGTTCTGCTCACGGGTTAAATCGGATAACAGCGCCATCACGGCAGCGGCAATCGCGCCTGAGCCCTGAAGCGCACGGCCCAGAATAATGCCCCAGATGGAGTCGGTGCAGGCAGCAATAATACTGCCCAGGACAAACAGCAACAGTCCGCCAACGATCAACGGCTTACGCCCGATGCGATCGGAGAGCAGACCAAAAGGAATCTGAAATATCGCCTGGGCAAGGCCATAAATGCCGATTGCCAGGCCAATTAAGGTTTCACTCGCGCCCTGTAATGCCATGCCATAAGTGGTCAGTACCGGCAGGACCATAAACATTCCCAGCATACGCAGGGAAAAGACCGTACCGAGGCCCCATGTGGCGCGCAGCTCCACCGGAGTCATTTTATTATCGTTCATTCCAACCTCTGTTAATGTGCTGCATTCATTCTAGGGGGCGGGGCAGGGCGGGTAAAACAATAGTTTTTAAGCAGTGGTAACAAAAAGAAAGGGCGCGAAAATCGCGCCCTTTTCATGCTGTATCGGTGCCGGTTACCAGACGTAAGTCAGCAGGTCCTTCGAGGCCGGAGCCATCGAATCCACCGACATCATCACGCTCAGTGCGGTGATGGTCACGATAGAGAAGACAAACAGTTTACGTGCCCAGACACGGTCATCAGCGGTTTTATAACCCGATAACGCCATGCCCAGCCACCAGACGCTGACCGCAGCAGCCACCACCAGATATTTGTAGCCCGCGTAGCCTCCCAGCGTCAGCATCAGCGTGGCAATCATAAACGCCAGGATATAGAGCGTAATATGATTTTTAGCCACGGAAATGCCTTTCACCACCGGCAGAACCGGGATGTTCGCTGCCTGGTAATCTTTAAAGCGGAAGATGGCAATCGCGTACGAGTGCGGCATCTGCCACAGGCTAAAGATCGCCAGCAGGATTAGTGCGCCAGCATCAAACTGGTTAGAGACCGCGCAGTAGCCGATAACCGGCGGCGCAGCACCCGACAGACTGCCAATCAGCGTACCGTAAACGGAATTACGCTTCATGTAGAGACTGTAGATGCCCACGTACACCACGAAGCCCATCACCGCCAGCCACATGGCCAGCGGATTAGCACCGAAGTAGAGCAACGCAAAGCCAGAAATACCCAGCACAGTGGCATAAACCAGGCTTACTTTCGCGGAGATGAGGCCTTTTACCAGCACCCGATTCCTGGTTCTCTCCATCTTGATGTCAATGTCGCGGTCGATCACGTTGTTAAACACACAACCCGATGCAACCACCAGTGACACGCCCACCAGGGTGATGAGAAACAGGGCGTAATCCGTGTTGCCTTTGGAAGCCAACAGAAATCCGCCGATCACAGAAATTAAATTCCCGAAAATAATTCCTGGTTTTGTAACTTGCAGGTATTGCTTAAACATTACGCGTGACTCTTTAGTGAGGCATCATGTTGTAGTTGAGGTTCCACATGATCCACAGTGAGCCTACTACGACAATCAGGATGATGATGGCCGAGAAGACAATGGCTACCATGTTCCAGCCACCCTCAGATTTGCTGTCTAAGTGCAGGAAGTAGACCAGGTGAACCAGCACCTGAATTACCGCACATACCAGAACAACACCAAGGATAGTACCGTGAGATGCACTGCCATCCATTACCATCCAGAACGGGATTGCCGTCAGGATGATAGAGAGGATGAAGCCGATCATGTAGGACTTCACGCTACCGTGTGAAGCGCCATGTTCGTTAACAGAATGACTCATTACATGGCTCCCATCAGGTAAACAACGGTGAAGACGCAAATCCAGACCACGTCCAGGAAGTGCCAGAACAGGCTCAGACACATGATACGGGTGCGGTTAGTCGCGTTCAGGCCACGTTTGGAAATCTGGAACATCAGAACCAGCATCCAGATCAGACCTGAGGTCACGTGCAGACCGTGGGTACCGACCAGCGTAAAGAAGCCAGACAGGAAGCCACTGCGATCCGGACCAAAGCCTTCAGCAATCAGATGATGGAATTCATAGATTTCCATTCCGATGAAGCCCAGACCGAACAGGAAGGTCAGCGCCAGCCAGCCGATAACGGCACCTTTTTGCTCCTTGTTCATGGAGATAACAGCCATGCCGTAAGTGATCGAACTCAACAGCAGCAGGGCGGTTTCTACCAGAACAAACGGCAGCTCAAAGATATCTTTACCTGCCGGGCCACCGGCAGTGTTGTTGACCATGACAGCATAGGTCGCAAACAGGGTTGCGAAGATAATGCAGTCACTCATCAGGTAGATCCAGAAGCCAAAGACTTTATTGGCTCCTGCATCGTGATGCCCATGCTCCGCATGGGCGTCGTGGTGATGTTTAATCAGAGTTTCAGTTGACATTATTTCAGACCTGCTTTGCTGATTTCGTCAAAGTGCTGGTTCTCAATCTTCTGAACTTCGGCAACCGGAACGTAGTAATCCACGTCTTCGTCGAAGCTCTTCACGATCCAGGAAACGATCATGCCGAGGAATGAAACACCCGCCAGCCACCAGATATGCCAGATCAGCGCGAAACCCATTACCGTTGCAAATGCGCAGATGATAATTGCGGCACCGCTGTTTTTCGGCATATGAATCTCTTCATAAGATTCCGGCTGTTTGTACGCTTCGCCTTTCTCTTTCATTTCCCAGAAAGCGTCACGCTCATGCACATGCGGGATGACAGCAAAGTTATAGAACGGTGGTGGTGAAGAGGTTGCCCACTCCAGCGTACGACCGCCCCATGGGTCACCCGTCACATCACGGTTCTGATCGCGGTCACGTACCGAGACGTAGAACATGGTCAGCTGACACAGAATACCCAGCGCAATCAGACCAGCACCGCCCGCAGCTACCACCAGTAAGGTGTGGAACTGTGGATCGATATCCTGGCTCAGACGACGCGTCATACCCATGAAGCCCAGTGCGTACAGCGGCATAAAGGCAACGAAGAAGCCAATGATCCAGAACCAGAATGCGCGCTTGCCCCAGGTTTCGTTCAGGGTGAAGCCAAATGCTTTCGGGAACCAGTAGGTCACGCCCGCCATACAACCGAACACCACACCACCGATGATAACGTTATGGAAGTGTGCAATCAGGAACAGGCTGTTGTGCAGAATAAAGTCAGCACCCGGAACGGCCAGCAGTACGCCGGTCATACCCCCTACAGAGAAGGTTACCAGGAAGCCAACGGTCCACAGCATGGCAGAGTGCATCTGAATGCGGCCCTGATACATGGTGAACAGCCAGTTAAAGATTTTAACCCCGGTCGGAATCGCGATGATCATCGTCATGATACCGAAGAAGGCGTTAACGTTGGCACCTGCACCCATGGTGAAGAAGTGGTGCAACCAGACGATAAACGACAGCACGGTAATGGCGATGGTCGCCCAAACCAGTGAGGTATAACCAAACAGACGTTTTTTGGAGAAGGTCGCGGTAATTTCTGCGAACACACCAAACACCGGCAGTACCAGGATATACACTTCCGGATGGCCCCAGACCCAGATCAGGTTGACGTACATCATCATGTTCCCGCCCATTTCATTGGTGAAGAAATGGAAGCCGAGATAACGATCAAGGGTCAACAGCGCCAGGGTCACGGTCAGAACCGGGAACGCAGCGATGATCAGGACGTTGGTGCACAGCGCGGTCCAGGTAAATACCGGCATTTTGAACAGGCTCATGCCCGGTGCACGCATCTTCAGGATGGTCACGAAGAAGTTAATACCGGTTAAGGTCGTACCAATACCTGAAAGCTGAAGGCTCCAGATCCAGTAATCGACCCCGACCCCGGGACTGTACTCCGCGCCGGAAAGCGGCGGATAAGCCAGCCAGCCGGTCTGTGCGAACTCGCCCACACCCAGCGACAGGTTAACCAGGATCACACCGACCGCAGTAAACCAGAAGCTCAGGTTGTTCAGGAACGGGAACGCAACGTCACGTGCACCAATCTGCAACGGAACCGCGATGTTCATCAGGCCAACCACGAACGGCATCGCCACGAAGAAGATCATAATCACGCCATGCGCGGTAAAGATCTGGTCGTAGTGGTGCGGTGGCAGAATGCCCGCTTCACCGGCCGAAGCCATAACCTGCTGGGTACGCATCATAATGGCATCAGCGAAACCACGAATCAGCATGACGAACGCCATGATGATGTACATGATACCCAGGCGTTTGTGGTCGACTGACGTCAGCCATTCAGACCACAGATATTTCCACTTACCAAAATAGGTGAGCGCAGCAACCAGCGCTGCACCACCTATCAGGATAGCGGCAACCGTAACCATGATAATCGGCTCATGGTACGGCACTGCATCAAGTGTTAATTTTCCGAACATCGTATTATTCCTCGGCTCCCGCGGAAGCGGCGTGACTCATGTCCATACCTTCATGTTTTGGCATGTCCATTTTCCCGTGGCTCATCTTGAACTTGTCGATGACTTGCATGAACAGTTTCGGATCAGCTGAAGAGAAATATTCCACCGGGTGATTTTCGCTTGGCACAGCCACTTTCTCGAAATCATCCATAGTGTTCAGCGTGTTAGGGGCTGCTTTGACTTTAGCCACCCACTGCTGGAATTCCGCATCGTCTTTGGTTGCAATGGCTTTAAACTTCATGCCAGAGAAACCACGACCACTGAAGTTCGCAGAGATACCGTCGAAAATTCCCGGCTCATTTGCAATCAGATGCAGCTTGGTCTGCATACCAGCCATCGCATAAATCTGGCTGCCGAGCGTTGGGATGAAGAAAGAGTTCATGACGGAGTTAGACGTGATTTTGAAGTTCACCGGAGTATTTGCCGGGAAGGCAATCTGGTTCACGGTCGCAATACCCTGTTCCGGGTAAATGAACAACCATTTCCAGTCCAGTGCAACCACATCGATCTCAACCGGTTTCACATCAGATTGCAGCGGTTTGCTGGGCTCCAGTGCGTGGGTTGATTTCCAGGTCAGCACGCTGAGGAAGAGAATGATCAGGATCGGAATGGTCCAGACCACGGCTTCCACTTTGTTAGAGTGTGACCAGTTAGGGCTGTACTTCGCATTCGTGTTGGACGCCCGATATTTCCAGGCAAACACCACGGCCATCAGGACTGCGGGGATGACGACGATCAACATCAGGCCAAAGGCAGTCAGTATCAGCGAACGTTGCTCCAGTGCAATCTGTCCTTTGGGATTTAACAATGCACTATCGCAGCCACTCATTAATAAAGTGCCTGCAATTAATGACAAAATCCCCAAACTTTTATTGTATTTACTGAGTCTCATTTAACGACCTCAATGACAAAGGGCTCTATTGTCGTTTAAGTGTGCGCGCATTTTACGGGAAGGTTTATGCAGTGTAAACCAGCTTAAGGATGTGTCAGATACGTGTTGACACCTTTTGCTAAGGGTGTCACAGATGTTGCGCCAGGTGACAAATAATTAACGCAGACAAGCAGTTGGCATCAATATAACAAAAACCAATGGAAGTAACCGTAAAAAAATCAGGGAAAGGAATAACCCTTACTTTTAACTCCCAAATATTTAACAAGTCTGCATCATTTGCGCGATGAAATTTAACTAAAGTAATTGCTCACCGGTTTTTAGTATTTCCGCTACGCCTCCTCAGGTCATATTGTTATTTTTAAAAAATAACACGCGATGATAAATGGCGGCGACTTATCGGGGTGTCATAAAATAAGCCGCAGCCCGTAAACCTATCGATTTCACTTAAGCATCTGGTGCAGGCAACGCAGGGGTTCTCTTCAGCGCCCGATAGTCCAGCCACACTCCCGAAAGCACCGCCAGCAGGGAGAGTGTCATACCCAGCTCAAACAGGCGGGTAAGCAGCGGCGTCAGCGCCGTCACGCCCAACGCATTCAGTGCCAGAGCCACCAGCCAGAGTGTCAGCACGCCGCATCCGGCTGCAAACAGACGATTAGTCCAGCGATAGCCTTGAGGATAGTAGCTACGTGTCAGAAAATTGCCACTTTGCTCGACCTGATTCAATGTTTGTCGGCAAAAAGCCAGCAGCACCAGGCCTGGCAGACCCGCCATCACCGTGAAAGCATAAAAGGTCGGCCAGCCCCAGAGTTCCACCAGCCAGCCCGCCGCCGGGCCGACATAGACCCGACCCACCGCTGAGAGCGCCGACAACAGGGCGAACTGGGTAGCGGAGAACGACTTATTGCACAGCGTCATTAACAGCGCCACAAAGGCCGCGGTGCCCATGCCGCCACAGAGATTTTCAACAAAGACCGCGCTGGCCATGCTCCACAACTGTTTGTCGGTCACCGCCAGCAGCCAGTAACCAAAGTTCGAGACAGCCTGCAGCAGACCGAAAATCATTAGCGCCCGGAACAGGCTCAGACGCTGCATCAGGACGCCGCCATAGAGCGCGCCGATAATGGTCGCCAGCAGACCCAGCGTCTTGTTGACCAGACCAACGTCACCGGCGTTGAAGCCCACGCCGCGAATCAAAAAGGTGGTGGTCAGCGAGGCGGCGAATGCATCGCCCAGCTTGTAAAGAATAATCAGGGTAATCAGCAGCCAGGCGTTGTTGCGCTGAAAGAAATCTTTTAGCGGATCGACCACCGCCTGACGCAGTGAATGGGGTGTGGAGATACGGGTATCTGGCTCGCTCGCCACCAGCGTGGCGATAATGCCCGGCACCATCATCAGCGCCATCAGCCAGTAGGTTGCCTGCCAGCCGAGATAGCGGTCAGCCAGCCACAACGCCAGCCCGCCGGAAATCAGCATCGCCAGTCGATAACCCAGCACGGTAATCGCCGCGCCGCTGCCACGCTCTTCAGGCGGCAGGATGTCCGTTTTCCATGCGTCAAAAACGATGTCCTGTGAGGCGGAGCAGAAGGCAATCAGCACGGCCAGCGCGGCCATCAGGGTAAGATCGCGTCCCGGTTGCAGAAATCCCATCGCGATTATCCCGCCAACCAGCGCCAGCTGACTGACCAGTAACCAGCCGCGACGCCGGCCCAGAAACGGCGGTGTATAGCGGTCCATCATCGGTGACCAGAGAAACTTAAAGACATAGGCCTGGCCGACCAGCGAAAAGAAGCCGATGGTTTTCAGGTCGACATTTTCCACCGTCATCCACGCCTGCAACGTGCCCGACGTCAGGGCCAGCGGCAGTCCGGAAGCAAAACCAAGAAGCAGCAATACGGCGGCGTTTTTCTGGCTGAAGAGGCGAAGATAGTGGTTCATGCGGATCCTGCAGATAACAAAAAGCCCTGCACAAGGCAGGGCAGAGGATAGACTGAATTAACGGGCGTTCTGCTTGATGAAGTCGTTGACGCTGGTGTCCTGAGCCATATCCGCGATCACATCGCTCATAGTGGCGTTCACCGCGTTGGTAATCTTCTGGTTATTGGCGTTGAACGCGCCTTCTACGCTGTAAGTCTGACGGTAGTTTTTAACCTGTTTGTTGCCGTTTTTCGCTGTTGCGATAATAGAGATGTCCGCTTTGGTGGTGATGCTGTAGCGCACATTGCCCTGAGTGACGTCGGCATAAAGGTTGTTCACCACAATCTGCAGATCGACCGCGCCATTAGGACCAATCATATAGCCGCGTGCCGTCATCTGCTTCTCCAGCACTTCCTGCAGCAGGAAACGCAGGTCGCGCGATGACGTTAAGGTCACTAACTGACCATCGCGGTTTACTTTTGCCAGCGCCTGATCTTTACGCTGATCGGCACCGTTGATGCTGACAGTCACGCCCATCAGGCCTGGGTCCTGCTGCGGTAACTGAATTTTAGGCTGGATAGTCAGGGTATTATTGCTGGTTGCACAGCCGGCTAAAATGAACGCAGCCAACAGTGGGAATAACAGTTTTTTCAACATACTTTTTCTCGTTGGTGTCAGGGGGTTGGTTTGCAAAAACTGCGGTCATCATAGCATTGCCCGGCAGTGAAAAAAGCCCTGTTGCCGGGGAAATTGTGTCTGAAACCGTTTTAAGCCCCTTATCTGACAGGTCGGTTTGCTGTTCGTTTCAGCTGCGTTATTATGCGTGCCGGAAGCGGTCTGACATAAAATGCAATATTTAGCGTCAGCTGACGGGTAAGCGCACTAAAAGCGACTAAGATTGAATGAGATGGGGCACTGCGCTCGCCATTGAGGAGTAATAGCCATGATCCGGGAACAAATAGAAGAAAAGCTGCGTGTGGCGTTTCAGCCAGCTCATCTGGAAGTGCATGACGAAAGTTACCGGCACAACGTTCCTGCCGGATCGGAAAGTCACTTCAAAGTGGTTATTGTCAGCGACTGCTTTGCAGGCCAGCGCTTTCTGGCGCGTCATCGCCTGATTTATGGCGAACTGGCCGCTGAGTTAGCGGGCAGCGTACATGCCCTTGCCCTGCATACTTATACCCTGAAAGAGTGGGAAGGATTGCAGGATACCGTACTGGCTTCGCCTAACTGTCGTGGTGCCGGAACACTCGCCTGATCTCCTTTCTCTGAAACGGCCTGCGGGCCGTTTTTTCTGTTATTTAGCGAAAAACGCGATCCCTGGCTCAAAAAAGCAGCAAACCTGCTGAAAAGTGGTGAGTTAGCATCCTCGACTCATTCCAGCGATGCCGCTATAATGCTGCGTCTATTTTTCCGGAATGTCTTCGGGACGCTTCTGGTAACAGGGATCAGGTTCTCTTCACGGAAGCCGTCCCGGTTGTTGGATACGGCGCATTTCACTATGTGTGGTGTCTGAAGTTGACCGAGCACGTGATTTTTTGAGGTAACAAGATGCAAGTTTCTGTAGAAACCACTCAGGGCCTGGGCCGTCGCATTACGATTACTGTCGCTGCTGACAGCATCGAAAGCGCTGTAAAAAAAGAACTGGTTGACGTTGCCAGGAAAGTTCGCATCGATGGTTTCCGTAAAGGCAAAGTGCCGATGAACATCGTGGCACAGCGTTACGGCGCTTCTGTCCGTCAGGACGTGCTGGGCGAGCTGATGACGCGCAACTTTGTTGACGCCATCATCAAAGAAAAAATTAATCCGGCTGGCGCACCTAATTACGTGCCAGGCGAATACAAAGAAGGTCAGGATTTCACCTACTCGGTTGAATTCGAAGTCTATCCGGAAGTTGAGCTGAAAGGCCTGGAAAACATCGAAGTCGAAAAACCTGTCGTTGAAGTAACTGATGCTGACGTTGATACCATGCTGGACACCCTGCGCAAGCAGCAGGCCAACTGGATCGAAAGCGACGCTGCTGCAGGTCCGGAAGATCGTGCCACTATCGATTTCAACGGTTCTGTGGACGGTGAAGAGTTCGAAGGCGGCAAAGCCTCTGATTTCGTTCTGGCCATGGGCCAGGGCCGCATGATCCCAGGCTTTGAAGAAGGCGTTGTGGGTCACAAAGCGGGCGAAACTTTCACTATCGACGTGAAATTCCCGGACGACTACCACGCAGAAAACCTGAAAGGGAAAGATGCGAAGTTCGAGATCGTGCTGAAGAAAGTTGAAACGCGCGAACTGCCAGAGCTGACTGAAGAGTTCATCAAACGTTTCGGCGTTGAAGATGGTTCAGTTGCCGGTCTGCGTACTGAAGTGCGTAAGAACATGGATCGCGAGCTGAAAGGCGCGATCCGTAATCGCATCAAAACTCAGGCAATCGACGGTCTGGTTGAAGCGAACGAAATCGACGTGCCAGCTGCGCTGGTTGACAGCGAAATCGACGTTCTGCGTCGTCAGGCTGCACAGCGTTTCGGTGGCAACGAACAGCAGGCGCTGGAACTGCCACGCGAACTGTTTGAAGAGCAGGCTAAACGCCGTGTTGTTGTCGGTCTGCTGCTGGGTGAAGTGATTCGTACCCACGAGCTGAAAGCTGACGAAGCACGCGTAAGCACCATGATCGAAGAGATGGCTTCTGCGTATGAAGATCCGCAGGAAGTCATCGAGTTCTACAGCAAGAATAATGAGCTGATGAACAATATGCGCAACGTTGCGCTGGAAGAGCAAGCGGTTGAAGCGGTCCTGGCGAAAGCTAAAGTGACCGAGAAAGAGACCAACTTCCAGGATCTGATGAATCAGACCGCTCAGGCCTGATCACGCATTTAACCGTCTGTGCTAAGCCCGTGACTGAAAAGTCGCGGGCTTTTTTGTGTTTTGCGTCCGGATAGCCACACTTCGCCGCTATTTGTTTAATAAACAGGCGAATTATTCACGCATCGCTTTTTCCGGGTTAGCGAACAGGGAAAAGATTGTTATGCTTGAAACATGCGTGCAGCATCCCCAGATACAGGGAGTATGCAGAAATGAGAGTGAGGCTGGCTGATTAACCGTCCTGAAGGTGTCGGAAAAAGGCGCGGCGTGGAGTTTCCCGCGCGTCTTACGTAGAATCGGTACAGAATGTTGCCAATGAAATTTATCCAGGAGACGGTAATGTCATACAGTGGCGATCGTGAATATACAGCACCGCACAATGCGCTGGTGCCAATGGTGGTTGAACAAACTTCGCGTGGTGAGCGTTCTTACGACATTTACTCCCGTCTGCTTAAAGAGCGCGTCATTTTCCTGACCGGCCAGGTCGAAGACCACATGGCTAATCTGATTGTGGCGCAGATGCTGTTTCTGGAAGCTGAAAACCCGGAAAAAGATATCTATCTCTACATTAACTCGCCAGGCGGTGTGATCACGGCCGGTATGTCGATCTACGACACCATGAAATTTATCAAACCGGATGTCAGCACTATCTGTATGGGTCAGGCCTGTTCTATGGGCGCTTTCCTGCTGACGGCGGGCACCAAAGGCAAACGTTTCTGTCTGCCGAACTCACGTGTGATGATCCACCAGCCGCTGGGCGGTTATCAGGGTCAGGCGTCAGACATTGAGATCCATGCGCGCGAAATCCTGAAAGTTAAGCAGCGTATGAATGAGCTGATGGCTGAGCACACCGGTAAAACGCTGGAAGAAATTGAGCGTGACACCGAGCGTGACCGTTTCCTCTCTGCAAATGAAGCGGTAGAGTATGGATTAGTCGATTCAATTCTGACGCATCGCCAATAAGACCCGACTTACCGTTGTCCCTGGTCTATAGTTAACAGGACAACGGTACTATTATGGGTTGAATGAATTTCGGCCGTCTCTGCACGGCCTGAGCCGTACGCGGGTATGGCCTGAGAACAAGAAGAGGTTAACTGATGACAGATAAGCGCAAAGACGGTTCAGGAAAGTTGCTGTACTGCTCTTTTTGCGGCAAAAGCCAGCATGAAGTGCGAAAGCTGATTGCCGGGCCGTCAGTGTATATCTGCGATGAGTGTGTTGACCTGTGCAACGACATCATTCGCGAAGAGATTAAAGAAGTTGCCCCGCATCGTGAACGTAGTGCGTTGCCAACCCCACATGAAATTCGCCATCACCTCGATGATTATGTCATCGGTCAGGAAAGAGCGAAGAAAGTGCTGGCGGTTGCGGTTTACAACCACTACAAGCGTCTGCGCAACGGCGATACCAGCAATGGTATCGAGCTGGGCAAAAGCAACATTCTGCTGATTGGCCCGACCGGTAGTGGTAAAACGCTGCTGGCAGAAACGCTGGCACGCCTGCTGGATGTGCCGTTCACCATGGCTGATGCCACCACGCTGACTGAAGCCGGTTACGTGGGTGAAGATGTTGAAAACATCATCCAGAAACTGCTGCAGAAATGCGACTACGACGTACAGAAAGCACAGCGCGGCATCGTTTACATCGATGAAATCGACAAGATCTCACGTAAGTCTGATAACCCGTCGATTACCCGTGACGTGTCAGGCGAAGGCGTACAGCAGGCACTGCTTAAACTGATTGAAGGCACCGTGGCTGCCGTTCCTCCGCAGGGTGGACGTAAGCATCCGCAGCAGGAATTTTTGCAGGTTGATACCTCTAAAATTCTGTTTATCTGCGGCGGCGCATTTGCCGGTCTGGATAAAGTGATCGCCCAGCGTGTGGAAACCGGATCCGGTATCGGCTTCGGCGCGACCGTAAAAGGGAAATCGCAGAAAGCCAGCGAAGGCGAACTTCTTGCGCAGTGTGAACCAGAAGATTTGATCAAATTTGGTCTGATCCCTGAGTTTATCGGTCGTCTGCCTGTTGTTGCGACCCTGAGCGAGCTGAGCGAAGAAGCGCTGATTCAGATTCTGCGTGAGCCGAAGAACGCCCTGACCAAACAGTACCAGGCGCTGTTTAACCTGGAAGGCGTTGAGCTGGAGTTCCGTGACGAGGCGTTAACCGCCATTGCTAAGAAAGCGATGTCACGTAAAACCGGTGCACGTGGTCTGCGTTCAATTGTAGAAGGCGCGTTGCTGGAAACGATGTATGACCTGCCTTCCATGGATGACGTGGAAAAAGTAGTGATTGATGAATCAGTTATTGAAGGTCAGTCTGAGCCCATGTTGATCTACGGCAAGCATGAAGCCCAGGCATCTGGCGAATAATTAAACAGATCGTCCATCCTGTAGTAATAAAAAAGGGGAAAATGTTTCCCCTTTTGCTTTTCTCGCCTCTGTGACGTTGAATGTCGGACAATCATCCCCATATACTCAGATACCTGTGGGTTTAACTGCATACCTGCCTGATGCGGTTCCCATCACCTGGCGGACATTAAACAAAGAGAGAGCTCTATGAATCCTGAGCGTTCTGAACGCATTGAAATCCCCGTGTTGCCGCTGCGCGACGTGGTGGTTTATCCGCACATGGTAATTCCGTTGTTTGTTGGCCGGGAAAAATCAATTCGGTGCCTTGAAGCCGCAATGGATCATGATAAAAAAATCATGCTGGTCGCACAGAAAGAGGCTTCAACGGATGAACCTGGCATTAACGATCTCTTCTCAGTAGGGACCGTTGCATCAGTATTACAAATGCTGAAACTGCCGGATGGCACCGTCAAAGTCCTGGTCGAAGGTTTACAGCGCGCCCACATTACGACGCTGGCCGATAACGGTGACCATTTTGTGGCACAAGCTGAATATCTGGTTTCGCCAGAGATCGAAGAGCGCGAGCAGGAAGTGCTGGTGCGTACGGCGATCAATCAGTTTGAAGGCTACATCAAACTCAACAAAAAGATCCCACCCGAGGTTTTAACCTCGCTGAACAACATTGACGATGCGGCCCGCCTTGCCGACACCGTCGCAGCACATATGCCACTGAAACTGGCAGACAAACAGTCTGTGCTGGAGATGTCCGACGTCAACGAACGTCTGGAATATCTGATGGCGATGATGGAATCTGAAATCGATCTGCTGCAGGTTGAGAAGCGTATTCGCAACCGTGTTAAGAAGCAGATGGAGAAGAGCCAGCGCGAGTACTATCTGAATGAGCAGATGAAGGCGATTCAGAAAGAGCTGGGCGAGATGGACGACGCGCCCGACGAGTACGAAGCGTTAAAACGCAAAATCGATGCGGCAAAAATGCCGGAAGAAGCGCGCGAGAAAGCGGAAGCTGAGCTGCAGAAGCTGAAAATGATGTCCCCGATGTCCGCTGAAGCGACTGTGGTTCGCGGCTATATCGACTGGATGGTGCAGGTTCCGTGGAACGCGCGCAGCAAAGTGAAGAAAGATCTGCGTAAAGCGCAGGAGACGCTGGATACCGACCATTACGGGCTGGAGCGCGTGAAGGATCGTATTCTTGAGTATCTTGCGGTTCAGAGTCGCGTCAGCAAAATCAAAGGGCCGATTCTGTGCCTGGTCGGACCGCCAGGGGTAGGTAAAACCTCTCTTGGTCAGTCGATCGCCAAAGCGACCGGACGTAAATATGTGCGTATGGCGCTGGGTGGCGTGCGTGATGAAGCTGAAATCCGCGGTCACCGTCGTACTTACATCGGCTCTATGCCGGGCAAATTAATCCAGAAAATGGCGAAAGTCGGGGTTAAAAACCCGCTGTTCCTGCTGGATGAAATCGACAAAATGTCCTCTGACATGCGCGGCGATCCGGCTTCAGCGCTGCTGGAAGTGCTTGATCCTGAGCAGAACATTGCGTTCAACGACCACTATCTGGAAGTCGACTATGACCTTTCCGATGTGATGTTCGTTGCTACATCGAACTCAATGAACATCCCGGCACCGCTGCTGGACCGTATGGAAGTGATTCGTCTGTCGGGTTACACCGAAGATGAAAAACTGAACATCGCTAAGCAGCATCTGCTGACCAAGCAGATTGAGCGCAACGCCCTGAAAGCCAATGAAATTACGGTTGAAGACAGCGCGATTGTGGGCATTATCCGTTACTACACCCGTGAAGCCGGTGTGCGTAGCCTTGAGCGTGAGCTGTCGAAATTGTGCCGTAAAGCGGTGAAATCGCTGCTGATGGACAAGACGAAAAAGCACATCACGATCAATGGCGAAAACCTCAAGGATTTCCTGGGCGTTCAGCGCTTCGACTACGGTCGTGCGGACAGCGAAAACCGTGTGGGTCAGGTAACGGGTCTGGCGTGGACGGAAGTGGGTGGCGATCTGCTGACCATCGAAACCGCCTGCGTACCGGGTAAAGGCAAGCTGACTTACACCGGTTCTCTGGGTGAAGTGATGCAGGAGTCGATTCAGGCTGCGCTGACAGTGGTGCGTGCCCGTGCCGAGAAGCTGGGCATCAATGGTGACTTCTACGAAAAACGTGATATTCACGTTCACGTCCCTGAAGGCGCTACGCCGAAAGATGGTCCAAGTGCCGGTATCGCCATGTGTACTGCGCTGGTCTCCTGTCTGACCGGTAACCCGGTGCGGGCGGATGTGGCGATGACCGGTGAGATCACCCTGCGTGGTCAGGTGCTGCCGATTGGCGGGCTGAAAGAGAAACTGCTGGCAGCGCACCGTGGTGGCATTAAAACCGTGCTGATCCCTGACGACAACAAGCGCGACCTGGAAGAGATTCCACAGAACGTGATTGCCGATCTGGAGATCCATCCGGTGAAACGCATTGAAGAGGTGCTGAATCTGGCACTGGAAAATGCGCCATACGGTATGCAGGTCGTAACAGCAAAATAGTGATTAACGGCAAAAACCGTTAAAAAGCGGAGCTGGCAAGGCAATTGGCGCTTGCCAGCTTTTTTTTGTGCCGTTAATTTAGATGGCTGCCGACGCGACGTTCTCAGAGAAATTCCGTTGTTTCGGCTCCACAGGCTTGATATAACTTGCTGCGCGTTCGCACCCTGCCGGATGCAGGGTACGATGTGAAATAATAAAAGAGGGGATGAAGAGAGTGAATAAGTCACAATTGATCGACAAAATTGCTGCCGATGCTGATATTTCTAAAGCTGCAGCGGGACGTGTTTTAGATGCATTTATGGGCTCAGTTTCAGATGCGCTGAAAGACGGTGATGAAGTGGCTCTGGTAGGTTTCGGCACATTCTCTGTGCGTGACCGCGCTGCACGTACCGGCCGCAACCCGCAAACCGGTAAAGAGATCACCATCCCGGCCGGTAAAGTGCCAGGCTTCCGTGCTGGTAAAGCATTGAAAGACGCTGTCAATTAATAAAAACGAATAGATTCATTGACGCATTTTCTTCAGTGGATTAGAGGACGATTAACCCGTTCTCATGTAACATACGGGCACATCAATCAGATGTGCCTTTTTTGTTTTAACCGGTGAGAATCGGGCCGTAAGATGGACCTGGACCGGATTGAGACTGCCAGCTAAGCCAGCAGTTGCGTGAGTCGCCAGCCAATGGCGAATTGCGACCGAGCTTTACATTCACACTACAGCGGAGTGTTGCCATACCATGATGGACAATTTACGCGCGGCGTCGAACCATGTCGTGCTCAAGATTATTTTGGGGCTGATTATCCTCTCCTTTGTGCTGACGGGCGTTGGCAACTATCTGATTGGCGGCAATAACGACTATGCGGCCAAAGTTAACGGCCAGGAGATTAGTCGGGGACAGCTGGAGCAGGCGTTCAACAGCGAGCGCAGTCGTCAGCAGCAGATGCTGGGCGATCAGTTCTCTCAGCTGGCCAGCAACGATGGCTACATGCAGCAGATTCGCCAGCAGGCGCTGTCGCAGTTAATCGATCAGGCGCTGCTTGATAGCTACATCAAAGATCTCCACCTCAGCATCAGCGACGATCAGGTGAAGCAGGCTATCTTCAATCAGCAGGCTTTTCAGACCAACGGTAAATTCGACAATGCCAAATATCTGAGTCTGATCAGCAATATGGGCTTCAGCGCCGACCAGTATGCCGAAGCGCTGCGTAAGCAGCTCTCTAATCAACAGCTGATCAATGCCGTGGCTAACACCGACTTCACGCTGAAAGGCGAAGCCAGCAAACTGGTGGACCTGGTTTCACAGCAGCGTGAGATTCGACAGGCGACGCTGGACGTCAATGCACTGGCGGCGAAACAGGCCGTTACTGACGACGAAATCAGCCAGTATTATCAGCAACATAAAACCAGTTTTATGGCACCAGAGCAGTTCCGTGTCAGCTACCTCCTGATGGATGCGGCCAGCATGCAGCAGGATGCCAGCGAGGCCGATATTCAGGCCTGGTACGACCAGCATAAAGCGGACTATTCACAGCCACAGCGTACGCGCTACAGCGTCATTCAGACCAAAACTGAAGCCGATGCCAATGCGGTTCTGGCGCAGCTGAAAGCAGGTGCCAGCTTCGCTGACGTGGCAAAAGCCAAATCCATTGACCCGATCTCTGCGCGTAAGGGCGGCGATATGGGCTGGCTTGAGCCCTCTACGACTCCGGATGAACTGAAAAATGCCGGTCTGACTGAGAAAGGCCAGATGTCAGGCGTCATCAAATCTTCAGTGGGCTTCCTGGTGGTTCGTCTTGACGATATTCAGCCAGAGCAGGTTAAGCCACTGGATGAAGTGCGCAGCGCCATTGCAGCGAAAGTGAAGCAGGAGAAGGGCGTTGATGCCTTCTACAAAGTGCAACAGAAAGTCAGCGAAGCGGCCAGCAATGACAATGAGTCACTGGCGGGTGCAGAGCAGGCTTCTGGTCTGAAAGCGAAAGAGACTGGCTGGTTCAGTCAGGATACGCTGCCAGATGAGCTTAACTTTGATGCGGTGAAGCAGGCGATCTTTAATGGCGGTCTGGTCGGGCAAAACGGCGCGCCGGGCAACAACTCCGATATCATCACTGTCGATGGCGACCGTGCCTTTGTGCTGCGTATCAGTGAGCATAAACCGGAAGCGGTAAAACCGCTTGAGCAGGTTAAGGCGCAGATCACTGACACGCTTAAGCATGATAAAGCGACGCAGCAGGCGAAAGCTCAGGCCGATAAGCTGCTGGCCGATCTCAAAGCCGGTAAGCAGGATGCGCTGACTGCCGCAGGTCTGACGCTGAGCGCCAGCAAAACCGTTGATCGCAATGCGCAGGATCCGGTGGCACAGACGGCCTTTAACCTGCCTCAGCCTGCGGAAAATAAACCTTCCTGGGGTGTCAGCGAAGATATGCAGGGCAATGTGGTACTGGTGGCGGTAGATAAAGTTAAAACCGGCAGCATGCCGCAGGCGCAGATTGACGAAATGGTCAAAGGCGTCACGCAGAATAATGCGCAACTGGCGTTTGAAGCGTTACTGCAAAACCTGCGTAAAGAGGCCAAAATTAAGTACGGCGCTGCCGCACAAATGCAGTAAGCCTCGCAGAAACTGCGCAACGACTGTAACAATCAAAGGCCGCATTCGCGGCCTTTTCCATTTCTGAAATCCCGCTTTTGAGCCTTGCGTGCAGTAGTGCCACTCTGACGCTGCTGTTTACACACAAGGAGAAACACAGCATGGCTAAACCTAAACTCGTTGCCTTCTATCTTTCACTTGCGCTGGGCGGCGCACTCTGTCACAGCAGCGTCTCTGCGGCACCTGAACCTGTCAGCGCAGCCGTCACGCAGAGCTCACACCCTGCGTCGAAGCCGGAAGCCGCCGCGCAGCCACAGCAGGAGCAGGTCAGCATCAATGAAGCGACAGCCGAACAGCTCTCTGCCGTTATGAATGGGGTGGGGCTGAAAAAGGCGCAGGCGATTGTGAGCTATCGCGAACAGTACGGACCATTTAGCGCGATTCAGCAACTCAGTGAAGTGCCGGGAATCGGCAATGCGCTGATAGAGCGAAATGCGGCCCGGCTGAAATTGTGAAGCAGTACACATCTGTGATGCTTAACCCACGATAGACAGGCGACTCTGCTAAAGTGAACAGGTCCAACCAGTTAATTCACAGCAGCAGGAGAGCATGACCATGCAGACCACCATAAAAGTGCGCGGCTATCATCTGGATGTCTATCAGCACGTCAATAATGCGCGCTATCTTGAGTTTCTGGAGGAGGCGCGCTGGAAGTGGCTGGAAGAGGTGGAAGCATTCCACTGGTTGCAGGAGCAGAAACTGGCTTTTGTGGTGGTAAACATCAACATCAACTACCGTCGCCCGGCCGTGCTGGGCGACGTACTGACTATCGACAGTGAGATCACGCAGTTGAATGGCAAAAGCGGCATTATTGCGCAGCGGGTTTTACTGGCAGGTCAGGAGACCGTGGTGGCGGATGCCGCACTCACTTTTGTCTGTATTGATTTGCGGACTCAGAAGGCGGTTGCGCTGGAAGGGGAGTTACGCGAGCGACTGATGCGTCTGATGGCATGAGCCGATAAAAAGGCGGCAAACCAGATTCTCTGCCGCCACGTCAGACAGTCTTAGTTAAGACCGCTTTTTACTTTCATTGCTGCCATTACGCCAGCACGATCGTTGAGATAACCCTGCAGGCCATTGGCCCGTAAATGACAGGCTGCACACTCACCACATCCGTCACCTTTTACGCCGTTATAGCAGGTCAGCGTCTGCTCGCGTACCAGCGCAAGCTGCTGCCAGTAATCCGCCAGCGCCCAGGTTTCCGCTTTATTGAGCCACATCAGCGGCGTCTCAAAACGAACATCGCGCGCCATGCCAAGCGACACCGCATGGTTCAGCGCTTTGACAAACTCATCGCGACAATCGGGATAGCCGGAGAAATCGGTCTCACAGACGCCAGTGATCACCGCTTCCGCTTCGACCTGATAAGCGTAAACCGAGGCCAGCGTCAGAAAGAGAATATTGCGTCCCGGCACAAACGTACTGGGTAATCCACTGGCCTCGGGATTATAAGCCGGCACCGGAATGTTATCCCGCGTCAGGCTGCTGACGGCGAGTTCGTTCAGCATGGTGACATCCAGCACTTTGTGCGCACGTGCGCCCAGTTTAATCGCCAGGTCGCGGGCCACATCGATCTCTTCCCGATGGCGTTGTCCATAGTCGAAAGTGACGCAATGAACATCATCATATTGCTCTAAGGCCTGAATCAGGCAGGTAGTGGAGTCTTGTCCACCGCTGAAAACTACAACAGCGCGTTTCATGGTGTTTTCCTGATAATTAATTTTGCGCTTATGGTAATGCCTCAGTCCGCCGCTGAACAGCTGCATGGCGGATCAATGGGCGGCGAAATCCATGCGTGGCTGAAATCGAACCAGCCCAGCGTATTCAGTTCAATCCCTTCAACGCCCGGCGGCGCGTAGATTTGATAGCGATAATTGAACAGTGGCAGCAGGATGCCGCCCGTCATCAGCTGATGATAAAGCTGATGCAGTGAGCGGGCACGGGTTTCGTCGTCAGCAATTTGCTGGATAGCCAGCAGTTGCGCCAGAATCTCTTCGCCCTGCAGTGTGGGCCACACCGGCCGCCATAGCGGGTCAGTCTGCAACCAGCTGGCCAGCGTAAAGACCGGCGCATCACCAATCAGTCTGTCGCCCATCACGATATCCGCCTCATCAAGCGGGTCGATGCCGTGCCAGTTTTTTACCGGATGAAAAACCACCTTCAGGGTGCAGCCGTGCTGTTTTAACAGTGCAACCAGCGCCTGTGACATCTGATGCAGCTCAACCGGCAACTGATAATGCAGCGTCAGAGTCGCCGGTAAGGGAACCGTGACAGCATCAATCAGCGGCACGCTCCAGCCAGGTAACAGCTCTTTGCTGGGAGTGATGAGTCCCTCATCCAGTGGCAACCGGCTGACAATGCCGCTTTGCTGGATTAGCTGGAAAAGCGTGCGCGCCTGATCAGGGGTAAATCCGGCTCGTGGTCGGCAGACCAGATAACAGAAGCCGAGGCTGATACTGCTGCTGACCGGTTGCAGCGTCCTGAGCTCTGTGGCATCCCCTATCGCAATCTGCACCGGATGACGACAGCTGCTGCCGAGAGCGGGATCAAACAGCTGAGGAGTAATCCAGTACTCCACCGCCTGCAGCAGAGGACGCTGCAGATGCCAGCGCGCGTGACTTTCAATCCTGACCAGCTCGGCGCTGAAGTGCCTGAGTTTCCATGGCCCGCTGCCCGTGGCGGGATCGATGGGATGGGGCAGCAGGCACAACAGGTGGGCGAGCCGATGGGGCAGCCAGAAATCAGGGCGTCGCAGTACGAAACGCACCGCAAGCGGATGGGGCGCATCCACGCTGAGCACATCGGCCAGTAACATACTGACGCGCGTATCCCGCAACAGCTGGCGGAACTGCGCCACCAGTTGTGCGGCCTGCAGAGGCTCGTCGTTGTGCCACATCAGCTGAGGCCGTAACCAGAATAACCAGCCAGATGACGCCTCGTCGTGTTGCCAGTGATGCGCCAGATCGCCGACCGGCTCATCCTGCTCAAAACGGGTCAGACCGGAATAGATCTGGCGGGCCAGGTGCTGTTCTGCCCGACCGGTAATCTGGCGCGGCTCTGTGCTCTCCATCGGGCGATAGTAGGGGATGCGCAGAACCGGCGTATCGTTCTGCCACTGTCCACCCATTAATGGCCGCAGCATATTGATCAATCTTTCCGGCGGCAGATCCAGCAACTGCAAGGCCTCAGCTGCGTCTCCGGCGTCGAGCTGTTGTTGCAGCAACTGCTGCCGTAATTGTTCAGGTGAGCGCAGAAACACTATCTGTCCCTGTTTGCCACGGCCTGGCTCGCCGCGCCAGCTGAGCCAGCCTGCATGCTGCCACTGTGACAGCAACGTGCGCAGATGACGCTCGCTGCAGATACAGTGGCGGGCCATCTCCGCCACGCAGGTTTGCTGTGGGGCACCCTGGCTCTGCTGCCACAGACGCTGAAACTGATTAAGACGGTTAAGCTGGCGCATGTTAAACCCGGAACAGTTTTTTAAAAGTATTCACTATTAGTTCCGCAATTAACAGGCAATAGTGGAGTTCATCTTTCAGCAGGAGGAAATCATGGTGCGTTTAGCCGCGTTCGATATGGATGGCACATTATTGCTGCCGGATCATCAGCTGGGTCAGCAGACGCTGGATAGCCTGCAGGCGTTGCATCTGCGTGGCATTAATCTGGCGCTGGCGACGGGCCGCCATCTGCTGGAGATGCAGATCTTACGGGAAAAAATGACACTGCCCGCGTGGCTGATTACCGGTAATGGCACTCGTGTACACGACAGGCAGGGCAATCTGATCTTTGCGCGTGATCTGCCCTCTGCAGTCGCCGAAGAGGTGATCCACCGCCGCTGGGATACGCCCGCCACCATGCATGTTTTCAACGATCAGGGGTGGTTTACCGATCACCCACAGCCTGAACTGCTGGTGGCCCATCAGATCAGCGGATTTGGCTATCAGCTGTGCGATCTTAAAAGGTTGCCCGCGCATCAGGTGACAAAAATCTGCTTTATCGATCAGCATCAGCGCCTCTGTCAGCTAAAAACAGAGCTGGATGCCGCACTGGGCGAGCAGGCTAATATCTGCTTCTCTGCCGTGGATTGTCTGGAGGTATTGCCCGCCAGCTGCAATAAAGGCAGCGCGCTGGCACTGTTATGTGACCATCTGTCGCTGACCATGGCGGAGTGTATGGCGTTTGGTGATGCGATGAACGATCGCGAGATGCTGGCGCAGGCCGGACAGGGTTTCATTATGGGCAATGCGATGGCGCAGCTGAAAGCCGCACTACCGCATCTACCGGTATTAGGGCATTGCGAGACACAGGCGGTGTCTCACTATTTAAATCACTGGCTGGCAACACCCGACCTCGCGTATTCCCCCGAATGCTGAGGATTGCCGTGAACCGGACAGGATGTCCGGTTTTTTATTCCAGCTCGCGCTGCCACGGCGTGATATCGCCAATATGCTTTGCCACCCATTCAGGCTGATAGTAGCTATCGGGATAACGTTCGCCGCTGTCGCACAGCAGTGTCACCAGTGCTCCCTGGTGATTCGCTGCCCGTAAGCGTTTTGCCACCTGCATCATGCCCCAGAAATTGGTGCCGGTAGAGGCGCCAGGCTTGCGTCCCAGAATCTTTTCCAGTTTCAGCATGGCGGCCAGCGTTGCACCATCCGGCACTTTGATCATTTCGTCGATCACGTCAGGCATAAACGACGGCTCCACTCGCGGACGGCCAATTCCTTCGATCATGCTGCCGCGCGCGCTGGTCAGGGTGGCATTACGCTGCTGCCAGTAATCAAAAAACACCGAATGCTGCGGATCAACCACCAGCAGTTTCGTTTCCAGTCCCTGATAACGGATATAGCGGCCCAGCGTGGCTGAGGTGCCGCCCGTGCCCGCACTCATGATTATCGTATGGGGAATCGGATAAGGTTCATGCTCCATCTGACGGAAAATGCTCTCTGCAATATTGTTATTGCCGCGCCAGTCGGTGGCACGTTCAGCATAGGTAAACTGATCCATAAAATGGCCATTGAGCTCCCGCGCCAGCCGTTCAGATTCAGCATAGAGCTGGCAGGGATCTTCAACAAAATGGCACTGTCCGCCATAAAAAGTGATCTGCTCAATTTTACGCTTCGCTGTGCTCGCTGGCATCACCGCAATAAAGGGCAGACCCAGCAGCCTTGCGAAGTACGCCTCAGAAACGGCAGTGCTGCCTGACGAGGCTTCGATAATCGGCGTATCCTGTTTAATCCAGCCGTTGGAGAGGCCGTAGAGGAACAGGGAGCGTGCCAGCCGGTGTTTGAGACTGCCACTGGGATGGGTACTTTCATCTTTCAGATAGAACCAGATACCGGGAAAGTCCGCCAGATCGAAACGGATCAAATGGGTCTCAGCCGATCGTTGAAAATCAGCGTTAATTTCGTTGATAGCGTGGCGAATCCAGCAGGTGTGCATCTCAGGTGTCCGGTAAAAAAGTGATGCGGCTATTTTATGGCACGTGCAGGAAAAAGAGATTGCACAATTACCGCTAAAATGGCGGTAATGGAGAAAATGATTCTCCCGGAGCCGCGAATGTTAGATAAAACTGACCTTAAATTGCTCTCACTGCTGCAGCATGACTGCACGCTGTCGCTGCAGGCGCTGGCGGATGCCGTCAACCTCACCACCACACCCTGCTGGAAGCGCCTGAAAAAGCTTGAAGATGATGGCATTATTCGCGCACGGGTGGCGCTGCTGGATGGAGATAAAATCGGACTGTCACTGACGGCGTTTATGTTTGTTAAAACGCAGCAGCACAGCCGCGACTGGTATCAGGCATTTGTCTCGGTGGTGAGTAGCATGCCGGAGGTAATGGCCTTTTACCGTATGGCAGGCGAGTATGATTACCTGCTGCGCATTCAGGTGGCCGACATGAAAAGCTATGATGCTTTCTACAAGCGAGTAGTGAATGGGGTGCCCGGCCTGATTGATGTGACATCCAGTTTCGCCATGGAAGAGATTAAATACACCACGGCTTTACCTGTCGCCCCCTGAGGGCCTGAGATTGAGAGCAGCGTTGTGCGATTATTCAGTCAATTAAGTTGGTATTTTCTGCGGGAGTGGCGGCGCTATCTGGGCGCTATCCTCCTGCTGATTGTTATTGCTATTCTGCAGCTGCTGCCACCGCATGTGGTCGGGGTGATTGTCGATGGCGTGACGCGTGACAACATGAGCACCAGCCGCATCATGATGTGGGTTGGGATCATGCTGGCAACGGCGGTGGTGGTCTATCTGCTGCGCTATGTCTGGCGCGTACTGCTGTTTGGTGCCTCCTACCAGCTGGCGGTTGAGTTGCGCGAAGATTTCTATCGCCAGCTGAGTCGTCAGCAACCGGCATTTTATCTGCGTCACCGCACCGGCGACCTGATTGCGCGCGCCACCAACGACGTGGATCGGGTGGTGTTTGCTGCCGGGGAAGGGGTTCTGACGCTGGTCGACTCGCTGGTCATGGGCTGCGTGGTGCTGGTGGTAATGAGCACGCAGATCAGCTGGCAGCTGACGCTGCTTGCGCTGGTGCCGATGCCCATTATGGCCATCGTTATCCATCGCTACGGTAATCAACTGCACCATCGCTTTAAGCTGGCACAGGCCGCCTTCTCCAGCCTCAACGATCAGACGCAGGAGAGCCTGACCAGCATCCGGATGATTAAATCTTTTGGCCTTGAACAGCATCAGTCGCAGCAATTTTCCGATATCGCCCGCGATACCGGTGAAAAAAACCTGCGCGTGGCGCGGGTCGATGCCCGTTTCGACCCCACTATTTATATCGCTATCGGCTTCTCAAACCTGCTGGCGATT
Source organism: Timema californicum (assembly GCA_902141385.1). Lineage (NCBI taxonomy): Eukaryota > Metazoa > Arthropoda > Insecta > Phasmatodea > Timematidae > Timema > Timema californicum. Next base: position 680,597 of record CABFOW010000004.1, on the reverse strand, counting down.
GGTGGCGGCAGCTGGCTGGTCTGGCATGGAGAGATGACGCTGGGGCAGCTCACCAGCTTTGTGATGTATCTCGGCCTGATGATCTGGCCGATGCTGGCGCTGGCATGGATGTTTAATATTGTTGAACGCGGCAGCGCCGCCTGGAGCCGCATCGGCGCGCTGCTGGCGGAAGCACCAGCGGTGGAAGATGGCGATAAGTCACTGCCATCTGAACCGGGCACGCTGCAGGTCGCGATTCGCGCCTTCCACTATCCGGCCAGCGTGGGTCCGGTCTTAAGCGATATCAGCTTCCAGCTGAAACCCGGTGAGATGCTGGGGCTGTGCGGGCCAACCGGCAGTGGCAAAAGTACGCTGCTTAGCCTGATTCAGCGCCACTTTGATATTCAGCAGGGCGACATCCGTTATCACCAGATCCCGCTGCCGCAGTTGCGGCTGGACAGCTGGCGCAGCCGTCTGGCCGTGGTCAGCCAGACACCGTTCCTGTTCTCAGACAGCGTGGCGAACAATATTGCGCTGGGGAAACCGGGCGCAACCCAGCAGGAGATTGAGCATGCCGCCACGCTGGCCTGTGTTCATGACGATATCCTGCGTCTGCCGCAGGGCTATGAAACGGAAGTCGGGGAGCGCGGTGTGATGCTGTCGGGTGGACAGAAGCAGCGTCTTTCGATTGCCCGGGCGCTGCTGCTGAATGCGGAAATCCTGATTCTGGACGACGCGCTTTCTGCGGTGGATGGCCGTACCGAACACGAAATCCTGCATAACCTGCGCATCTGGGGGCAGGGACGCACGCTGATTATCAGCGCGCACCGCTTATCGGCACTGACGGAAGCCAGTGAAATCCTGGTCCTGCAGCAGGGCAGAGTGGCGCAGCGGGGCGACCACGACGCGCTGACCGGCAGGGCTGGCTGGTATCGGGACATGTACCGTTACCAGCAACTGGAAGCGGCGCTGGATGATGATGAAAATGAGAAAGGAGTGCCGCATGGCTAAGTCTGCACGCTTGTGGCCTACCCTGAAGCGTCTGCTGAGCTACGGTAAGCCGTGGCGTAAATCCCTGTCGCTGGCGGTAGGGATGCTGTGGATCGCTGCCGCGGCGGAAGTGACCGGACCGGTGCTGGTCAGCTACTTTATCGACAACCTGGTGGCGAAACATCATATGCCCTGGGGAGTGGTCGCCGGACTGGTGGTCAGTTTTATCCTGCTTCAGCTGCTGGCCGCTGGGCTGCACTACTGGCAGGCGCTGTTGTTTAACCGAGCCGCTATCGGCGTGGTACAGCGGTTACGCAGTGACGTGATGAATGCCGCACTCTGTCAGCCGCTGAGTGCCTTTGATACCCAGCCGGTCGGGCAGATTATTTCACGCGTGACTAACGACACCGAAGTGATCCGCGATCTCTACGTCACGGTGGTTTCAACCGTGCTGCGTAGTGCCGCACTGGTCGGCGCCATGATGGTGGCGATGTTCAGCCTTGACTGGCGCATGGCGCTGGTGGCGATGATGATCTTCCCGCTGGTACTGGTGGTGATGTTCATCTATCAGCGTTACAGCACGCCCATTGCCCGTCGGGTTCGCAGCTATCTGGCAGACATCAATAATGGCTTTAACGAAGTGATCAGCGGCATGAGCGTCATCCAGCAGTTTCGTCAGCAGGCGCGATTTGGTGAGCGAATGGGCGAAGCGAGTCGCTCTCACTATCTGGCGCGAATGGAAACGCTGCGTCTGGATGGCTTTCTGCTGCGTCCGCTGTTGAGCCTGTTTTCAGCGATGGTGTTGTGCGGGCTGCTAATGCTGTTTAGTTTCTCGATGCCTGGCGTGTTTGAAGTGGGGGTACTCTATGCCTTTATTACCTATCTGGGGCGTCTGAATGAGCCGCTGATTGAGCTGACCACTCAGCAATCGATGCTGCAGCAGGCAGTGGTTTCAGGTGAGCGTATTTTCGAACTGATGGATGCCGCACAGCAGCAGTATGGTGCCGATCAGCAACCGCTGGCTTCAGGTCGTATCACCCTGAACAATCTGAGTTTTGCCTACCGTGAAAACCGCGATGTGCTCAGTGATATCAACCTTGAGGTTGCCCCACGCGAGTTTGTGGCGCTGGTGGGACATACCGGCAGCGGTAAAAGCACGCTGGCGAACCTGTTAATGGGTTACTACCCGGTGACGCGCGGCGAGATCCGCATTGATGATCGACCCATCAGCGACCTGAGCCATGCCGTGCTGCGGCGCGGTATTGCGATGGTGCAACAGGATCCGGTGGTGCTGGCCGATACGCTGCTGGCGAATGTGCGGCTGGGACGCGACATCAGCGAAGAGGCCGTCTGGACGGTACTGGAACAGGTGCAGCTGGCTCCGCTGGCGCATGCGTTGCCGGAGGGGATTCATACCCGGCTGGGCGAGCAGGGCAACAATCTGTCGGTCGGACAGAAGCAGCTTCTGGCACTGGCCCGGGTGCTGGTTGATCTGCCGCAGATACTGATCCTCGACGAAGCGACGGCCAATATCGACTCCGGCACCGAGCAGGCCATTCAGCAGACGCTAGAGACGCTGCGCCAGCACAGCACGCTGGTGGTGATTGCTCACCGCCTCTCAACGATTATTGAAGCAGACAAGATTCTGGTGCTGCATCGTGGTCGTGTGGTTGAGCAGGGTACGCATCAGCAACTGCTGGCGATGCAGGGACGTTACTGGCAGATGTATCAGCTGCAGCAGGCAGGTGAAGATCTGGTATCGGGCGTCGCTGTAACAACTGAAGGCTGAGTTGCACCTTTTTTGCGCACCTTTATCAGATTAATCTGTATAAATGCACTCCTTTGACGCCTGAAGCACCAAAGGAGTGCAGCCCTCCGCTGCAATTTCCCCTGTACGGCCTCTCTGTTTCCCATCCTCTTTAAAACATCCCTTGTCGCGTCTCGCCTGAACAATGGATTACCGTCATTTTCACACTCTGGCACAGGCTTTGCTTATATCCCTGCGTATCCGTAAACGTTACCTATTTACTTGCTGGAGGGGATCCAATGAAGCTGGTTACCGTCGTAATTAAGCCATTCAAGCTGGAGGATGTACGTGAAGCTTTATCCTCTATCGGCATTCAGGGACTGACCGTCTCCGAAGTGAAAGGTTTTGGCCGTCAGAAGGGCCATGCAGAGCTTTATCGTGGCGCAGAGTACAGCGTGAACTTCCTGCCTAAGGTCAAAATTGATATCGCTATTGCCGACGATCAGTTAGACGAAGTGGTGGATGTCATCAGTAAAGCGGCTTACACCGGCAAAATTGGCGACGGTAAAATTTTCGTAGCTGAACTGCAGCGCGTCATCCGTATTCGTACCGGCGAGACCGACGAAGCCGCTCTGTAATAAAGACTCAGTACTGTGATGGGATGGAATAAAAATGAATAAAATTTTCGCTAAGTTGGGCCTCACCAGCCTGGCACTGTTACCCTCACTCGCGATGGCTGCGCCTGCCGTTGCGGACAAGGCTGATAACGCATTTATGATGATTTGCACCGCGCTGGTGCTGTTTATGTCAATTCCAGGTATCGCGCTGTTTTACGGTGGTTTGATTCGCGGTAAAAACGTGCTGTCGATGCTGACCCAGGTTGCCGTCACCTTCTCACTGGTCTGCGTATTGTGGATGGTTTACGGCTATTCACTGGCGTTCAGTGAAGGCAACGCTTTCTTTGGCAGCTTTAACTGGGTGATGCTGAAAAACATTCAGCTGACCGCCGTCATGGGCAGCTTTTATCAATATATTCACGTCGCGTTCCAGGCCTCGTTTGCCTGTATCACGGTGGGCCTGATTGTTGGTGCTATCGCAGAACGCATCCGTTTCTCTGCCGTACTGATTTTTGTCGGCGTCTGGCTGACCCTGGCTTACCTGCCTATCGCGCACATGGTGTGGGCTGGCGGTTTCCTGGCACAGGATGGCGCGCTGGACTTTGCTGGCGGCACCGTGGTGCATATTAACGCCGCTGTCGCCGGTCTGGTGGGCGCTTATCTGGTGGGCAAACGTGCCGGCTTTGGTAAAGAGGCCTTCAAACCACACAACCTGCCCATGGTATTCACCGGTACCGCCATTCTGTATGTCGGCTGGTTCGGTTTCAACGCCGGTTCTGCTTCTGCAGCAAACGAAATCGCGGCGCTGGCCTTCCTCAACACCGTTGTCGCAACAGCGGGCGCCGTGTTGTCATGGACCTTTGGCGAGTGGGCGGTACGTGGTAAGCCTTCGCTGCTGGGTGCCTGTTCAGGCTTTATTGCCGGGCTGGTAGCGATTACGCCTGCCTGTGGTTATGTCGGCGTCGGCGGTGCATTAATCATCGGCCTGGTCGGCGGACTGGCGGGACTGTGGGGCGTGACCACCCTGAAAAAATGGCTGCGCGTGGATGATCCCTGCGATGTGTTCGGCGTGCATGGCGTGTGCGGCATTGTCGGCTGTATCCTGACTGGCGTGTTTGCCTCCTCTTCACTGGGCGGCGTAGGCTACGCAGAGGGTGTCACCATGGGCCATCAGGTCTGGGTACAGCTCTTCAGCGTGGGCCTGACTATCGTCTGGTCGGGCGTTGTCGCCTTCATCGGCTTCAAGCTGGCTGATTTGATTGTCGGTCTGCGCGTTCCGGAAGAGCATGAGCGTGAAGGTCTGGATGTAAACAGCCACGGCGAGAATGCTTACAACCAGTAATGGATGGGCAGTGAAAAGATCAAACGGGGGCGAGCAATCGCCCCCTTTTTTTATTCGCTGCGCTGACGCATCACTCCTTCCTGAACCGTTGAGGCCACCAGCACGCCCTGCTGATTGTAGAACTCGCCCCGGACAAAACCCCGTGCGCCTGACGCCGAAGTACTGACCACGCTGTAGAGCAGCCATTCACTGAAGTCGAACGGGCGGTGGAACCACATTGAGTGGTCGATAGTGGCGACCTGCATGTCCGGCTCTAAAAAGCCTTTGCCGTGCGGCTGGAGCGCGACCGGCAGGAAATTGAGGTCGGAAGCATAGCCGAGCAGATATTGATGGATACGTAAATCGTCGGGCAGTGGGCCGGTGGCACGTATCCAGACCTGGCGCTCCGGCTTATCCACATGGCCCCGGAGAGGATTGTGAATCTGTACCGGGCGGATCTCCAGCGGACGTTCAGCAATAAATTTTTCACGTAGCTTTTCTGGCAGCAGATGCGCCATTTTCTGCGCCATCGCCTGTTCAGTTAACAGATTCTCTGGCCCCGCCACCTGCGGCATCGGATTCTGATGTTCAAAGCCGCTTTCCGGTGACTGGAACGAGGCGGTCATATAAAAAATCGGCTGCCCATTCTGAATGGCACTGACCCTACGTGCGCTGAAACTTTTGCCATCACGCAGCGTTTCAACATCATAAATAATCGCTTTCTGACTATCGCCGGGCCGCAAAAAATAGCTGTGAAAAGAGTGAATAATGCGATCTTCCGCCACGGTTTGCTTTGCGGCATACAGCGCCTGACCCACCACCTGACCGCCAAACACCTGACGAAGGCCAATATCTTCGCTCTGGCCGCGATATAAACCCTCTTCCAGTTTTTCCAGATTTAATAAATTCAGCAGATTTTGCAGTGCCTGACTCATGGCGCGTTCCTCAATATAGTGACCTGCTCAGTGTGAAAGATCGGACCAGTTGACGTCAATCAGACTTTCTGGATTGTCGGTGCCAGGCAAAATTTCATTTTTGTGCCAACATTAAGGACATACGGCGAGTGAAGCGCTGTAAGCAGGATTCGCTGCCGACAATCATTTTGATCAAATGGAGACGACATCAATGAAACTCAGGCATGTGTTCAGTGGAGTAGTTATGGCGGTTGCTGTTGTAGGCTGCGCCGACAAGAGTAAACCCGTGCCAACGCCAACTCTGGGTTCTGCGGTTGCAGGACAGACGGCGGCGATTGCGCAGCCTAACGTAAGTGGTTCAGTCTTTATCCGCCAGCGCATTGCGCTGCCGCCGGATGCAGTATTAACCGTGACGCTCTCTGATGCGTCCGTCGCCGATGCACCCTCAAAAGTGCTGTCGCAGCGTGTAGTGCGTACCGAAGGCAAACAGGCACCGTTCCAGTTCGTGCTGCCGTTTAACCCAGCCGACATCAAGCCTGATGCACGCATTCTGTTAAGCGCAGCTATCTCAATCGACGGTAAGCTGGCCTTTATCACTGAAGGCGTGAAGCCGGTAATTAACCAGGGTGGCACCAAAGCAGAGCTGCTGCTGGTACCGGTTCCGTCTATGGCGATGCCAACCCAGCCGGGCGCAGCGACCACCGTTCCTTCGACCTCACCGACGCAGGTGACGCCGTCTGCTGCGGTTCCTGCTCCAACCCGTCTGTAATCTCTTTTCGGGGCGACATTGTCGCCCTTTTTTCCCTGTCTAAAATCGCCAGCGATAAGCCTCGAGATCGAGCTGTCCGTCATCACTCACCTCTATACCTTCCGCCTCCAGTGCATCCCGCTGCCGCAACAGACGGTCACCCTGAAGAGAAATTGTGCCGTGTCGGTTTACGACGCGATGCCAGGGAAGGGTAGTGCCCTCGGGTAAGCGGCTCAGCACGCCACCAACCTGACGTGCCGCGCGTGGAGAACCGGCCAGTAGCGCCACATCGCCATAGGTGGTGACGCGGCCAGCCGGAATAGCGGCAACAATTTGCCAGATGCGTTGCTGGAAAGTGTCTGGCTGATTCATGTACTTATTTCATCAGGAAAAAGGGTTTTAACTTTAGCACGGGGAAAAGGCGGAGAAAGCGTAAAAGCGGTGGTTGTTCAAGAAAACAACGGTTGTCCCGACTACGCTTGCAATTGCCACCTCCTTCCCAGATAATGCCCCCGCTCTCGTAAAGAGGGCTTGTCAATGGGGGCCCTGTTGGTTCTCCCGCAATGCTAGCTTGTGAACTCGGTCAGATCCGGAAGGAAGCAGCCGTAGCAGGTGACGCGTGTGCCGGGATGTAGCTGGCAGGGCCCCCACCACTTTCTCCCTTCGATATTCTCTCCCCTAATCTGCAGACAGGCAAAACCCGCCTGGGCCGATCCTTTGCCGGCAGGCAGGATTATCTGGTACTTTGTTGGGGTAAAACTTAGCAGTAAGCGATCAGATTAACGGACAAATTTCCATACTGAACCCGGGACTTTATCGTAGAGCTTGTTCATCGTCAGTTCCGCCAGACGGTGGTCAGCTGCTGAGTAAAATACCGCTAATTCATCTTCCGGTAATTCATACTTATTTTTTTCAATCACCCTTTCCAGGGTATCAAGAGAGCGGCAGCGCCGCAGTCGCATCAAATAATCGGTTTTAGTCAGGGTTTTGTTCATAAATAAACCGTTCTCATGTCTTTACTATAATGAATGGCTCGGTTGCTGGAGAAAAGCGCACTCTTCAGTGAACAGATTAAATAAGCGTTTTGCTGAACGTTGCCACCGCTGAAGATCCGGACTATTGACACCATAATTGCTGAATAGCATAAAAGTATCATCAAGATATTCATCGATTTGCGAAATCAGCGCTTCATCTTCAACGTGCTTAATTTTGTAATTCATGGTGAAAGAGGCGATATGCTCAATCAAATCGTTAAGTTGTAGATTGCTTTCAGAAGTGGGATCATTAACCCAGCCATGATGGCTGTCGGTTAATGTTGCCATGCTGTCGTCAAACAGACTCTCACAAAGGTATTTAAGCTGGGCAATATCATGCCGTTTCGGTGAGTATTCGTCCATCTTTTTCCCCTCCATAGCTAGCACAGTTGCCGCAGGGCGGCGAGAGAAGATCACGCGGCCAGGAAGCGATTATTCGGGCAGTTATTAAACGGGATGCCTTAAAGATAGTGTAAAACCATTAGTTCTGCTCACCTCCATTACTAAATATTACAATTCATCGCCAGGGGAGGGTTGCTCATTGTCGATCACATCAAACTCAAGTGCACCGGGCTTAATGTGAAAGTTTACCTGTTCTGACTGCGTCACGGTTTCATTTAGATCCAGGCAGGGACTAAATAAATTCCAGTCGAAATCGTAAAGTAATTTAAAACTATTCAGATCCTGGTATTCAACCGAAATAATTTTTAAACTGCCTGGAACTAATCGGGCATTGTGTGAGTACCAGCGTAAATCCCCTACCAGAAAATCGGTTATTTTGAGAATATTCCGCTGAACAATCTCTGCTATTTTTGCGCAGTCCGATTCACCCGCGGCAATATCACATTCAATGCGTGACAGCATATCTGATCCACTTATAACCGTTAATAAACCTATCATTGGTTTTCTGCAACTGGTTTGCAAGCCAGTTGAGCACAAAACTCTCAGTTTCTGAGTTTAGCCAGACGCGGTCGCGGCCCTTACCGCCAGCGCGGGTCTGCCAGTGCGTACAGGTGTTATTTATCTTTTGATACACAATCCCACATTCAACGGAGAGCAACATCAGTTATCTTTACTGTTATGTTATAACATTATGGTGAAGTGATGCGGCAGAGTGGACTACTTATGTCACTGGGCGGGCGGCTGGGAGTAGCACTGCTATTTATCACGCTGCTTGCCGTGGCAATAAAATGGGGGATCAGCGCATGATCCTGTTTAACGCGCTTCGCGCGGGCTACCAGGGACAGGTTGTGACCCCGGCCATTACCGGCCAGCTCGCAGCAGGCTCAATGACCGCGCTGGTCGGCGCGAACGGTAGCGGCAAATCAACCCTGTTGAAAACCATTGCTGGCTTACTGCCACCGATAGCCGGGCGCTATGAGCTGCAGGTTGCACGTCGGGATATCGGCTGGTTGCCGCAGCGCACCGAACTTGAGACCCGCTTTCCCCTGACGGTATTTGAACTGGTCTCTATTGGCTGCTGGCCACGCTGCGGCTGGTTCGGCGGCATTAACCGGATACTGCGTCGGGAGATCAGGCAGGCGCTGGAAGCGGTTCAGATGAGTGATTATGCGGATGCGCAGCCCGCAACGTTATCCGGCGGACAACTGCAGCGGGTATTGTTTGCGCGGCTGATGCTGCAGCGCAGCCAGCTCTGGCTTCTGGATGAGCCTTTTAACGGTATTGACAGCCAGACGGTGACGTTACTGATGTCGATCCTTGAGCAGCAACAGCAGGCCGGAACAACGCTGCTGGTGGTGCTGCACGATCGTCCGCTGGTGGCGCGCTACTTCAGTAACGTGATGTCGATGGATGAACGTGAGGTTAACTGCACCTGCCTGCCTGCTTCCTCTCTGCGGAGTCGTGCGCCGTGACTCTTATTCAACCCTTTATTGAGTTTGGTTTTATGCGACGCGCGCTGGTGGCCTGCCTGGCGCTGGCTGTCAGCGCCACGCCGCTCGGGGTCTTTCTCTCCCTGCGACGTATGAGCCTGATTGGCGATGCCTTATCACACGCGGTGCTGCCCGGTGCCGCCATTGGCTATCTGATCTCCGGATTGTCACTGGTCGCGATGGGTGTCGGCGGCCTGATCGCCGGTTTAGCCGTGGCGCTGCTCTCTGGCGCGGTCAGTCGCTACACGCCGCTGAAAGAGGATGCCAGTTTCGCCGGGTTCTATCTGGGTTCACTGGCGCTGGGCGTCACGCTGGTTTCATTACGCGGCTCAAGCGTGGATCTGCTGCACGTTCTGTTTGGCTCGTTGCTGGCGGTAGACAACGCAGCGCTGTTGCTGGTAGGCGGCATCGCTGCCTTTACGCTGATTCTGCTGGCGGTGATCTATCGTCCGCTGGTCATTGATGCATTTGACGGCGACTTTCTGCGTGCGCAGGGAAAATGGAGCGCACCGCTGGTGCATGGTCTGTTTTTAATGCTGGTGGTGCTGAATCTGGTGGCGGGTTTTCAGGTGCTGGGCACCCTGATGTCGGTGGGTTTAATGATGTTGCCCGCCGCCAGCGCCCGCTTCTGGAGTCGCCATCTCGCCGCGATGCTGGTTATCGCCATTTTCATGGCAATGATTTCGGCGCTGGCCGGGCTGATGCTCTCCTGGCACTTCTCATTGCCTGCAGGTCCCGCTGTGGTGCTGAGCGCCGCTATGCTGTTTTTTTTCTCCATTCTTACAGGGCCGTGCGGCGGAATTTTACGCCGCCATTAATCTTAAGGGGTATCTATGAAAAAATTACCGGTTAGCGTGGCACTCGCTGCGCTGTTTGCCACGCCTCTGGCGATGGCCAAAACGGTGGATGTCGTGGCCAGCTTTACCGTGCTGGCTGACATCGTTAAACAGGTCGGCGGCGATCATGTAAAGGTTAAAAGCCTGGTGGGGCCGAATGGCGATCCTCATACATTTGAACCGACACCGCAGGACAGTCAGGCGCTGGCGAAGGCCGATCTGGTGTTTGTCAGCGGACTGGGACTGGAAGGGTGGATGGATCGGCTGGTCAGCGCCTCAGGGTATCGCGGTCAGCCGATTGTCGCCTCAACCGGTGTCACCACCCGCAGCATGGAGGAGGAGGGTAAAACCGTTACCGATCCTCACGCCTGGAACAGCATGCAGAACGGCGTTATCTACGCGACCAACGTGATGAATGCGCTGGTCAAAGCCGATCCTGAAGACGCTCCGGCTATCCGCCAGCGTGGACAGACTTACATTCAGCAGCTGCAGGCGCTGGATCGCTGGGCAAAAACTGCCTTTGACGCTGTGCCAGCGGATAAGCGTAAAGTGCTGACCAGTCACGATGCCTTTGGTTACTTTGGACAGCGATATGGCGTGACTTTCCTGGCGCCGGTAGGGTTCTCTACTGAGGCGGAAGCGAGTGCCAGCAACGTGGGTAACTTAATCACCCAGCTGAAGCAGCAGCACATCAACCGCTATTTCATCGAGAACCAGACCGACCCGCGGCTTGTAAAACAGATTGCCAGCGCCACCGGGGCAGAGCCGGGGGGTGAGCTCTATCCGGAAGCGTTATCCACGGCCTCTGGCCCGGCAGCCAGCTATCAGGCGGCTTTTAAACACAACGTGAATGCGATGCTGAAGAGCATGCACTAAGCATAAAAAAGGCCGGGCAAGCCCGGCCAGTCATCACGACACAAACTAGCGTTTTTTCTTTCTTCCCTGTACTGCTTTAAACCGCGGGTTCGATTTACAAATAACGTAAATACGGCCTTTGCGGCGGACCACTTTACAATCCCGATGGCGATTTTTTGCTGAACGCAGCGAGCTTAATACCTGCATGATCCTCTCCTCTATTTCTTTCCAAGAAAACGCCCGAAACGCTGGTTAAAGCGTGCGGTGCTGCCCTCTTTGGCAAAATCTTTCTGTTTGCCGGTGTAGAACATATGTGAGGCAGACGACACATCCAGGGTGACGTAAGGTAGCGTTTCGCCTTCGAACTCCACGGTGCGATCGGTTTTGATGGTTGATCCGATTTTGAACCAGACATCAGCCGATGTGTCATGGAAGACCACGTGACGATAGTGAGGATGAATATTCGCTTTCATAATGCACACCTATGTAATGTTATAATATAACATTATTATGCGATGCACAGACCAGGATTGCAACTGCCCGTGAGACAGGAAAAGCAAGGGAACAGGAAATGAGAAGGGCAGAATCGCAGGCATAAAAAAAGGCCGCTTGCGCGGCCTCAGATGATTTACAGCTTAGTGAGTCTGGTTATGCTCAACCGGATGACTGTTCGCTGATTCTTCTTTTTTCTTGCCAAAGCGGCGGCGTACCACCACAAAGAACACAGGAACGAAGAAGATCGCCAGTATGGTCGCGGTGACCATACCACCGATAACACCGGTACCTACGGCGTTTTGCGAACCGGAACCGGCCCCGGTACTGATCGCCAGCGGCAGTACCCCGAGAATAAACGCCAGTGACGTCATCAGGATAGGACGCAGACGCATACGGCACGCTTCCAGCGCAGCTTCAATCAGCCCTTTACCTTCTTTATCCATCAAATCTTTAGCAAATTCGACGATAAGAATGGCGTTCTTGGTGGAGAGGCCGATGGTTGTCAGTAACCCCACTACGAAGTAGACGTCATTACTCAGGCCACGCAGGGTGGTAAAGATCAGTGCACCAATGACCCCGAGCGGGACAACCAGCATAACCGAGAATGGAATCGACCAGCTCTCGTACAGTGCGGCGAGACACAGGAAGACCACAATCAGTGAGATGGCATAGAGCGCAGGGGCCTGGTTGCCTGACAGGCGTTCCTGATAGGACATGCCAGTCCAGTCATAGCCGATACCGGCAGGCAGTTTCGCCGCCAGCTCTTCCATCAGGTCCATTGCCGCACCCGAGCTTTTGCCTGGCGCAGCCTGTCCCAGGATTTCCATCGCAGGCAGACCGTTGTAACGCTCAAGACGCGGTGAACCATATTGCCATTTCGCTGATGAGAAGGCAGAGAAGGGCACCATGGTTCCGCTGCTGTTGCGCACGTACCATTTACCAATGTCGTCCGGCAGCATGCGGGCGTCCGCTTTACCCATGACGTAAACTTTCTTCACGCGACCGCGGTCAATGAAGTCATTGACGTAGGAACCGCCCCAGGAAGCCGCCAGCGTGGTGTTGATATCACTCAGTGATACGCCCAGCGCCTGTGCTTTCTCCTGATCGATGGTCAGCTTGTACTGTGGCGTATCTTCCATCCCGTTAGGACGGACGCCAACCAGCGTATCAGGATGTTGCGCAATCATGCCGAACAGCTGATTACGCGCTTCCGTCAGCTTATCGTGGCCAAGGTTATTCTGGTCGATCAGCTCAAAGTCGAAGCCGGTCGCGTTACCCAGTTCAATAATGGCTGGCAGGTTGAAAGGAATGACCATTGCATCTTTGATCGCGCCCAGCGCCTGCATGGCACGGCCAGCAATCGCCGGTACTTTCATGTCGCTGCCGGTACGCTCATCCCACGGCTTGAGACTGACGAAGGCGATACCGGTGTTCTGTCCACGACCGGCAAAGCCGAAGCCGTTAACGGTAAACACCGATTTAACCGTGTCTTTCTCCTGGGTCAGGAAGTAATCCGTCACCTGATCCAGCACTTTCTGCGTACGCTCCTGGGTTGCACCAGCAGGCAGCTGCGCCTGAGCCAGCAGCAGACCCTGATCCTCTTCCGGTAAGAATGAAGAGGGCAGGCGCACAAACAGAAACGCCATACCGACCACGATCACCAGATAGATCAACATATAGCGACCCGTACTGCGAACCATGTGACCCACACCATCCACATAGTGGTTGGTGCTTTTGTCGAACATGCGGTTGAACCAGCCGAAGAAACCGGTGGTTTTACCGTGCTCGCCTTTTTTAATCGGTTTCAGCATGGTGGCACAGAGTGCCGGCGTCAGAATAAAGGCGACCAGCACCGACAGCGCCATTGCCGAAACGATAGTGATGGAGAACTGACGGTAGATAACACCGGTCGAACCACCAAAGAACGCCATTGGAATAAATACGGCAGCCAGCACCAGTGCGATACCGACCAGTGCGCCCTGAATCTGCTCCATTGAACGCTTAGTCGCTTCTTTTGGCGGTAATCCCTCTTCCGCCATCACGCGCTCAACGTTCTCGACCACCACGATGGCGTCATCCACCAGCAAGCCGATGGCCAGCACCATCCCGAACATCGTCAGGGTGTTTATCGAATAGCCAAAAGCGCTGATAACGGCAAACGTACCCAGCAATACCACGGGGACCGCGATGGTAGGAATGAGCGTGGCGCGGAAGTTCTGCAGAAACAGATACATAACCAGGAACACCAGCACGATCGCTTCGATCAGCGTTTTCACCACTTCGAAAATCGAGATCTTAACGAAAGGCGTGGTGTCATACGGATAGACCACTTTCAAACCGGCCGGGAACGTCGGCTGCAATTTGGCCAGTTCTTCTTTCACCGCATTGGCGGTATCCAGCGCATTCGCACCGGTGGCCAGCTTGATACCGATACCGGACGCAGGCTTGCCGTTATAACGGGCAACGATCTCGTAGTTTTCCGCGCCAAGTTCAATCCTTGCCACATCACGCAGACGAACCTGAGAACCATCTTCATTCACTTTCAGCAGGATTTTGCCGAATTCATCGGTAGAGGTGAGACGGGTTTGCGCAATGATAGAGGCGTTAAGCTGCTGTCCCGGAACCGGAGGCGTACCGCCCAACTGACCGGCAGCAACCTGGGTGTTCTGCGTATTCAGCGCGCTGATAACATCAACCGGCGTCAGGTTGTAGTTGTTCAGCTTGTGCGGATCCATCCAGATACGCATCGCGTACTGCGCACCAAATACCTGGGTATCACCCACGCCTTTGGTACGGCTGATCGGATCTTTGATGGACGATGAAATAAAGTCAGAAATATCATTCTGCGTCATATTGTCATCGTCGCTGATGAAGCCCGCTACCATCAGGAAGCTACTGGAAGATTTCTTAACCTGAATCCCCTGTTGCTGTACTTCCTGCGGTAACAGCGGCGTCGCCAGCTGCAGTTTGTTCTGCACCTGAACCTGCGCGATATCGGCATCTGTCCCTGACTCAAAGGAGATCGTCAGGGTCAGCGTACCGGATGAATCGCTGCTTGAGGACATATACATCAGTCCATCAATACCGTTCATATTTTGTTCGATGACCTGGGTCACCGAGTCCTGCAGCGTTTTAGCATCTGCACCAGGGTAGGTGGCCTGAATCTCAATCGCCGGTGGTGCAACATTGGGATATTGCTCAATCGGAAGTTTGAGAATCGATAGCGCACCGACCAGCATAATGATGATGGCGAGCACCCACGCAAAGATGGGCCGATCGATAAAGAACTTAGCCATGAATCAACGGCTCCTGTTATGACGATGACTTGTCAGACTGCGGCTTTGAACCGGGTGCCGCTTTCGCATCGTCTGAGACTTCTTGTGGGGTAACCTGTGCGCCCGGCTTGGCTCGCTGCAGACCCGTGCTGATCACACGTTCACCCGCTTTAACACCGTCGGTGACTAACCATTTGTCGCCAATCGCCTGAGAGGTGGTGACCTGACGAGCTTCCACTTTGTTATCTGCACCCACCACCATGACCGTTGCCTGACCCGTTGGGGTACGGGCTACCGCCTGTTGCGGAACCAGCAGCGCATTAGGATTGGTGCCTTCATCCAGACGTGCGCGAACAAACATGCCCGGTAACAGCGCATGGTTCGGGTTCGGGACAATGGCGCGCAGGGTGATAGAACCGGTGGTTTCATCAACGGTAACGTCAGAGAACTCCAGCGTACCGGTCTGTGGATAGCTGTTGCCGTTCTGCATCAGCAGGGTCACGTTGGCTTTGCCATCGTTCTGCTTCAGCTGACCCGACTCCAGTTCTGAACGTAAGCGCATGAAATCTTCGCTCGACTGGGTGACGTCCACATACATCGGATCAAGTTGCTGCACAGTGGCCAGGGCGGTGGTTTGTGCGTTTTGTACCAGCGCACCTTCCGTTACCGACGATTTGCCGATGCGGCCACTGATAGGCGAGGTGACTTTGGTATAAGCCAGGTTAATGCGGGCCGTTTCTACATTGGCTTTTGCTACCTGAACCGCAGCATCGTTTTGCGCGGCCGTGGCAACGGCGGTGTCGTAATCCTGCTGACTGATATATTTGGTGCCGAGTAAAGGCTTATAACGTTTGACGGTCAACTGAGCGATGCGAGCATTGGCCTGCGCCTGAGTCAAATCACCTTTGGCGCTGTCATAGGCGGCCTGATAGGTAGCAGGATCGATCTGATAAAGAGACTGACCCGCTTTGACATCGCTGCCTTCAACAAAGTTACGCTTCAGAATGATACCGGAAACCTGCGGACGGACTTCGGCGACACGATATGCCGAGGTGCGGCCAGGTAATTCAGTCGAGATTTTCAGGGGTTCAGTTTTCAGTGTTACAACCCCCACTGCTGGCGGTTGCTGGGCGGCTTGTTCGGATTTATTGTTGTCACATCCTGTTAACAAAAAGCTGCCTGATAGCATCAGGACGGCCGCCAGAGGCGATAATCCTCTGATTTTATTCATAAATAAACCTCTAGTGTCCGATATCAATTGGTCAATGGATCACAAACTGAAAAACCCATTGCTGTGTCAAGTCGCAGGTCATGCTATGGTACATACATTCGCAAATGTATGTAAACTTACCTGTTTGTAAAAAAAGCCCCTTATGGCACGAAAAACCAAAGCGCAAGCACTTGAAACGCGACATCAAATTCTTGATGCCGCCATTGTTCTGTTTTCGCAGCAGGGCGTTTCAGCCACTTCTCTGGCGGATATTGCAACCGCTGCCAGCGTCACACGAGGGGCCATCTACTGGCACTTCAAAAATAAAGCCGATGTATTACATGAAATATGGCTTCGTTGTGATGCTGGTCTGGACGATGTGGAACTTGAGTATCAGACAAAATACCCTGGCGATCCACTCTCGGTGTTGCGAGCGATGCTGGTCTATATCTTTGACGCGACAGCAAAGGATCCGCAGCGCCGCGCCTTGATGGAGATCATTTTCCACAAATGTGAATTTGTGGGCGAAATGTCGGCGCTGAAGAATATGCAGCAGAGCTTACTGCTGGAGTGCTACGACAAAATTGAAGATGTCCTGCGCCAGTGTATCGAAGCCGGACAACTTCCTGGCAGTCTCAGCACGCGTCAGGCCGCTCTTATCCTGCGCGGTTACGTCAACGGTATGATGGAAAGCTGGCTGTTTGCGCCGGACAGTTTTGATTTAGCCGGAGACGCGCCGACGCTGGTCAATGCCTTTATCGATATGCTGCGCCTCAGTCCGACGCTGACTGCCCACCACTAAGCCGATGGGCGATCGCGCTTGTTTTCGAAATCGCGCTGCACCATGGCCAGCGCTGAAAGCACAGTTTCCACCGGCAGTTGATGCTCTTCCAGTAGCTGAATCAAATCAACTGCCAGTTTGACGTCGTCAGGGGCATTTTCCAGTGACATCTCTTCTCCTAAATACGTAGTCGGGCTGCGACCAGCAGCATCACTAATGCACCGATAATCGCCACGCCCAGTGCGCCGATATGCAGCGTTGCCAGGGTGCCCAGCTCAAAATAGGTGGCGATATAGCCGCCAATCAGAGCCCCGATCATCGACAGAGTCAGGGTAGCAACCAGGCCGCCCGGTGGTCCCGGCATCAGCAGGCGCTTCAGCAACCCCAGCAGTAAACCGCTTAACAGCCACACAAGTAAAGCCATGGTTCTTCTCCGCGCCGAATCACACCCAGTATAGGAGCGCTTTTGTCACGCTGCGCTTTATTCGCTGCCGCGCAACGACGAGGCCCATTCAACCGAGCGAATCGCCTGCCGACAGCGTGCCAGTCGCTGCTCTAACGTTTCCAGATCCTGTTTCAGCTGATGCTGTACCGCCAGCGTTTCGGCCAGCGCCAGGCGCTGCTCACGCTGATCGATCATTGCCAGTAAACGCCGTTCAAATTCACGGTACTCCTGATATTTTGCGGCGCGTGGATTTCTGACGGGCTGTTCGCGGCGGGTACGCAGCTGTTGCGTACTCGCCTCACGTTGCAGGGCGGCAATCTGATCGACCAGGCGTTCAGCCAGCCAGGCACTGCGGGCCAGATCGTGGCTGCTGTCGCACAGCCGGGCAAAATTCTGTTCCACTTCCAGCAGGTAATCAGCCAGCCGCGTGCCTTTGGTGCGAAACAGCTGAGTATCAAAACGTGGCAGACGGCAAACCCCATCTGAATGGCAGGCAAGCTCCTGCCGCAGGGCGATAACGAGCTGTTGCAGGCGCTGTTGTATGGCGATCGCACTCATCGCGTGACGCTCAATTGTGCTAACGTACGCTGATGAGGAAAGAGTTGGGCGGCATTCATGCAACGCATTCTGTTATTAACCCTCGGCTGGCTGGCGATTGTGCTGGGGACGCTGGGCATTGTATTACCTTTATTACCTACCACGCCATTCATGCTGCTGGCTGCCTGGTGTTTTGCCCGTTCATCGCCGCGTTTTCATCACTGGCTGCTGTGGAAATCGCCATTTGGTCGCTATCTGCGCCACTGGCAGCAGCATCGCGCGATGCCGCCAGGGGCTAAAGTACGCGCTATCTGTCTGATAGTCGCAACCTTTAGTCTCTCACTCTTCCTGGTGCATCAGCTCTGGGTACGTATCATGCTGCTGATCATGCTGGCGGCGCTGCTGCTGTTTATGTGGCGTATTCCGGTGGTGGCAGAAGCAGCGGACGCGCCGCCGCCACCGCGATAAAGTTGCATTTAGCCGGTCATTTGCTTAGATTTGGGCGTCTTCGTGCGTGGCTTCCCTTTGTGAATTGACTTCCGCTGAG
The DNA here is from genome assembly GCA_902141385.1 of Timema californicum. Lineage (NCBI taxonomy): Eukaryota > Metazoa > Arthropoda > Insecta > Phasmatodea > Timematidae > Timema > Timema californicum. The sequence goes on along the minus strand of CABFOW010000004.1, from coordinate 662,374 downwards.
CCTTTTATCAGGTATAAGCGCTTTTGAAGCTGCGCGAAACAGAATTTTTTACCAGGCGTATCATTATGACCGACACTGCGCAGCAGCTTGAATTCATTAAAAACAGCATTAAAAGCATTCCCGATTATCCTAAGCCAGGCATCCTGTTCCGCGATGTCACCAGCCTGCTGGAAGATCCCAAAGCCTATGCCGCGTCGATTGCGCTGCTGGTTGAGCGTTACCGTAATAAAGGCATCACTAAGGTGGTGGGGACGGAAGCGCGCGGTTTCCTGTTTGGTGCACCGGTGGCGTTAGGCCTCGGCGTCGGTTTTGTTCCGGTGCGTAAGCCCGGCAAACTGCCCCGTGAGGTCTACAGCGAATCCTATGAGCTGGAGTACGGCACCGATAAGCTGGAATTGCACAAAGATGCCATCCAGCCAGGCGATCTGGTGCTGGTGGTTGACGATCTGCTGGCGACCGGCGGGACGATTGAAGCGACCGTTAAACTGATTCGTCGTGCAGGCGGTGAAGTCAAAGACGCGGCTTTCATTATTAACCTGTTCGATCTGACCGGAGAAACGCGTCTTAATGCCATGGGCGTTGAGAGCTACAGCCTGGTTAAATTCCCCGGCCACTAAGCCACTCTTTCGGCCTTGCCATCCGGCGAGGCCGTCACGCCTTCGGCGTCAAGATAACGAGTGCCAGCCAAAAGCGTAGCTGATAGACTACTGCAATCTTATACAGGGGTTGCAGAGCGTCTGCGCTCATCTTTCCATCCAACTTCGTCGAACTCCACATGAGCTATCAGGTACTTGCGCGAAAATGGCGTCCCCAGGCTTTTGCTGATGTTGTCGGTCAGGAACATGTTCTGACGGCGCTGGCGAATGGATTGTCTCTGGGACGCATCCATCATGCTTATCTCTTCTCCGGCACCCGCGGAGTAGGGAAAACCACTATTGCGCGTCTGCTGGCCAAAGGCCTTAACTGCGAAACCGGTATCACTGCCACCCCCTGTGGTCAGTGTGATAACTGCCGTGAAATTGAGCAGGGCCGCTTTGTCGATCTGATTGAGATCGACGCCGCTTCGCGTACCAAAGTTGAAGATACCCGCGATCTGCTCGACAACGTGCAGTACGCCCCGGCGCGTGGCCGCTTCAAAGTCTATCTGATCGATGAAGTGCATATGCTGTCGCGTCACAGCTTCAATGCGCTGTTAAAGACGCTGGAAGAGCCCCCTTCACACGTTAAATTCCTGCTGGCGACCACCGATCCGCAGAAACTGCCGGTGACCATTCTCTCGCGCTGCCTGCAGTTCCACCTCAAAGCGCTGGATGTGGATCAAATCCGTCAGCAGCTTGAGCATGTTCTTAAGCAGGAACAGATTGAGAGTGAAACCCGGGCGCTGCAGCTGCTGGCGCGGGCTGCCGATGGCAGTATGCGCGATGCGCTGAGCCTTACCGACCAGGCCATCGCCATGGGGCAGGGCGCGGTGACCAGCAGTACGGTCAGCGTCATGCTCGGCACGCTGGATGATGAACAGCCGCTGGGGCTGCTGGAAGCGCTGGTCGACGGTGACGGTCAGCAGGTGATGAACCTGTTGAGCCAGGCCGCGTCACGGGGTGTGGAATGGGAAGCGCTGCTGGTAGAAATGCTGCGCCTGCTGCACCAGATTGCGATGGTGCAACTGCTGCCGACCTCGCTCAACGACGATGATGAGAGTAACGCCCTTCGCTTGCGTGAACTGGCGCGCGTGGTGCCGCCCGCCGATCTGCAACTCTATTATCAGACCCTGTTGATGGGCCGCAAGGATCTGCCGATTGCGCCCGATCGTCGCATGGGTGTGGAGATGACGCTGCTGCGTGCACTGGCGTTTCATCCTAAAGCTGCCGTGGCTGAACCCATTGCGCGTCCCGCATTAACTCAGCAGACGGCGCCTGTCGCCCCTGCGCAGACGTCCCCGGCACCATCCGGGCCATCGCCGTTAGCACGGCAACCGGCAGCACAGCCAGCCTCACCGTCACCTGCCGCTGCGCCGCCGTCGCACACCGCGTCGCCCGTAGCGCAGCAGATGCCGGAGCAGACGCAGCAGCAGGTTGCTGCTCAGCCGCAGATGGCCGCGCCCGATGCTGCACCGCAGCACTCGCCGTCGCCAGATGCCGCACCTGACACTGCACTCTCCAGTTCCACCAGTCAGCTCCTGCAGGCGCGCACTCAGTTGTTGCGTCAGGGAGCGAACAAGCCAAAAAAGCGTGAGCCGGCAGCGCCAGGTGCGCGGCCGGCCAACTCCGCGCTGGAGCGGCTGGCCTCGGTCACCGAGCGCAGTCAGCAGCGTATCCGCGATCGCGAGCCTGCCGCCCCGGTAAAAGAGGAAGCGTACCGCTGGAAAGCGGTTAATCAGCCGGTAGAAGTGGCGGAGCCGGTGGCGACGCCAAAGGCCTTGCGTTCTGCGCTGGAGCATGAGAAAACCCCTGAGCTGGCGGCGCGTCTGGCCGAAGAAGCGCAGCAGCGCGATCCCTGGGCCGCAGAGATTGCGATCCTGCCACTGCCGAAACTGGTGCAGCAGCTGGCGTTAAATGCCTGGAAAGAGACCACCGAAAGTGGGGTCTGCCTGCATTTGCGTAGCAGCCAGCGTCACCTTAATTCACCGTCGGCGCAGCAGGTATTAAGTGATGCGCTGAGTGAGCATGCCGGGCAGAGAGTTGAACTCTCGGTAGTTGAAGACGATAATTCATCGGTGTTGACGCCACTTGAATGGCGTCAGGCCATTTACGAAGAGAAACTGGCGCAGGCGCGTCAGTCGATCACCTGTGATACCCACATCCAGACGCTGCAGCGATTTTTTGATGCCGATCTGGATGAGGAGAGTATCCGACCTGTTTGAACACGCTGCTGCTATCTTAACGATAGCGTTGTAGCCTCAGCTGAGAGAGAAAACTATGTTTGGTGGTAAAGGCGGATTGGGCAACCTGATGAAACAGGCCCAGCAGATGCAGGACAAAATGGCCAGGGTTCAGGAAGAGATTGCCGCGATTGAAGTGACCGGTGAGTCTGGTGCTGGCCTGGTAAAAGTCACCATTAACGGCGCGCACAACTGCCGTCGCGTGGAAGTCGATCCCAGCCTGCTGGAAGATGACAAAGATATGCTGGAAGATCTGATTGCAGCCGCGTTCAACGATGCGGCACGTCGCATTGATGAAACCCAGAAAGAGAAGATGGCTTCTGTCTCTTCAGGCATGCAGTTGCCACCAGGCTTTAAGATGCCGTTCTGATGCAAACCAGTCCACTGCTTGAATCTTTGATGGAGTCGCTGCGCTGTCTGCCCGGCGTTGGGCCGAAGTCGGCGCAGCGCATGGCGTTTCAGCTGCTGCAGCGCGATCGCAGCGGTGGCATGCGGCTGGCGCAGGCGCTGACCCGGGCGATGTCGGAGATCGGACACTGCGCCGATTGCCGGACATTCACCGAGCAGGAAATTTGCACCATCTGCGCCAATCCAAGGCGTCAGCAGAATGGTCAAATCTGCGTGGTGGAAAGCCCGGCGGATATTCACGCCATTGAGCAAACCGGCCAGTTTGGCGGTCGCTACTTTGTGCTGATGGGACATCTCTCGCCGCTCGACGGCATCGGTCCGGCTGATATTGGCCTGGATCGTCTGGAGCAGCGACTGGAGAGTGAAATCCTGCAGGAAGTGATCCTCGCCACCAACCCGACGGTGGAAGGCGAGGCGACCGCGAACTACATCGCGGAACTCTGTGGTCAGTATGGCGTCGACGCCAGCCGTATCGCGCACGGCGTGCCGGTGGGCGGTGAGCTGGAGATGGTTGATGGCACCACGCTGTCCCATTCACTGGCGGGCCGCCAGAAGTTTAAATTTTAATCACTTGCCGGTGTTGTGACAGACACCGGCTTGAAAATCTCCCTGTCACCCCCACATCAACCTCAACGTTTGTTCAACCTGTTTTGTTGAGGTAGCAATGACCATGAAAGGACAAGAGACCCGTGGCTTTCAGTCGGAAGTAAAACAACTTCTGCACCTGATGATCCATTCTCTCTATTCAAACAAAGAAATTTTCCTGCGTGAGCTGATCTCCAACGCCTCGGATGCGGCAGACAAACTGCGCTTCCGTGCCCTGTCAGATTCCAGCCTGTATGAAGGTGATGGCGAGCTGCACGTTCGTCTCTCTGTTGATAAGGACAACCGTACCATTACGCTCAGCGACAACGGTATCGGTATGCGTCGTGATGAGGTCATTGAGAACCTCGGGACTATCGCTAAATCGGGCACCAAATCCTTCCTTGAATCGCTGGGCTCCGATCAGGCGAAAGATAGCCAGCTGATTGGTCAGTTCGGTGTCGGTTTCTATTCTGCATTCATCGTGGCGGATAAAGTCACGGTGCGTACCCGTGCCGCGGGCGCGTCAGCCGAAGAAGGCGTGTTCTGGGAATCCGCAGGCGAGGGCGAATATACCCTGGCTGAGATTGAGAAAGCCGATCGCGGTACCGAGATCACCCTGCATCTGCGCGAAGGCGAGGATGAGTTCCTGGATGCATGGCGCGTGCGCAACATCATCAGCAAATATTCCGATCACATTGCGCTGCCGGTTGAGATCGAAAGCAAAGATGAAGAAGGCGAAGGGACCCACTGGGAGAAGATTAACAAAGCCCAGGCACTGTGGACCCGCAACAAATCTGAGATCAGCGACGAAGAGTACAACGAGTTCTACAAACATATCGCCCACGATTACAGCGATCCGGTCGCCTGGAGCCACAATCGGGTAGAAGGTAAGCAGGAATATACCAGCCTGCTCTACATTCCGGCGCGTGCGCCATTCGATATGTGGAACCGCGATCAGAAACATGGACTGAAACTCTACGTGCAGCGCGTCTTTATCATGGATGACGCTGAGCAGTTTATGCCGAACTATCTGCGCTTTGTGCGTGGCCTGATTGACTCCAACGATCTGCCGCTGAACGTCTCCCGTGAGATCCTGCAGGATAGCCGCGTGACCCAGAGCCTGCGCGCCGCGCTGACGAAGCGTACCCTGCAGATGCTGGAAAAACTGGCAAAAGATGACAACGAGAAATATCAGACCTTCTGGAATGAGTTTGGTCTGGTGCTGAAAGAGGGCCCGGCGGAAGATCACGCTAACCAGGAGACGATCGCTAAGCTGCTGCGTTTCGCCACCACCCAGAGTGAAGGTTCGGCACAAACCATTTCGCTGGAAGATTACGTCAGCCGCATGGTGGAAGGTCAGGAGAAGATTTACTACATCACCGCTGACAGCTATGCCGCCGCGAAGAGCAGCCCGCATCTGGAACTGTTCCGCAAAAAAGGCATTGAGGTGCTGCTGCTCTCCGATCGCATCGACGAATGGATGATGAGCTACCTCACTGAGTTCGATGGTAAAACCTTCCAGTCAGTCAGCAAAGCGGATGAGTCGCTGAGCAAGCTGGCGGATGAAGAGACCGAAGAGCAGAAAGAGGCGGAAAAAGCGCTGGAGCCTTTTGTTGAGCGGGTGAAAACTCTGCTGGGCGAACGCGTGAAAGAGGTGCGTCTGACGCATCGCCTGACCGATACCCCGGCGATTGTCACCACCGACGCCAACGAGATGACCACGCAGATGGCGAAGCTGTTTGCCGCGGCCGGACAGGAAGTGCCGGAAGTGAAGTACCTGTTTGAAATCAACCCGGATCATCCGCTGGTGAAACGTGTTGCGGATACGCAGGATGAAGTACGCTTCGGTGAGTGGATTGAGCTGCTGCTGGATCAGGCCTTGCTGGCCGAGCGCGGCACGCTGGACGATCCTAACCAGTTTATCCGCCGCATGAACCAGCTGCTGACCGCATAACGGCAACAGGCCGGTGGTTTTCACCGGCCTGAAGTTGCAGATACGATGCTGGCTCAGGGAGCATACGCCCTCCGCAAAGACGCAAAAAGCCGCCCTCCATGGCGGGCTCAGCGCGGGCGATTACGCACCTCATCCCTGAGGTGCGCCCGTTGCCGGGCCAACGCTTTGCGTTGTTCAAAAACGCTCCCGGCGTTTTTGTCCATGGCCCGCGATGCTTTGCTCCAGGCGTATGCTCCCATCGCATTGACTCTGATGCCGTCTTTCTGACTCAGTCAGCGCTGATTGTGAGCGGGATTTCAGGGTTAAAAAGCAGTAAATTTGTCAGCTGTCTGAAGCCGGTGACCCTCACCGGCTTTTTTTATGGTTTTGCGGCATCCTGTAGCCAGTCGCGAAACAGGCTGATCTCCGTATCGTGCCGCCGGCTCTGCTTTGTCATCATCCATGTGGCACGCTCGACGCGTACAAAGCCAAGCGGTGCTAGCAGCGTGCCATCCTCCAGCTCTTTGCGTACCAGCAAACGCGGCGCCATCAGGACGCCAAGACCACTTCGTGCGGCCTGAATCCCCAGTGTCAGACTCTCAAAATGCTTACCGCCGTTAAAGCGGCCGCTGACCCCAGCTTTGTCCGCCCACTCTGACCAGGCGTGCAGCCGGGTATCCGCATGCAGCAGGGGCATCGCTGACAGATCCTCGCCGATCCGCAGCTGCGAGGCAAAGTGAGGTGCGCAGAGCGGCCCAATCTCATCCTCGCTGACCAGCGTGGCGTCTATGTCAGATTCAGGTGGCTCGCCATGACTGAGGATCAGTACATCCACATGTTCGCTGCGCAGTTGTGAGATCTGCGTCAGCGGCTGGAAATGAACCTCAATCTCCGGATAGCGTTGATAAAAGCTGGCGATACGGGGAATCAGCCATTGCGACAAAAAGCTGGGGGCGCAGGAGACCCGAATCTGCTGAAGCAGCCCGGTACGAATGCTTTCGCAGCTGCTGCGCAACTCACTGAACGCCTGCTGACAGCTCAGCAGCAGACGTTCACCGTGTGAGGTCAGTTTCACGCGGCCATGGCTGCGGATAAAAAGTGGTTTGCCCATCCAGCTCTCCAGTTGGCGAATCTGATGGCTGATGGCGCTGTGCGTAACATGCAGATGTTCAGCCGCCACGCTAAAACTGCTGTGTAAGGCTGCCTGGTGAAAATAGTGCAGCGCTCTCAGTGGCGGCAGTCCGTTCATCCTCTTCCCCTGTGCAAAAATCTAACAGGGATTGTCAATTTATATCATTTTAAAGTCCAGCCGCATTGACCTAGTCTGTAGGGCAAATTCTGGCGGGTTGACTCAGCCTTATATTTGTGATTTTTCACAGATATTCCTCCTCGCTTAACCTGCGCTCACGCCGCACACTCCCCGAAGCGAGACAACCATGGCACACCGCTCTTTATCCTCTGAAACTTCAGCAGAGGCGCGCCATCGGTTACGCCTGGCGCTCTCACGTTTTTACCGGCTGGAGCAGTTCGATCTCTTTTTCGCGCCCTCGCTGCATGTGGCTCAGGTCCTTCTTTCTCAGCTCTTTCTGCGGCAGGAGCAGGCGCGTAATCAGCACCGTTACGCCTCGCACTTTCCGGTAACCGAACTCAACATCCTGCCAGCAGTTCCGCTGATCGCGGGCAGCATCATGCTGGTACCGCATGTCGAATTACCCAATGGCCGCGTGCGTCCGTTGCGGGATTGCCAGAACCAGGGTGTGACGGAGGCGAGCGAGAGTTTTGCCAGCGTGCTGCATCAGAAACTGATCGACGAAGCCCATTTGTTTGTCACCCGACTGGATCGCCACGCTGAGATCTGCAGCGATCTGGTGCTGGTGGCGTTGCGGACCCATGACTTCAGTACGCTGGTGCGCAGCGAACTGCGGCTTTTCGAGCAGGGGCTGACCCTGACCGCCACGCATGAGGCACTGCGCCGCTTCGACGATCCGCACTGGCGGCCTTACAATGCCGCCACCGTCGATGCGCTCTCCCTGTCAGACCCGCTGCCGCTGAACTCCTGCCATCAGCCCGGCTTGCCGTTTGCCAGTTTTAATGTCCCGGCCTCCGTGATCACATCGCTGTCAGATGCGGAAGATGTGGTGAAATGGCCGCAGCAGGCGCGGCTGCTGCTGAATGCTAACGTGCGCGGCAGCGGCAAAAAAAGCGTGAATATGACCCATCATCTGAGCCGACGACTGCAATTCCTGCTCGGCTCAGGCGGTAAGTCTGAAAAAGCGTCAGGCAGACCAGGCGGGTAGGGGCCAGGGCCAAAAAGCGACTCAGGTCGCCCTGCGCGATCCGCGCCCTTCCTTGTGATGAGCGGGTCATAATGGTATGTTCTTTCGCTTCTAAGATAGATCAATGCGATTCGCAAGGGGATTTACGCAATGCGTATTATTCTGCTCGGAGCTCCGGGCGCAGGTAAGGGGACTCAGGCCCAATTCATCATGGAGAAGTATGGCATTCCGCAAATCTCCACCGGCGACATGTTGCGTGCAGCAGTAAAAGCAGGCAGCGAGCTGGGCAACCAGGCGAAAGCCATTATGGATGCTGGCAAACTGGTGACCGATGAGCTGGTGATTGCGCTGGTCAAAGAGCGTATCACCCAGGAAGACTGCAAAAACGGTTTCCTGCTGGACGGTTTCCCGCGCACTATTCCTCAGGCAGATGCAATGAAAGAGGCCGGGATCACCGTTGATCACGTGCTGGAGTTCGCCGTACCGGATGAACTGATCGTTGAGCGTATCGTGGGCCGTCGCGTTCACACGCCATCAGGCCGCGTTTATCACGTCACTTTTAATCCACCGAAAGTGGAAGGCAAAGATGATGTGACCGGCGAAGAGCTGACCATGCGTAAAGACGATCAGGAAGAGACCGTGCGTAAGCGCCTGGTTGAATATCATCAGATGACCGCGCCGCTGATTGCTTACTACAGCAAAGAAGCGGAAGCGGGCAACACCGCCTATCACAAAATCGACGGCACCCGTAAGGTGACCGAAGTGAGTGCCGAGCTGGCTAAGATCCTGGGCTAAGCTCACAGGGGCCGGTATTACTGGCCCCTTTTGCAGTAATCGCTTTTACCTCCCACTAATTCCGCTACAATTTTCCCGTTTTCACGCATCCCCGTTGTTATCAAGGAACTCAAATGAGGCAAGATAAGCCCGGCGTGTTATTGGTTAATTTAGGTACGCCAGACGCGCCCACCACACCTGCAGTTAAACGCTATCTGAAACAGTTTTTAAGCGATCCGCGCGTGGTCGACGCGCCGCGCTGGCTCTGGTGGCCGGTTCTCAATGCCGTTATTCTGCCGTTTCGCTCGCCGCGCGTCTCTAAGCTCTACGCATCGGTCTGGATGGAAGGCGGTTCACCGCTGCTGGTTTACAGCATGCGTCAGCGCGATGCGCTGGCGGCACGGGTCGATATGCCCGTCGAGCTGGGCATGAGTTACGGTAATCCGAGCCTGAAAAGCGCGGTAGATAAGCTGATGGCGCAGGGCGTGACCCGCCTGATTGTGCTGCCGCTCTATCCGCAATTTTCCTGCTCCACCGTGGCCGCAGTGTGGGATGGCCTGACGGCGGTATTCAAAGATTACCGCTCACTGCCTGATGTGCAGTTTATCCGCGACTACGCCGAACATCCGGCCTATATCGCCGCGCTGAAAGCGACAGTGGAGCGATCCTTTGAGCGGCACGGTCAGCCCGATCTGCTGGTGTTATCCTTCCACGGCATTCCGCAGCGTTTTGCTAACGAAGGCGATGACTACCCGCAGCGCTGTGCGGATACCACGGCGGCCCTGGTCAAAGCACTGGGCCTGCGTGACGATCAGTACATGATGACTTTCCAGTCGCGTTTTGGTCGTGAGCCCTGGCTGATGCCCTACACCGATAAAACCATGGAAAGCCTGCCCGCTAAAGGGATCAAACATGTTCAGGTGATGAGCCCGGGCTTCTCGTCAGACTGTCTGGAGACGCTGGAAGAGATCAGTAGTGAAAACTGCGAAATCTTTATGCATGCCGGGGGTGAGAAGTTTGAGTATATCCCTGCGCTGAACGCCGATGAGGCGCATATCGACATGATGGTGCAACTGGTCGACGCTCGCCGTTAAAGCGCAGGCGGAGAGTGTGATATCATTCTCCGCCTGTTTTTCCAGACGGCACCTCCCGATGAAATTTCCCGGCAAACGCAAATCCAAACACTACTTTCCTGTCAGCGCACGCGATCCCCTATTACAGCCCGCCCAGCACGATGTTGATGCAGGCAGCTGGGTGGTGGGTATCGACCAGACGCTGGTGGATATCGAAGCCAAAGTCGATGACGCTTTTCTCGCACGTTATGGCCTGAGTGCCGGGCACTCGCTGGTTATCGATAATGCCGTCGCGGAAGCGTTGTACAACGAGCTGATGCAGGAAGCGCTGATCACCCATCAGTTTGCCGGTGGCACCATCGGTAACACACTGCATAACTTCTCGGTGCTGGCCGATGACCGCTCTGTACTGCTGGGCGTCATGTGCAACAATATCCAGATTGGCGGCTACGCCTATCGCTATCTCTGCAACACCTCAAGCCGGGTCGATCTTAACTATCTGCAGGGCGTGGATGGCGCCATTGGCCGCTGCTTTACGCTGATTGGCGAACATGGCGAGCGAACCTTTGCTATCAGCCCCGGCCAGATGAACCAGCTCCATCCGGATAACGTACCGGAAGAGGTGATCGCCGGAGCCTCTGCGCTGGTACTGACCTCCTATCTGGTGCGCTGTGCCGAAGGTGAACCGATGCCACAGGCAACGTTACGGGCGATTGAGTATGCCAAACGCCACAACGTGCCGGTGGTGCTGACGCTGGGCACCAAACATGTGATTGGCGACAATCCTCAGTTCTGGCGCGATTTCCTGCGCGAGCATGTCAGCATCGTGGCGATGAATGAAGAGGAAGCGCTGGCGCTGACCGGCGAAAGCGATCCGCTGCTCGCTGCCAATATGGCGCTGGACTGGGTCGATCTGGTGCTGTGTACCGCTGGCCCGATTGGGCTCTATATGGCGGGTTACACCGAAGAAGAGTTCAAACGCAAAACCAACCATCCGCTGCTGCCTGGCGCGATTGCTGAATTCAATCAGTATGAGTTCAGCCGGGTGATGCGCCAGCAGGATTGCCAGCAGCCGCTGCGCATTTTCTCGCACATCGCGCCTTATATGGGCGGACCGGAAAAGATCATGAACACCAACGGCGCCGGAGATGGTGCGCTGGCGGCGTTACTGCATGACATCACCGCCAACAACTATCACAGCCTGAATGTGCCGAACTCCAGCAAACATGCGCGTCCTTACCTGACCTACTCGTCGCTGGCGCAGGTATGTAAATATGCCAACCGCGTCAGCTACCAGGTGCTGAATCAGCATTCGCCGCGTCTGACCCGCGGCCTGCCGGAGCGGGAAGACAGTCTGGAAGAGTCTTACTGGGATCGGTAAAGCTGGCAGCTGCCGCGCATAAAAAAGCCCTTCTGAAGAGAAGGGCCTTAGATGACTGGCAACGTCTGGCTCGGTTAGCGATGAGATCGAGCCTGCTCAGGGAACACGGACAGATCGGAAAGTCGCTTAAGTCATCCCTGACCGCTCGGCCCGTTCGATTACGCACCTCATCCCTGAGGTGCGCCCGTAGCCGGGCCAACGCACTGCGTTGTTCAAAAACGCTCCCGGCGTTTTTAGTACGCACCTCATCCCTGAGGTGCGCCCGTAGCCGGGCCAACGCATTGCGTTGTTCAAAAACGCTCCCGGCGTTTTTAGTACGCACCTCATCCCTAAGGTGCGCCCGTAGCCGGGCCAACGCTTCGCGTTGTTCAAAAACGCTCCCGGCGTTTTTGTCCGGGCGGCGGGACGCTTGCCTCCTCTGCCCGTGTTCCCTGCGTGTTGAGTTTATTCGTTGCGGTAAAATTCACCCTGATTTTGAAATATCAGTAGCCTGCCAGGCTTTGCTAAACAGGAATCAGCGCACGACATCGCAGGGCTTTAAATCTTCGCCCTGCGTCATCTCATCCTGCAGGATTTGCAGCATACTGCTGGCGATCTCACGTTCGCCCATCACCACACGGGTGGCACCCCGTTCCATGATGTACTCGACTTCATCGTCGTAGTGGGCGCGGGCGATAATCTCGATATTCTGATGTTTTTCACGCGCGGCTGTGACCACTTCACCCGCTTCATAGCCATTCGGAATAGTCAGTAACAGCCAGCGCGCGCAGTCGAGTCGGGCCAGTTCCATGGTGTCAGCGCGGGCTGCATTACCCAGCACCGCCTTAATACCGCGCTCGCGCAGCGCTTCAACACGGGCGCGGGAGTTTTCAACTACCACCAGCGGAACATTGGCCTCAAGCAGCTTCTGACCAATCAGACTGCCCACCCGGCCGTAACCTACAATTACCGCGTGATTGCAGAAATCCACCGGGATCTGCTTCTCGTCTTCAATCGCCTCTTCCAGCGTCTGCTCTTCCATCGTCTCCGTTTTCGCCAGGAAACGCTCCAGCAGGCTAAACAGGATTGGATTAAGCATAATCGACAGGATGGCCGCGGCCAGCACCAGGTTGCGGCCCTCGTCAGTCAGCAGGCCCAGCGAGATACCCAGACCGGCCAGAATAAAGGCGAATTCACCAATCTGCGCCAGACTGACCGAAATGGTCAATGCCGTACGACGTGAATGGCCGAGCAGCGACACCAGCAGCCAGGCTGCGACCGATTTACCCACCACAATAATGACCAGCGCGCCCAGCACTGCCAGCGGCTGCGTCACCAGAATCGACGGGTCAAACAGCATGCCGACCGACACAAAGAACAGCACGGCAAAGGCATCACGCAGCGGCAGGGTATCGCGCGCGGCGCGATGGCTCAGTTCCGACTCATTCAGCACCATACCGGCGAAGAAAGCGCCCAGTGCAAACGACACATCAAAGAACTCAACGGCACCAAAGGCAATGCCCAGCGCCAGCGCTAACACGGCCAGAGTAAACAGTTCACGCGAGCCGGTGGCGGCGCTGCGGGCGAGGATCCAGGGCACGGCACGCCGTCCCACCACCATCATCAGCACCATAAAGGCGGCGACTTTGCCGATGGTCCACAGCAGGTCCCAGGCCAGCAGTCCGGCGCTGGCGTTACCCTGTTCCATCATGCCGGCAATCGCAGGCAGCAGCACCAGTGTCAGCACCATCACCAGATCTTCAACAATCAGCCAGCCAATGGCAATCTGCCCGCGCTGGCTATCAATCAGCTGTCGCTCCTCTAACGCGCGCAGTAACACCACGGTACTGGCGGTAGAGAGACAGAGACCAAACACCAGTCCGGTCATCCACGACCATCCTAACGTCCATGACAACCCCATTCCCAGTAACGTCGCAACCGCGATCTGTGCGATGGCACCGGGAATGGCGATCGACTTTACCGACATAAGATCTTTCATTGAGAAGTGCAGGCCGACACCGAACATCAGCAGTATCACGCCGAGTTCTGCCAGTTCAGGGGCCAGATTAGTGTCTGCAACAAAGCCGGGGGTAAAAGGGCCAGCCATAACGCCTGCCATCAGGTAGCCCACCAGGGGAGAAATACGCAGGCGGTTCGCCAGCATCCCAAGGAGAAATGCCAGAACCAGTGCCCCGACAATGGTAGTGATCAACGGTGTGGTGTGATGCATGCCTGTCTCCTTGTATACAAATGTATCCGCTTGTAACAAATGAGTTTAATTCAAAATCTATTCTTCCGCTGAGCAATTTGCGGGAATACCCTAAAAAAATAGGAAAATAAGATGAAAATGCAACCGGAAGGCTGTTTTTATTCATTATCCATAATGCTGGCTGATTTGGCGGTTTAAACCGCGGCGGGTAAATAAAAATTAATACAACTAAATGACCTGAGCGTGACGCAGATAAGTATCAAATCTGCAGACAGACGCACTAAAGCCGTTCAGCGGCGTTTTTGCAGGAGTAAGCAGCGGGTTAACAAAAAACATTGCAGCCTGTCGCGGTGTAATCGGCATAAACAGCCGTGGCTCTGACGTGATCGCCTGCGTTATGCTGGCGCAGCCACGCTAAGCAAAAGCGGTACGGAGATAAAAAGAGCGGCATACAGAGGCTGGCGGATGTGCGTTGGTCTTGAGTTCGCCGGGGGAATGTGCGACACAGTGGGGCAAACCGGCAGAAAAATCGGGCCAGACGGAAAATTAAGGAGAATCACAGTGTTGTTATCTAAATGGACAGGGGCGGGCGTGGCACTACTGGTGGCCCTGATGCCGCTGTTTTCACAGGCCGCCCAGGCCGATCGCACCTATCGTTTCAGCCTGCTGCACACCAACGATGAGCATGGTCATTTCTGGTTTACTGAGCAGGGTGAATATGGTCTGGCGGCGCAGAAAACCTTGATGGATACGATGCGCTACGATGTGCAGTCCAGAGGCGGCGGCGCATTGATTCTCTCTGCCGGTGATGTGAACACGGGGGTGCCGGAGTCCGATGAGCTGGACGCTGAACCCGATTTTCGCGCGATGAACCTGATTGGCTATGATGCCATGGCGCTGGGCAACCATGAGTTCGACAAGCCCATCGCGGTCCTGCGCAAGCAGGAGAAGTGGGCGCGATTCCCGCTGCTTGCCGCCAACGTTTATCAGAAAAGTACCGGTCAGCGCCTGTTTAAGCCCTGGGCGGTATTCAACCGTCTCGGGCTGAAAATCGCGGTGGTCGGGCTGATCACCCCGGACACGGCGAAACTGGCTAACCCGGCGGGCCTGACGGATACCGAATTCCGCGATCCAATTGCGGAGGCGGAGAAGGCGGTGGCCGAACTGCGCGCCACAGAGAAGCCGGACGTGATTGTCGCGCTGACCCACCTTGGTCACTATGACGACGGTAAGCATGGCAGCAATGGCATTGATGACGTCACCCTGGCGCGCAGCCTGCCTGCCGGCACCATCGATCTGATTGTGGGGGGTCATTCGCATGATGCGGTCTGCATGGAAAAAGAGAACGTCAGCGTCAAAAATTATCAGCCGGGCCAGCCCTGCAAACCCGATCAGCAGAACGGGATCTGGATTATGCAGGCGGATAAATGGGGCAAATATGTCGGACGTGGTGACTTCACCTTCCGTAATGGGCAGGTGACGCTGGAGGCTTATCAGCTGGTGCCGGTCAACCTTAAACATAAGATAAAGAACGCGGATGGCAGCGAAACCTGGCTGACCTGGCAGGAAGAGATCCCGAAAAACACCGCCATGATGAAACTGCTGATGCCATTCCAGAAACGGGCTGAGGCGAAGTTAACCGTGAATGTCGGCAGCGCCGACGGCAGCTTCAGCGGTGAAAAAGAGCAGGTTCGCTTTGAGCAGACAAATCTCGGCCAGCTGATTCTGCGCGCTCAGATGGCGCACACCAAAGCCGATTTTGCGGTAATGAGCGGTGGCGGTATTCGCACCTCGCTGAAATCGGGCAAGCTGAGCTGGCGTGACCTGCTACAGGTCCAGCCGTTTGGCAATCAGGTGGTCTCGGTCAGCCTGACCGGGGCGGAGATCAAAAAATATCTGGATGTGGTCGCTAATATTCAGCCTGACTCAGGCGGCTACGCCCAGTTTGCTGGTATCAGCCTGACCGCAGACGGTAAACAGGTCAGCGACGTCAGCATTAACGGTAAACCGCTGCAGGATGCGCAGCATTATCGCATGGCAACCAACAGCTTCAATGCGGCTGGCGGCGACGGTTATCCGCGTCTGGATAATCATGCGGGTTATCTCAACAGCGGAGCAGTTGATGCGCAGGTGTTGCGTGACTGGATCAAGACGCACTCGCCGGTCAAAGCCAGCGACTATCAGCCGAAAGGGCAGATTGTGCATCTGAGCGATGAGCAGATCCGGGCGCGGGATGAGGCTGCGGAAAAAGCGCGCAAGCGTAACTATCCAAAAATGATCCTGGCGTGGATCTGGCCTTGGGGAAACGAAACAGCCGCCACGCATTGAACTGACCGGGAGGCGCTTGCGCCTCCCGTTTTTCTTACGCCCGGCAGGGGTGACGTCTGATCCAGCGCTCGCGCAGTTTGTCCCACACCCAGTTGTAGGCCATGGTGTAGGGCAGGAAGAAGAGGAAAAAGGCCACTTCTACCAGGAAAGCCTGACCCAGAGAGATATCCAGCATCCAGGCGGCAATGGGCAGACCAATCAGGATAAATCCACCTTCAAATCCCAGCGCATGTAATACACGCACGCCCGGGCCGCGTTTCTGGCCTGGCGCATAGAGGCGATCGAATCCGCTGTTATAAATCATGTTCCATAGCATCGCGACCGTAGAGAGCATAATCGCCAGCGATCCCATCTGAAACAGCGGTTTATTCATTGCCCATGCCGCCAGCGGCGAAACGGTCAGAATCGCCAGCGTTTCAAAGCAGACAGCATGAAGAATACGTTCTTTAAGTGAGCGGGTACGCATTGTGAGTTCTCCTTCAATAATGCGGCGCATTTTCACACGTTGGAATGCTAAGATAAAATGAACACCTATCGAAAAAAGCGATGGTTCAGATGCGTTACTCCCCGGAATCCCTTGAGGCTTTTATGCAGACTGTGGCGAGCGGTTCTTTCTCTGCCGCTGCGCGCGCGCTGGGTAAAAGTCAGTCCACCATCAGCGCGGCGGTAGCCAGTCTTGAAGACGATCTCGGCTTTGCGCTGTTTGAAAGGGCAGGGCGTCAGCCGGTTCTCACCGAGCAGGGACGCCGCGTTATTCCTCAGGTTCAGCAGATCCTGGCAGCCAGCGAGCGGCTGGATGCGCTGGCGATACGGCTGTCGCAGGGCGTTGAACCCCGGCTCAGTTTTGCCATGTCAGACTTCTGGCAAACGGATCATCACGAGCATCTGCTCAGGCAATTTGACGCCCGTTATCCGGAGATTGAACTGGAGGTCATGATTGCCGAGGATGGTGATGTGCTGGATCTGCTGCAGGCCGGGCGGGTACATCTGGGCGTGGTGCGGGCACAGCCCAATCTGCCGGTGGATATCGCGGTGGCGCGACTGCAGGTTGAAGCGCAGATGGCGGTCTTTTTACATCGCGATCATCCGCTGGCCCAGCTTAAGACCCTGAGCGAGAGCGAGCTGGAAGGGGTTCGTCACCTGCGATTAAATACCTGGGTTGAGGCATCTGAACCCGCGCCAATGGGGCGCATCTGGTCGGCACCGACCTATCTGTTACTGCTGGAGATGGCGGAGCAGGGATTTGGCTGGACGATTCTGCCGCGCTGGCTGGTGAAACAGTTTGGCCATGGCGTTCTGAAAGAGTTGTCGATGCCGGGCTGGCCGCAGCATATCGCCATTGAGGTGGTCTGGTCACGCCGTACGCCACCCGGCCCGGCGGGTCGCTGGATGATCGATCAGCTCTGCGCCCAGCCACGGGTTTAGTCGTGGCGGGCGATATCCGCAAACGGGGCGTCCAGCAGTCGTGAAAGATCCTGGGGAGCCAGTTCGATATCCAGCCCACGCTTGCCGCCTGAGATAAACATGGCGTCAAACGCGCTGGCAGAGTGGTCGATCACCGTAGGCAGCCGTTTTTTCTGGCCCAGCGGACTGATGCCGCCCACCAGATAGCCGGTGACTCGCTGCGCCAGCTGTGGGTCGGCCATATCCGCTTTCTTCGCGCCCAGCGCTTTTGCCACCTTCTTCAGATCCAGTTGCGTCGATACCGGCGTAATCGCCACTGCCAGCTGTTTTGCCTCGCCATTCAGCGCCACCAGCAGCGTCTTATAGACCTGGCGCGCATCCAGATTGAGTTTACGTACCGCTTCGTCACCAAAATGGGTTTCGTTGCTGTCATGCTCATAGGGATGCAGGGTGAAGCTGACTTTTTGTTTTTCCAGCAATTTTACGGCGGGCGTCATACAGGTTCCTTACTAAGAAAAATCTTATTACGCAGAATCGTGGAAAAAGGTGGCGAAACTTTGTTCTTTGAGTGAAAATTAGCCGCGCGCCAGCAATCCGATTGCTGAGCGATAACCAAAATCATAAACAAATTCCTCTTTGACGGGCCGATAATATTATCGGCTCTCTTTTTTTCAGGGCTTCTTCAGCATCTCAGGCAGGTTATCTTCGCCGTAGAGATGCAGAGCACCGACCGCCACCACATAGTTTCCCGCTGATAATCCCTGAAGCCGGTCACGCCACTGCGCATTTCGCTGACCGATCAACGTATCATTCAGCGCCTGGCTGAAGGTGGCGGGCAGGGTGATTTCCGGCTGGCGTGGCGGCGTATCGAGCCACCAGCTCACCATCATCTGCAGCAGACGCGCATTGGTGTGCCAGTGCAGCAGCGTATCCTGCAACAACGCCATGCCGTCATCCGGCAGCGCAGTCAGCAGGGCGATCTGCGCCTCTGCGCCTTCCAGTTCAATCACCGGTTTGTTCAGACCTTTCGCGGCCTGCAACAGCTGATAATCAATGCCGTAGTCAGGTCGCAATCCCAGCCTTTGTGCCTGCTGCGCCTGTAACATCAGCGCCACCTGCCAGGCGGGCAGATTATCAAACAGGCTCAGATTGAGGCTCATCTCCTGACAGAGTGCGGTGAGCGTCTGCATCGCGTGGCTATCCAGCCGGGTGGAAAGCGCGGGACGATCGCCGTGGTGATCAAAGGGTGAACCACCCTGAGTAATATCCGCTTCCACAATCAGTGCATCCGCCTGCTGCAACTGACGCAGCAGACGGGCGGGCAACGGCTGCATGTCGCGCGTCCCCATGTGGATGCTGCCGACCAGATGCAGCTGACGATCGCCAAGCCGGACATCCATCGCAGGCCAGCGGTAACTGGCGGGAAAAAGTTGGCTGATAAAGCCGCGCAGTGAGCGCCAGATGTTGCCTGTCATTCCCGGTCCTTTGCGATTCAAAACCCCATGCTAGCGACTTCAGCGCGTGAAAAACAGCGCTGAAACGGCGATCACTCGCGCGGTGGCCGGTAACGCAGCAGGCGGTTAGCATTGCTGACCACGGTAATGGAGGAGAGCGCCATCGCTGCACCCGCCACAATCGGGCTGAGCAGGGTACCGGTCAGCGGATAGAGCACACCCGCTGCCACCGGAATGCCGATGCTGTTATAGATAAATGCCCCAAACAGATTCTGCCGGATATTGCGCAGGGTCGCGGAAGAGAGCGCTAACGCGTCTGCCACGCTGTTCAGGTCGGCACGCATCAACGTAATGCCTGCGGTTTCCACCGCCACATCGCTGCCGCCACCCATGGCAATGCCCACATCGGCCTGCGCCAGTGCGGGCGCGTCATTGATGCCATCACCCACCATCGCGACGCGACGGCCCTGCTGCTGTAATTGTTCAATTGCAGCCGCTTTGCCTTCCGGCATCACGCCGGCAATCACTTCATCAATACCGACCTCGGCCGCAATGGCGCGCGCGGTATTTTCATGGTCGCCGGTCAGCATAATCAGGCGAAAACCCTGCTGATGCAGTCGCTTCAGGGCTGCGCCGCTTTCCGGTCGAAGCTGATCGCGCAGCGCGATAAGCCCGGTTAGCTGGCCCTGCTCAGCCAGTAACACCGGCGTTGCACCCTGTTGCGTCAGCCGCGCAATCTCTGCCTCCGCCGCCTGGTAATCGATGCCGTTATCCTGCATCAGCGCGGCATTACCCAGCAGCAGCGTTCTGCCATCCAGACTACCGCTGACCCCTTTGCCACGTATTGTACGAAATTGCGCTAACAGAGGCGGCTGGGTCAGTTTCGCTTCGGCGACAATCGCTTTCGCCAGTGGATGACCCGAGGCGAACTCCAGCGCAGCCGCGGTCGCTAATACTGATTCACGGGTGGCATCACCCCAGACCTGCACGTCACTGACCTGCGGCTTGCCGGCAGTAAGTGTGCCGGTTTTATCAAACACCAGGGTGTCGATTTGGCTGGCGCGCTGCAAGGCATCGGCGTCGCGCACCAGCACGCCCAGCTCGGCGGCGCGGCCAACACCGGCAATAATCGACATCGGCGTCGCCAGGCCCAGCGCACAAGGACAGGCGATAATCAGCACGGTTGTCGCGATCACAAGCATGTAAGCAATTTGTGGCTGCGGCCCGAACAGATACCATACTGCGCCGCTGAGCAGTGCAATCAACACCACTACCGGGACAAAAACGGCGGAGATGCGATCCGCCAGACGACCCACATCCGGTTTACTGCTCTGCGCCTGACGCACCAGCCGGATAATGCGCGACAGAGTGGTGTGATTACCCGTCGCCCGGGCGATAAATTCTACCGAGCCATCCTGTACCAGGGTGCCGGCAAAGATGGCTGCGCCCGGGGTCTTGCTTTGCGGCACCGCTTCGCCGGTCAGCATCGCTTCATCAAACCAGGCTTCACCCGTGGCGATTTCGCCATCGACCGGCACCCGATCGCCGGTGACCAGCCGCAGCGTCATGCCGGGCTGCACTTCGCTGACCGGAATCAGCCTGTCGCCCTGTTGATCAACCTGCCGCGCCTGGGCTGGCGTCAGATCCAGCAATCTTTCCAGCGCCCTAGAAGATCGCTGGCGCGCCCGTTGCTCCAGGGCATGCCCCAGATTGATCAGGCCCAGGATCATGACGCTGGCTTCGAAATAGAGATGGCGCGCCTGTGGCGGGAAAAAGTCGGGCCACAGCACCACACTAAAGGAGTAAATCCAGGCGGCGCCTGTACCGAGTGCCACCAGCGTATCCATGGTGGCGCTGCCATTGCGTAAACTGCGCCAGGCACTGCGATAAAAATGGCTGCCGGTGACGATCATGATAAGCAGAGTCACGATGCCCAGCGTCAGCCAGACGCCGTGGTTGTGGTCGGTGAGCATCATGTTGTCGCCCACCATGCCCCAGATCATCAGCGGCACGCCAAACGCTAAGGCGACTGCAGACTGCCAGCTGAAACGCCGCATCGCGCTGCGGGCGCTGAGCTGCTGCTTCTCCCGCCGCTCCTGCTCGTCATCCACCACCTGCGCGCCATAACCTGCGGCATCGACGGCCGCTACCAGCTGCTGCGGGTCAGCGTCGCCCAGCACCAGCGCACTACGTTCGCCGAGATTGACGCGCGCCTGGCTGACGCCTGCGACCTGCTGCAGCGCTTTTTCCACCCGACTCACGCAGCTGGCGCAGGTCATGCCCTCAATCAGCAGCATATGGGTGGGGAGTGTTGTTTCTGCCGGGCGGGAAGCGGACTCCGTTGTCAGCGCCTCCGGCGGCGGCTCTGATGCTGTCAACGGTTCAGACTTTGGGGAAGCGTCCGCCGCTTTCAGCGTCGCGTGATAGCCCGCCTGCTCCACGGTGGCGATCAGCGCCGCCGCATCTGCGTGACCGGAAACCTGCGCTTCCTGTTGCGTCACGTTTGCCTGGTCAACATCATCGCGTTGTTCCAGTGCCTCTTTGACACGTTTGACACAGTGGCCGCAGGACAAGCCGTCCAGTGCCAGATAAATAGTGTGTGACATAATCAACTCCTTCTGTAATCCCATTTGACCGATTGGTCATTTTCGATTCATGCTTAAGCATAAACCTTCCATCAAGGGGAAGGTCAAGGGGACGAAAATGAACATCAGCGATGTGGCAAAAAAGACCGGACTGACCAGCAAGGCGATACGTTTTTACGAAGAGAAGGGTGTGGTGACGCCGCCGTTGCGCAGTGAAAATGGCTACCGCAGCTACAACGGACACCATCTTGAGGAGCTGAACCTGTTACGCCAGGCGCGACAGGTTGGCTTCACGCTGGATGAGTGTCGTGAGCTGGTGGCGCTGTTCAACAATCCGTCGCGCCACAGTGCCGATGTAAAAGCCCGCACTCTGCAGAAAGCGGACGAAATTGCGGCGCATATTGAAGAGCTGCACGTCATGCGCGCTCGCCTGCTGGCGCTGGCAGAGGCCTGTCCCGGCGATGACGGCGCCGAATGTCCGATTATCAACAATCTGGCCGGGTGCGGCGGTCAGCGTGGCTGAATACGCAGCGTAATCCCCTCAATGCCGGTTACGACCACTGCGGTGCCCGCAGGCAGATCCTGCTCCGCCTCAACCCGCCAGCTGCTGTCCCCGATCCGCACATGGCCGGTGCGGTTATGCAGCGCGGTATCCAGCGTCAGCTGCAACCCGATCATCTGACTGCCGCGCTGGTTGAGAGCATTGGGTTTCTGACGCGCTTCACGGTGGCGCATCCAGCGATACCACAAAAAGACGCAGATCAGCGTCAGCACGGCAAACAGTGAGCCCTGCGCCGTCCAGCTTACCGGCACAAACCACTCAATGAGGCCGACGATGACCGCCGCCAGCCCGCTCCAGAGCAGGTAACCGCTGGTGCCCAGCATCTCAGCCGCCAGCAGTAACCCACCCAGCGTCAGCCAGAACCAGTGCGGATGCGCGATAATATCGACCAGCATCAGCGTTTCGACTCAGTGCGTGATTCCTTCAGCAGTTCACCGATCCCCGCAATCGAACCCAGCAGACTGCTCGCCTCCAGCGGCATCATCACCACTTTGCTGTTGTTGGCTTCACCGATTTTTTGCAGCGCATCGGTATATTTCTGTGCCACAAAGTAGTTAATGGCCTGAATATCACCTGAAGCGATCGCTTCTGAGACCATCTTAGTGGCGTTAGCTTCCGCTTCAGCCTGACGTTCGCGCGCTTCTGCCTGCAGGAACGCCGAGGTCCGTTCACCTTCTGCTTTGAGGATTTGCGACTGCTTATCCCCTTCAGCGCGCAGGATCGCCGCCTGTCGCACCCCTTCGGCGGTCAGAATATCGGCGCGTTTAGTTCGCTCCGCTTTCATCTGCGCATTCATCGCACCAATCAGCTCCTGCGGCGGACGCACATCGCGGATCTCGATGCGGGTGATCTTGACGCCCCACGGATTAGTCGCTTCATCCACGATATGCAGCAGGCGGGTGTTGATGCTGTCGCGCTGCGACAGCATTTCGTCCAGCTCCATGCTGCCAAGCACGGTACGCATATTGGTCATGGTCAGGTTCAGAATCGCCTGCTCAAGATTGCTGACTTCATACGCAGCACGCGCCGGGTCAACGACCTGAATAAAGCAGACTGCATCGATGGTGACGTTGGCATTGTCTTTGGAGATGATCTCCTGCGAGGGAATATCGAGTACCTGTTCCATCATGTTGATCTTACGACCCACACGATCCATGAACGGCACCACCAGGCTTAATCCTGGCTGCAGGGTGCGGGTATAACGGCCAAAGCGCTCAACCGTCCATTGAAAACCTTGTGGCACGATCTTGACGGTGGCCCAGACCGCCACCAGCGCCAGAATAATCAGGGCAGGAATTACAGTTATCATACAACCTCCGCGTTGTCAGATTAACGGGCCGAGTCGCTTCGGCCCGTGGTGCTGCCGCTTAGTAGAGCAGGGAATAGAGCTGACGGCGATAACGCGCGGCAAGTGCATCGCCGGTACCCAGCGCCGCCAGAATCTCCTGCAGCATTTTACGCGCCTGGCCATCAGCGGCATTAAGATCGGATTTCAGGAAGCTGAACAGCAGTTCCAGCGCTTCTTCATTACGACCCACCTGATGCAGCTGTAACGAAAGTTTAGCAGCCAGCCCGGCGTTAGTCGGGTCAGCCTCCAGCTGGGATTGCAGCTGCTGAATCTCCGGCGTATCCGCTGCCTGTTTCAGCAGATCGATCTGCGCCATCAGGCTCTGATAGCGGGTATCCTGATCCTGCAATGGCACCACTTTCAGCACCGCTTCCGCTTCATCGCTGCGGTTAAGGGTAATCAGTACGTCAGCCAGCAGGAAACCGATCTCGCTGGACTGGTTGCTCAGCTGCCACGCATCCTTTAACAGCGGCAGCGCCTCCAGCGGTTTACCTTCCTGCATCAGCGCCATCGCCTGCTGCGCTTTCAGCTCTTCTTCGCGCGGCAGGACTTTTTCCAGCAGGGCGCGGATCGCTTCTTCCGGCTGCGGTCCCTGGAAGCCATCAACCGGCTGACCATCCTGGAACAGATAGACGGTCGGGATTGAACGCAGACCAAACTGCGACGCCACCCTTTGCTCTTTGTCGCAATCCAGTTTTGCGAGAATAAACTGACCCGCGTACTCCTGCGCCAGGCGCTCCAGCACAGGCGTCAGCTCCTGACAGTGCTGGCTGCGCTCAGACCAGAAGTAGAACAGCACCGGCAGCTGCATCGACTGCTCAAGGGTCTGCTGCAGGTTAGATTCGTTGATGTCGATGATAGAAGCTTGTGGTGACATGGATAAGTCTCTTTGCAAAAAGTGTTCTAAGAATATGGGGCCAACTGGCCCGGCTTCAAGCGCTATTGCGCATGGCTGATTAATGGCTGCGCAAAATGCGATCCAGCATCCAGCCGGGCAGTAACCGTTTTAGCAGGCTCATTATGTGTGCGACCAGTGTCACCGGATAGCGTAAACGCGGATGTTTACTCTCGAGTGCATGACGAAGTTTAGGCAGAATGGCTTCCGGTGGCAGGGTAAAACGTGCCGCGATGCCGGGGTTACGCACCGGGTTATGCTGTTCGCCCTGCGTCACATTGTCGGTAAAACGGGTCTGAATCGGACCCGGTTCAATCAGGCTGACCCGGATTCCGCGGCTGCGCACTTCAAGCCGCAGCGCATCGCTCCAGGCTTCCAGCGCATATTTACTGGCGGCATAGGCACCCCGGCCTGGCGTGGAGATCAGCCCCAGCACCGAGCTGGTATTAATAATGCGGCCATCGCCGCTGGCCTGCAACGCGGGCAACAGACGCAGTGTCAGCTGATGGACGCCGAAAAAGTTGCTGGAAAACTGCTGTTCCAGCTGCTGGCGGGAGAGGGTGTGCAGCGGGCCATAGAGTCCAAATCCGGCGTTGTTAAACAGCGCCGTCAGACGGTTATCGCAGAGCGCGAGCACAGTATCGGCGGCCCGATCCACACTTTGCGGATCGTCGAGATCCAGCTGCAGCCCGGTAAAGCCCACTGTTTCCATGCGTGCGACATCCTCTGCTTTACGGCAGGCGGCAATCACCCGGTACCCCCGCGCCAGCAAATCGTGCGCGGCGACCAGGCCAATACCGCTGGAACAACCTGTAATCAGAATGGTTTTTTGCATAACTCCACGCCCCTTTGAATTCCATGTAATTTATTTAATAATTAGTCAGTTAAGTGCGATTCGTTAACGATTTTATGCTGTGGGTTGACAGTTTGGGTCGCCTACACCGGCTGGCAGAACGGGCGGTAAAAAGGGTCATAGAGCCCCGCAAAAAATACCCGGTTTCAGATTTTACATCTGAACAAAAAGACCAGTGTTCTTAGTTGACTGGTGGCAGTCCCATCTGTGTGATTTCAGCAGAATGGTTTTTGTTCAGGTTAATTTGGCACTGGTCTATATATGACTGGTAGTCGTATGCGTCCTCGTCAAGCTCTGTAGCTACAGACAGGCAAAGTTGAGTCCGGTAATCCTTCCATTTTTTTTGCGCATCCAGAAAGCGACGAGAGTAAACGTCTCCGGACGTCTCTTTACTCGACTCTTTTCCATTAAAAGGGCCGACATTATTGGATTTGATTCTCTTGACTGCATCCGCTATGAGCGCATCCAGCGCTTTATTGCTGTTGTCTTTTTTGTCTGACAGACAGTTATATGCAGCTGGTATATCTTGATTCTGTTTAAAGCAGGCGTCACGTTCTGGCCCTGATGATAATTCGGCCTGCGCCATAGCCGGTGCAATAAGAGCGACCATTAGAATTAAGACTTTTTTCACTGTAGATACCTTATTCTGTTTCTGTGGTTTTCGTATGACATGTATGTGGGACTACTTTTGATATGGGCTATTAACGCGGACTTACCTTCAATTGCGGCTTGAAACAGTGCTCTGGCATTGTGAACACCCTGATAGAAAATATCGGTTACGACATCCCGTATTTTAGGGTCTAACTGTTCCCATGCGGGGGCGGAAGGCATGGATTGTGCTATTCGACGGTAAAGGTTAAGAGCTTCGTTCCGTTTAACCCTGTACGCAATTTCAAAAAGTCGGATTTGTTGAGTGTGGGTTATCTCGCCAACCAACGGACCATAAACCTTAACAAACTGTTCTGCGTGCCGACCTTTCAGGCCAGCAGCTTTAGAGCACAGAACGGCTTTATATTCTTCAATCCCAGCTTGCCTTAGTGTGGCGTAGATTTCACCGGCAGATCTGCTGCCCATATCATAGCCTCGACCAAGTGTAACCCCCGAAAAACTCGTGGGCGGCCATTGAAGAATGCGTGAAAAATTGGGATATCGTCGCTGTTTGAAAGGTTCCACGGCGGTTATATAGTCGGTGCCTTCGGCGTCAAAAGTAATTTGTCCTTCGCTGACTCGTAAGGGGCCAGTGGTATTCGAAGGCCGCCAGCCTGGTGTGGTTGCTTCACTTATTGCCCTGATAAACCATGTGTCTGTTGGCTGAACCAATCCACTCGGAGAGAGATTCAGCAACCGCTGATACCAGCGTATAGCCTCAGTGGTGGCTGTATCGCATTGTCCATTTGTTGGGAGCGTGCGACCAGTTGCGAACTGATAGCCAGCATCATTTATCATGCGTTGAATTGATTTAACTTCATCGGGATTATTGGTACCACAAGCGCCGACAGATGAAGTCAGGCGAAATATGCGAGGGCCATGAGAGCGGTGATAGGGCATATGCATTCCTTTACAGCTAAGATTCCATGCAAAAATATTAACCAGCTGGAGAGGGCAATGCCAGCTTATATGCGACTGTTCAAATGCTAATTTAAGACGCTTTAAAGTGAATTTTAAGAAACGGCAGAATTATCTTTTCGCATTGATATTGTTGAGAGGGTAAGCCTGGCCCACTCAGGAATGGCAAAGCGGTCGAAAATCTCTGTCGCCACATTGCCGTCATAGTGAGTAGAATTAGTTTTAACTTCATGATTTGAAGTTATTTTTACTGAATCAAAAGTGTTTTTGCATTTCTTTACCCTTTTGGCGCATCCCGGCGCGCTACGGCTGCTTAACTAAGGGGGCAAGATCTTTTGCCATCAGCTGGGCGATAAAAGGCTGGGCATCAGGATTAGGATGAATGCCATCCTGCTGCATCCACTCGGGTTTCAGATAAACCTGTTCCATGAAAAAGGGCACCAGAGGAATGTTATGCTGCTGCGCTAATCCGGGATAGATGCCGCTGAACGCTTCGGTGTAGCGGCGGCCATAGTTGGCAGGCAGACGAATCTGCATCAGTAGCGGCTTCGCATTGGCGGCTTTAACGTCGTCGATAACTTTACTCAGATTCTGCTCGATAGCGTCGGGCGGGAAACCGCGCAGACCATCGTTACCGCCCAATTCGATTAACACCCATTGCGGCTGATGCTGTTTTAATAGTGCGGGCAGGCGCGCCAGCCCCTGTGCAGCCGTATCACCGCTGATACTGGCGTTGATCACTTTAGGTTTTTGCTGCCACTGCTTATCGAGCAGGCTGGGCCAGGCCGCGGTGGCAGACATGCGATAGCCCGCACTCAGGCTGTCGCCCAGCACCATCAGCGTATCTGCAGCAGCAAGACGCGACACCAGCAGAAGAATCAATAACAGGAAGGGATAATGCCAGCGGAAAACATTGTTGAAGTTCATCATCTTACTAAGTCCGTCGGTCAGGGAGAGCATCAGTTAACCATCCTTACCGGAGTTGAGTTGGTTGTCAAACCAGCTGAGACCATTGCGCTGATTGGCGAGTCCGGTTCCGGCAAGTCAACCCTGCTCGGAATTCTGGCCGGGCTGGACGATGGCAGCAGCGGCGAAGTCCACCTGCTGGGGCAGCCCCTGCACCAGATGAATGAAGAGCAGCGTGCGGCCCTGCGTGCCCGGCAGGTCGGCTTTGTGTTTCAGTCATTTATGCTGGTGCCGACCCTGAATGCCCAGGAGAACGTGCAGTTGCCGTCGCTGCTGCGCGGCGACAGCGATCGCCAGAGCCGTGAACAGGCGAGAGAGCTTCTGACGCTGCTCGGACTGGGTGAACGTCTGCATCATCTGCCCGCCCAGCTTTCAGGCGGCGAGCAGCAGCGGGTGGCGCTGGCCCGCGCCTTCAGTGGCCGTCCTGGTCTGCTGTTTGCCGATGAGCCGACCGGCAATCTCGATCGTAAAACCGGTGACCGCATCGCCGATCTGCTGTTTTCCCTTAACCGCGATTTTGCCACCACGCTGATTCTGGTGACGCATGACGAGCAACTGGCGGCGCGCTGCGATCGTCGCCTGCGGCTGCGCGACGGTAAATTGTGGGAGGAGCAATGATCTGGCGCTGGTTCTGGCGCGAGTGGCGTTCGCCTTCGCTGCTGATTGTCTGGCTGGCCCTGACGCTGGCGGTGGCCTGCGTGCTGGCGCTGGGGTCGATCAGCGATCGCATGGAAAAAGGGCTGAATCAGCAGAGCCGTGATTTTATGGCCGGTGACCGTACGCTGCGCAGCAGTGATGCAGCGCCAGAAGCCTGGCTGGCAAAAGCAGCTGAAACCGGTCTGACGGTCAGCCGTCAGCTGACCTTTATGACCATGACCTTTGCCGATCAGTCACCGCAGCTTGCCTCAGTAAAAGCGGTGGACGATCGCTACCCGATGTTTGGCACGCTGCAGACGCAGCCGCCAGGCCTGAGGCCGCAGGCGGGTACCGCGCTGGCGGCACCGCGCCTGATGGCGCTGCTGAACCTGAAAGTGGGCGACACGCTGGAAGTGGGTGACACCCAGCTGCGCATCAGCGGGGAGGTGATCCAGGAGCCGGATGGCGGCTTTAACCCGTTTGAGATGGCGCCGCGTCTGCTGATCAATCTGGCGGATGCCGCCAAAACCGGTGCGATTCAGCCAGGCAGCCGCATCACCTGGCGCTATAAGTTTTCCGGCAATCCCGATCAGCTGGCCAGCTATGACCGCTGGATTGAACCGCAGCTTAAGGCGGACCAGCGCTGGATCAGCGTGGAGAACTCGGAAGATGCACTGGGCCGTTCGATGCAGCGGGCACAGCAGTTCCTGCTGCTCTCGGCCTTGCTGACGCTGATGCTGGCGATTGCGGCCGTGGCGGTCGCCATGAGCCACTATTGTCGCAGCCGCTACGATCTGGTGGCGGTGCTGAAAACCCTGGGTGCGACGCACGGCGCGTTGCAGCGGCTGATCATCGGTCAGTGGCTGGCGGTGCTGCTGCTGGCGGCGATTGCCGGTGGCCTGGTGGGGCAGGGCGTGGAAGCGATCCTGATGGCGATGCTGAAACCCGTGCTGCCTGCCAGCTTACCGGCGGCGAGCGTCTGGCCGTGGATCTGGGCAGTGGGATCGCTGTTTGTGATTTCGCTGCTGGTGGGTCTGCGCCCTTATCGTCTGCTGCTGGCGACGCAGCCGCTGCGGGTGTTGCGACGTGATGCGGTGGCGAACCTCTGGCCGCTGAAGATCTATATTCCGGTGATGATTGCTGTCGTGGTGACGCTGTTAGCGCTGCTGGTTGGCGGCAGTAAAATGCTCTGGGCGCTGCTGGCGGGTGTGGTGGTGCTGTCGGGATTGCTGGCCCTGCTCGGCTGGGGAACCCTGCTGCTGCTGCGTCGGCTGGTAGTGCGCAATCTGGCGTTACGACTGGCGATCAACCGGCTGCTGCGCCAGCCCGGCATGACGCTGAGCCAGCTTGCGGCCTTTTCGCTGTCGTTCATGTTGCTGGCGCTGCTGCTGGTAATGCGTGGCGATCTGCTGGATCGCTGGCAGCAGCAGTTACCGGCGGATAGCCCGAACTTCTTCCTGCTGAACATGACGGCAGATCAGGTGCCGCAGGTGCGTGATTTCCTGCAGTCGCATCAGATCACGCCCGGGACCTTTTACCCGATTGCGCGGGTGCGGCTCAGTGAACTCAACGGTAAACCGGCCGATCCGAAGCTGGATAATGCCCTGAACCGTGAACTCAACCTGACGGAACTGGCCGATCGCCCGGATCATAATCCGCTGGTGGCAGGCAACTGGCCACCCAGAGCGGGTGAAGTGTCGATGGAAGTGGAGCTGGCGGATCGGCTGGGGCTGAAGCTCGGCGATACCCTGACGTTCGACGGCGATACGCAGACCTTCAGCGCGCGCATCACCAGCTTGCGTAAAGTGGACTGGGAAAGCCTGAAGCCGAACTTCTTCTTTATCTTCCCGCCGGGCGCGCTCGACAGCCAGCCGCAGACCTGGCTCACCAGCTTCCGCATGGAGGCGAATCCTGTTCTGCTGGCGCAGCTTAACCGTGCTTTTCCGGCGCTGAGTCTGCTGGATATCGGCAGCATTATGCGGCAGATCGGTCAGGTGCTGGCGCAGGTCAGCCAGGCACTGGAGATCATGGTGGTGCTGGTGACCGCCTGTGGCGTGTTGCTGCTGCTGGCGCAGATTCAGGTCGGTATGCGTCAGCGGCGTCAGGAGCTGGTGGTCTATCGCACGCTGGGTGCCGGTAAACGGCTGCTGCGTACGACGCTATGGTGTGAGTTTGCATTGCTCGGCGTGGTCTCCGGCGTGGCAGCGGCGATGGGGGCAGAAGCGGCACTGTGGGGATTACAGACTAAGATTTTCGACTTCCCGTGGCAGCCTGACTGGACCCTGTGGCTGGCGCTGCCGTTGTGTGGCGCGCTGCTGTTGTCGCTGTGCGGTGGCTGGCTGGGGATCCGATTACTGAAAGGGAAGGCGCTGTTCAGGAAGTTTGATGCGGCGTAAGGGAGTGCTGGAATAAGGCGGCACAGGCCGCCTTTGACCTTGAACCCGATCGCACCGTTACCGGCGACTGAATCTGTCTGACCGGTGTCGACCCTGGCTCACCGGCGTATGCGTCCATCACATTAATCTTCTGAGCCGCCTGATAAAGGCATTATCAGGCGGTGCGGAGGATTACAGTTTTTCAACCGCCCAGGCGATGCCGCTGGCGTACTCTTCCGGTAGCTGCGGCACCAGCGCGTTAAGGGCAGCACTGAGCCGTTCTGTATCGCTGTCGGTCAGATTCAGATGGCCCACTTTACGACCCGGACGCACCTCTTT
The DNA here is from genome assembly GCA_902141385.1 of Timema californicum. Taxonomy (NCBI): domain Eukaryota; kingdom Metazoa; phylum Arthropoda; class Insecta; order Phasmatodea; family Timematidae; genus Timema; species Timema californicum. The sequence continues at coordinate 631,567 of CABFOW010000004.1, read as the reverse complement.
GTCATACCAGTGCAGATGCACCAGCGGTTGTTGCAGCCAGCTCAGATTCACGTCAGTGCCAATCAGATTGACCATCGCAGACGGCGCAAACACCACCGGCTGCGGTAATGCCAGGCCAAGAATGGCGCGCAGATGCAGCTCAAACTGGCTGATCGACGCACCGTTCTGCGTCCAGTGCCCGCTGTTATGGACGCGCGGCGCCAGCTCATTGATCAGCAATCCAGCTGGCGTAACGAAACACTCCATCGCCATTACGCCAACGTAGTTCAGTTCCTGCATGATCGCGCTCAGCATCGCTTCAGCCTGCTGCTGCTGTGCCTGATCCGCCTGCGGCAGCGCGACGCTGGTGCGCAGAATGCCATCCTGATGCAGGTTATGCGTCAGCGGATAGAACACCACCTGGCCATCGTGACCGCGCGCACCCACCAGTGAGACTTCACCGGAAAAGTTGATGCCCTGCTCAACGATGCATTCGCCGTAGCACGCCTCCGGCAGGGTGTAAGTCTCATCGGCACGCAGACGCCACTGACCCCGGCCGTCGTAACCGCCGGTGCGGCTTTTCACAATCGCTAATTCGCCCAGCGAGTCGAACACCGCTGGCCATTCGCTTTTGTCCGCCAGCAACTGCCACGGCGCGGTGGCCAGTCCCAGCTGATCCAGCAGTTGCTTCTGCGTCAGACGATCTGCCAGACGCGGAAAGATATCGCGGTTAACAAAGGCCGGATGGCTGGCCAGCTCACGCGTCAGCGCCGTCTCCGGCCAGCGTTCGATTTCGGCGGTGATCACGCTGTCGGCGATAGGTAGCATGGCAGGATCGGCGTCCAGGCCTACCGGATACACCGCGATGCCCAGCGGCTCACCCGCCTGACGCAGCATACGACCTAACTGGCCGTTGCCCAGTACGCAAACCGGCTTCATGCATCCACCCGCGGATCGGGATGGTTCAGCACCTCATCGGTCTGGCTCTGACGCCAGGTGGTCAGGCTTAACGCCAGCGCACTGTCATGCAGCGCCAGAATCTGCGCCGCGAGCAGCGCGGCATTGGCTGCGCCCGCCTTGCCAATCGCCAGCGTACCGACCGGAATACCGCGCGGCATCTGCACAATTGAATAGAGGCTATCGACGCCGCTCAGTGCTGCGCTCTGAACCGGCACACCCAGCACCGGCACCAGCGTTTTTGCCGCCAGCATACCCGGCAGATGTGCCGCGCCACCTGCGCCAGCAATAATCACCTGAAGACCCTTGTCGGCTGCCGTTTCGGCGAAGCTGAACAGTTTATCCGGGGTGCGGTGCGCAGAGACCACTTCAACATCAAAAGGGACGTCCAGGCTGGAGAGGATTTCAGCGGCGAACTGCATGGTGGCCCAGTCACTTCTGGAACCCATAACAATGGCGATGCGGGCCGGGGCGTTGGATGACATGCGGTCAACTCCTGTGAATGAACAAACAGACCTGGCCGGGCGGACAGGTTTTGAAGGGCACCGAGAATAGCATGAGAAGCACGCAAGGAAAACGGTTGCGTCGGGCTTAAAGTCGTGGATTTAACCGCAGATTAAAAGTCGAAATGGATAAGCTGAATGCCACTGGCGTCGAGCTGGATCATGGAACCCCGGCTGTGCCAGGCACCCAGCACCGCGCGTTGCGCCGGTTCACCCTGCAGGCTCAGCGTATGAATCGCCGGGCGATGAGTGTGACCGTGGATTAACAGCGGCACCTGCTGGCGCAGCATAGTGGCGACGACTGCTTCCTGATTCACATCCATGATGGTCTGGGATTTATGCTGGTTGGCCTGTTTACTGTCGGCGCGCATCCGGGCGGCAATACGTTTACGGATCCACAACGGCAACGCGAGAAACAGCCGCTGGATCCAGGGATTATGCACTTTGGCACGAAAACGCAGGTAACCCGCATCGTCGGTACAGAGCGTATCGCCGTGCATGATCAGCAACCGATGGCCGTAGAGCGTCAGAACCTGCTCTTCCGGCAGCAGCATCATGCCGCAGGCCTGCGCGAAGCGTCGGCCAATCAGAAAGTCGCGATTACCATGGATAAAGTAAACCGGAACCGGCAGGGCGCGCAGGGCGCGGGCAACCTGCTGATGCAGCGGATTGGGATCGTCGTCGCCAATCCAGGCTTCAAACAGATCGCCGAGAATATAGAGCGCGTCGCAGTGGGGCGCTTCGCGCTGTAAAAAATGCAGAAAACCGGCGGTAATCGCCGGTTCTTCCTGACACAGATGGAGATCTGCGATAAACAGCGTGCGCGACATTACTCGCTGACGGTCACTTTCTGGATAACGACGTCGTCTTTTGGCACATCCTGGTGCATACCGCTGCGGCCGGTAGAGACCGCTTTGATCTTCTCGACCACATCCATACCTTCAACCACTTCAGCGAACACGCAGTAGCCCCAGCCCTGAACGCTTTCGTCACGGAAGTTCAGGAAGTCGTTGTCAGCTACGTTGATGAAAAACTGTGCGGTCGCAGAGTGCGGCGCAGAGGTACGTGCCATTGCCAGCGTACCTTTGGTGTTTTTCAGGCCATTGCTGGCTTCGTTCTGAATTTCGGCTTTAGTTTCTTTCTGCTTCATGCCCGGCTCGAAGCCGCCGCCCTGAATCATAAAGCCGTTGATTACGCGGTGGAAAATGGTGTTGTCGTAAAAACCTTCACGGCAGTAATCCAGGAAGTTCTGTACGGTTGCCGGCGCTTTATCATCGAAAGTTTTGATTACGATATCGCCATGGTTCGTCTGGAAAGTTACCATTTTTGTCGTCCTGTAAAGGTTGTCATCAGTTGCTGAGGTCGCTCTGTCGATGGGCGTCCCCCTTTTTGTCGACCGTTCTTATATCATAATTTCCAATGACGCGTCAGCAGCGCGGCGCAGTTGGCTTGCTTTGCGTCGCGCGAGCGATAAAAATACGGCACAATGTCTGGATACTTAAAAGTGCCAACCACACGCGAAAACGGAACCGTTCAATGCTTAAGATTTATAACACCCTGAGTCGACAGAAAGAGGAATTCAAACCCATTCATGCCGGTAAAATCGGGATGTATGTTTGCGGCATCACGGTGTATGACCTCTGTCACATTGGTCATGGGCGGACGTTCGTGGCGTTTGACGTGGTGGCGCGCTACCTGCGTTACCTCGGTTATCAGCTTAATTATGTACGTAACATCACCGACATTGATGACAAAATCATCAGGCGCGCCAACGAAAACGGCGAGAGCATCGAAACCCTGACCAACCGCATGATTGGCGAGATGCACAACGACTTCGCCGCGCTGGGGATTCTGCCGCCCGATGAGGAGCCGCGCGCTACCCGTCACATCGCTGAGATTATCGAGCTGGTGGAAACACTGATCGCTCGCGGTCACGCTTATGTGGCGGACAATGGCGACGTGATGTTCGATGTGCTCAGCGACACCGATTACGGCGCGCTGTCGCGTCAGGATCTGGAACAGTTGCAGGCGGGTGCGCGCGTTGAAGTCGCCGACGTGAAGCGCAACCCGATGGATTTCGTGCTGTGGAAAATGTCCAAAGCGGATGAGCCAGCCTGGTCATCGCCGTGGGGTAACGGTCGTCCCGGCTGGCACATCGAGTGCTCGGCAATGAACTGCAAACAGCTGGGCACCCATTTCGATATCCACGGCGGCGGCTCCGATCTGATGTTCCCGCACCATGAAAACGAAATCGCCCAGTCGAGCTGCGCCCATGACGGCCCTTACGTCAACTACTGGATGCACTCCGGCATGGTGATGGTTGACCGCGAGAAGATGTCCAAATCGCTCGGTAACTTCTTTACCGTGCGTGACGTGCTGCAACATTATGATGCGGAGACGGTGCGTTACTTCCTGATGTCCGGTCACTATCGCAGCCAGCTTAACTACGGCGAAGATAACCTGAATCAGGCGCGTGCGGCGCTGGAGCGTCTCTATACGGCACTGCGTCACACCGACAGCAGCGTGCCTGCCCACGGCGGCGAAGCGTTCGAAGCGCGGTTCCGCAGCGCGATGGATGATGATTTCAACACCCCGGAAGCCTATTCGGTGCTGTTCGACATGGCGCGTGAAGTGAACCGCCTGAAAAGTGAAGATGGCGCTTCAGCGCACGGGCTGGCGTCGAAGCTGCGCGAGATGGCCAACGTGCTGGGCATCCTGCAGCAGGATCCTGAGCTGTTCCTGCAAAGCGGCGCGCAGGTCAATGACGAAGAGGTTGCCGAGATTGAGCACTGGGTGAAAGCCCGTGCCGATGCGCGCGCCGCCAAAGCCTGGGCGGAAGCGGACATCGCGCGCGACAAGCTTAACGCGCTGGGTGTCATCGTCGAGGATGGGCCGCAGGGCTCCAGCTGGCGTCGAAAATAAACCGGAGAGGGCGAGTAATCGCCCTTTTTTATTATGGCGATTGAACAGATTCAGATCCGTGGCTTCCGCTCGATACGTAACCTGACGCTGTCGCTGCAGCAGCTGAATGTGGTGAGCGGTCCTAACGGCTGCGGTAAATCCAACCTCTACAAAGCGGTGCGGCTGCTGCATGAGGCGGCCAGCGGTCGCCTGGCACTGGCGCTGGCTGAAGAAGGCGGTATTCAGAAAGCGATGTGGGCGGGCGGCTTACGCCGGGGCGATCGCCGACACGATCCAAAGCGCCTGGAGCTGGCCGTGGTGATGGATGACATGGATTACCAGCTGGAGATTGGCTTTCCCGAGCCGCTGGTGACCAGCCTGTTCAATCTTGATCCGCTGGTGAAGCAGGAGCGACTCTGGCTGAGCGGTCAGCAGCGCCGTCCTTCCGCCTGCATTATGCAGCGCGAAAATCAGACCGCCTTTCTGCACAACGTTGAGGGTGAGCGCGTCGCCTATCCGGCGGTGCTGCATCCCGAAGAGTCGCTGTTTGGTCAGCTTGGCGAACCCCATCGCTATCCGGAGCTTTCGCAGCTGCGCGAACGTCTGCAGCAGTGGCGCTTCTACCATGAGTTCGCGGTCTGGCCTGGCTCACCAATACGTGCGCCGCAGATTGGCGTGCGTGCGCCGGTGCTGAGCCATGATGGCAGCAATCTGGCGGCGGCCTGGGCGACCATTGTTGAGCGCGGTCATTCCGAACTCCTGTCTGAGGTGATGGAACAGGCGTTTCCCGACAGCCAGTTTGATGTCGATGTGCAGAATGGCCGTTTCCAGATGCTGATGTCGCGCCAGGGCATTCTGCGTCCGCTGGAGAGCGCCGAGTTTTCTGATGGCACGCTGCGGTTTCTCTGTCTGGTTGTCGCACTGCTCAGCCCACGTCCGCCAGCCTTTATGGCACTGAATGAGCCGGAAAACAGCCTGCATGAAGATCTGTTGCCTGCGCTGGCGCGCTTAATCGCCGAAGCCAGCGAGTTCAGTCAGCTCTGGATCACCAGCCATTCACCCCGGCTCGCGACGTTGATAGCGCAGCATACGGCGGTGAATCATATTGTACTGGAACAGCAGGAAGGGGAGACGTGCGTGAAGGGAGATGAGCGGGTGTAACAGCGTCCCCGCAGGGACGCCCGGAAATTACTCGACCACAGTAATGCGGAAACCCGCGAATTCTACGGTCTGACCGGCTACGATTTTGCAGCGCTTGCGGGTTTCTACCGCACCGTTGACCTTCACTTCACCCTCGGCAATCACGACTTTCGCCTGTGCGCCGCTCTGAACCCATCCTTCCAGTTTCAGCAGGTCACACAGATCGACGTGCGGGAATTTACCCAGTGAAAAACTTGTCATTTATACTACCTCTTTATCATGAAACTCTTCGCACGCCTGCAGCGTGTTTTGAATCAGTGTTGCTACTGTCATCGGACCAACTCCGCCCGGCACCGGAGTGATGTAGGAGGCGCGCTCGGATGCACTGTCAAAATCAACATCGCCCACGACTTTGCCGCTCTCCAGCCGGTTAATGCCCACGTCGATGACGATGGCGCCCGGTTTGATCCAGTCACCCGGAATAAACCCTGGCTTGCCCACTGCAACGACCAGCAGATCGGCATGCTCAACGTGATGGCGCAGATCTTTGGTAAAGCGATGAGTGACGGTCGTGGTGCAGCCCGCCAGCAGCAGTTCCATACTCATCGGACGACCAACAATATTGGATGCGCCAACCACCACGGCATTCAGGCCATACGTATCAATATTGTAGCGCTCCAGCAGCGTCACGATACCGCGTGGCGTGCAGGGACGCAGGGTTGGCGCACGCTGACAGAGGCGACCGACATTATAGGGGTGGAATCCATCGACATCTTTATCAGGCGTGATGCGCTCCAGCACTTTGACATTATCAATGCCGGCTGGCAGTGGCAGCTGCACCAGGATGCCATCGATTTCGTCGTCCTGATTGAGCGCATCAATCAGCTCCAGCAGCTCAGCTTCGCGGGTTGTGGCAGGCAGATCGTAAGAGCGGGAGTGGAAACCGACCTCTTCACAGGCGCGGCGTTTGCTGGCCACGTAGATCTGCGATGCCGGGTTTTCACCCACCAGAACCACTGCCAGACCTGGCGCGCGTTTTCCGGCGGCCAGACGCTGCTTCACTTTTTCCGCAACCTCAACGCGCACCTGCTGCGCAATCGTTTTACCGTCAATAATTTTTGCTGCCATCAGAGAGGAAATCCACTGTGTTGTGTTGAATCGGGGAAGGGGGCTATTTTGTCAGAAGCGCGGCGCGCTGTCAGTTACAGTTTCAGCCGCGTATGTGCTTTCCGGCTTTTTCGTCGCGACGAGTGCCAGCCTGCATGCGTATGATATCTGCAGGACAATCCGGGGACGATGTAATGATTTGGATAATGCTTGCTACTCTGGCGGTGGTGTTTGTCGCTGGATTTCAGCTGCTCACCGCTGGCTCACGCCACGCCGCTCAGCGGCTCAGCAAACGGCTGCAGCTGCCACCGGTACAGGTGGAATCAATGATCTCTATGATGGGGAAAGAGGCGGCGAAAGAGTTTACCGACTATCTCAGCAAGGATAATGAAACGCACCTGCATAATGGCGCAGCGGTACTGCTGATCTGGCAGGTGTTCATTGTTGACGGCAGTGAGGAGAACAGCCAGCGCTGGCATGCGATTCTCAGTCGAGCCGGTTTTCCACCGCTTATTAGCCGCCAGCAGCTGCTGCTCGCGCTGGGCTTTCTGCGCCAGCTGGAACCGGACATCCAGGAGCTGCAGGCACTTCGTGAGCAATACAATGCGCGTTTCACAACACAAGGGATTGAGCTGGAAGGAGAATTTACCGACAACAGTAAACTCGTGTCGCTCAGCGAATGGCGCAGGCGCCACTGACGTCAATTGGTCATTACCGCAGCACTTCGCTGCGGAGAAACGGCAAAAACGTTGACGTACCCGCTTCCCGACGTATAATCCGTGCCATCTCCATGCGCCCTTAGCTCAGTTGGATAGAGCACCGGCCTTCTAAGCCGTAGGTCACAGGTTCGAATCCTGTAGGGCGTACCATATTTTCTTCTGTTAACATCCTTTCCAGTCTGCTTTTTCCTTTAAAATCAGAATATAACAATTCTCTGTGGTCCAGTTTGGTCCAGGGTCACCTATTGCGTTCTTGTTTCGATTGGGGGCAGGATAGGGGGCATTGCCAGGTTCAATCAACTGGATGCCCTCAAATGAAGCTGACAGCCCGACAAATTGACTCTGCTAAGCCAAAAGAAAAGTCATACAAACTTGCCGATGGTGGTGGTATGTATCTTGAAATATTTCCAAACGGAGCCAAAAGCTGGAGACTCAAATACCGTATAGCTGGTAAAGAGAAGCGGGTGTAGTGGCATAGTAAGCTCCGGCTCGTTCTTAGCAGATCATGAACGGTAAAATATTCAATATCACTCATAACATTGGGCGGTTGCTTCTTCCTGCCAGGCTCAATACCGCAAAGCTTCGCTATAGCCCTGTTAAGAGGGGATTTTCCCATGTGCTGGGACTTGCTTACACGGCGATTAGTGAAGACATAATTCACTCTGACAATTAGTTCTTCCAAAAATCTCCATTAGGTTTTATGTGAATTATATTGACAAAAATAAATGTGTGTTAAAGTAATTATAAATGAAAATGGAGGGTTTTATGAGTAAAGATAAAATGAAAGATGAACAAATATCATTTGCTGAGGCAAAAGAGTTCTTAACAAAGTGCATGATGATTTAGTAGATTTATTAGGACAAAATAAAATTACTGAAAGCTATAGAATGTATCCTGCTGAAGATTTTTTATATTATGTTTAGAGAGTATTACGCCTCTCAGGATTTCTTAAAAATCGTGAGCATAGTTGAATGTTTTGAATTAACCGAACTTGTTGAATACAATAGTGTTGACTAATGGTTTTTTTCAGTCTTAGCATTCTGATATTGATGCTAATAAGATTATAATTATAATAAAAACAAAAATTGTTGAAGAAGAGAAAAGCAAAATAAATTCTGTTCTTCTTAAAAAAGATGATGTAGTTATTAGAAAATAATTTAGGCAAAAACATTTTGAAATAGCCTGACTTACCTGATCAGACTATTTAAATCTTGACGCGATTTGGTAAGAAATATCTTTTTTATTTTAATTTTACTCTACCATCAGAACTCTGTATATATGTTTTGTCGCCTATGTTTATAAATGCTTTTCTGTCAAGGCTCCCTCTTATAACTAATGCTATGCTATTATATACACATTTGTTATGCTCGCCATTAGTATCATCAAAGCAGGTATAATCATCAATTGAACCATCTCTGGTTCCTGTTGGTAACTTTTTATAACCATCGAAGTTCATGATGATAACAGTGAAGTTATCTGGGGTGTTGATAATATGATATTTATTCTGAAGCGAATCTTTGTTTTCTAACCACCATTTTAGTTTTCCTTCTGTAGTCATCGGTAAATATTCTACAAAAACTGTACCATTATCAACTCTGACTATTTTTGCTGGTCTTACAGCAATCCATATGCAATATACTGATATTAACAAAATCAGAACTGCTCCAATCCTTTTGTATTTAAACATTGTTTTCTCCTGTCAATGTTATAGTTGCTTCGAAATTTGTGAAAAATGGCTTTTGAGCTAAATGCTTAGCCCTCTGTAGAACGAACCATATTCTAAAGAAAGTAATTGAGTTGAATTTAGCTTTTAAGATATCTTCTTTATCTAAGCCAAAATGGTCTTGTGCTCTGTATTTGATAGTCGCAGCATATTTATTGCCCTGGAAAATCAGGCTTTCGATAGAAATTTCTGTGCTGTTTATGTCATGGACGGTAATGCCCATTCCATTGACGAAATCTTTCCATCTTGTGTATTTTGGTAAACGACTTTTAGATAACACATTTGAAAAATGTTCTTTCGTCAATTGTGACTGATTAAAATCAAATTGCTCGATAGTTTTTTTAATTATGGATAATGTGCTATCGATAGAGTTGTCACTCAAAATGAGATTTCTGTAGGCATTATCCATAAACGGATGCTGAAAATCATTTCCATTACTACGTTGCATATGATTGAAAAGATTTATGATCAAGCCCTGGTATGGTCCTCGGAAAGAAAAGGCATAGGACTGAGATCTTAGCTCATCATATAACATCGCAATGGCTTTTTCTCTACTAACTGGCTGTATAGAATTAGTAGCAGGATGCTGATAGGAGGGACCAAAAGTAGTCCAGTCGATGAAAGTTGATACTTGCCCGAGATGATAATGCTTTTTCAGTATTTCAGCATCCATGTCGCCACTTTGCATGTCATCAGCATTTCTGTCATTGAATCTTTTTTTTGTAGTGAATATGATAAGTTTTTTGTCGATTCCTTTCATTCAAAATCAATCCCTTTCAGTCAAATGATTAAGTATTATACATTTTCTGTTTGTGAGGTAAATTAAGAATTTTTTTACCATTTACTATGTTCAGAGTCATTTACGCCCACATAATCATGCAGTGATGAACCTCAGCCGTGAGAGTGGTCGTTTTCTAAGGGGGCATTTTTGGGAGCAGATCACAAATTGAAATAAAAAAATCACATATAGAGCAGTAGACTGGTCAGAAGGTTTGAATCCTGTAGGGGTACCAAATTCTCCCTTCTGAAGCTTCTTAAAGTCTACTAATTCCGCGAATATCAAGGCGTTTAGCCAGGTTAATTTATTCGGATGTCTATTAGCATCTATTGAAAGTCACACTCATCTGGTGTGCAATCCCGTTCTGATCTGCTCCCCTCTAACCGGCATCATAGGCCACCGCGGGTTCAGCCCCTTGAGGTACTTGTGGATACCGTCGATGAACAGCTTCTTGAATGTCGCTTCGTTATCGTTGGTTAGCTTTGCGATATAGCCAGACACCGATAAAGGCCAGCAGAACCGAAAGCACCGCCTTAAGTGCAATCAATGTGAATTCGAAACTATCCATAGCGCCTTCACCATCACCGCTAATGTGGCCTTCTATAAGGGATCTGATGATGCCATCAGGTATGAGAAACCAGGTTGCGGAGAATAATATAATAAATATCAGTATTTTCATCGCACTTCACACTTTGTGAAATCAGGAACATCAATGCGGCCGTATGCTGGTAATCCTCCTTTCATAAAGCCACGTCCCATTCTTACGGCTCCTTGATAGCTGCCCTGATATCCCTTCCGACCAGCGAGCCTACTGGTTATCCCTTCTGTACAGTGCCCACTCCTCGATGCGCTCCCCGCCTGGCAGAGTACAGTAACCTGATTCACCATCCGGGCCCTTAACTATGTCCAGCTTGCCGCCCATCTTTTCACAATACACAGAGGCTGGGTTAGCCATGCCCACAGCGTGTTGTCTGTCATTATGAGGTACACAGGCTGTGAGTAATAAAATGGTCGCTGCGATTGTAATTATTTTCATTTTTAACCTTATCTGAAGAGATTGAGGAGGGTTAATTGTTATATCCACGCTGCTTCATCTCGCGCTGGCTTGTCTGTTTGATTAACCGGCTATTGTGACCCTGGGTAGCCATTGAAATCAGATCATAACCCGGGCTTAATCCCGCCAGTTAGTGTGGATTTATACATGCATCATGACCATCGGGGATGATGGCAGAAGCCGGACCAGCCAACCGGTATACATCATTTATCACTCAGTCAGACCCGATGAAGTAACTACTGTCGCGGTCAACGCCACCGATAACAGTGAATGCACATATCGAATGTCTCTTCCGTGTCCCCGAGATAATTTTAGCGTTGCAATTTGTCACCTCGCCGTTACGAGGTTTTTAAATTCCGCTTGCCAATAAAAAACCCGCCGAAGCGGGTTTTTATGTTGATAAAGTTTATGCTGCCATCTTTCGGCATTGCTCTGCACAGAGGTGGCAGGCTTTTGAGCATTCCTGACAATGGTCATGTTCGTGCTTACCACACTCATCTCCGCATTTCTGACAGGCATCAGCGCAAACGCGGCAAAGTTCTTTGGCAAACTCACTTTTTAAGGTCATAAACTGAGCTGCCAGGCGGCATATGTTGGCGCATTGCATGTCCATCCTGATGCATTCACGCATCATTTCAAGCTCTTCTTCAGCCAGGCATGATGCTGCACAGTTATCACAAGCTGCTGCGCAGAGATAGCAGGCTTCGATGCACTTTTTGAATTCGTCAGTCATGTTTCCTCCTTAGCTAAGGTTGACTCTTAAGTCTGAGAAAGATGCCTGATTTTGCAAGAGAGTAATAAGTTAATAACTTTTTCAGCACTTCGCTTACCTTGTGATGTGCATCACATCTTTCTCTTACCTCTGGATCGTATCTCATCAGGGTAAAGCCAGAGCTGCGTTGGCCACATCAACCGTCTTTCAGCAGCTGTATTGCTGGCCGCTTATTCGTCAGCTGCAACAGGCGCATCGATAGAGCACTTAAGGAGGGGCAGCCAACGCGGGATTAACGGGTTACACCACAGCAATGACAGCAGCCCAGACAATATCATCGGGCGGTACCAGTGCCGCCCATGTAAACAGGGGGTTAGCCTGGCTCAGGTTCACTGTGCTATATTTTGCTCGTATCGCAACGGCATTCAGGATGAATCAGATGAGCGAATTTGAGCAAGAACTCTATAATAACGGCTTCTCCGCTAAAGAGATCGGTAAACTCAAAAGTATTATAAAAAAAGACGAGTCAAAAAAAGATACACTTCAGAGCCTCGTAATTGATCTAAGTAAACGCTTCTGGGGCGGAGTTATTGCTCTTATTATTTTGATGCTTATTGGACTGGATGGCATTTTCAATGCAGAGGCTTCAGATTCCATTCCATATATTGTTGTTCTGACGTTTGCATTCCTTGTGGTCTATTTTGTTACGCCTCTGAACTTAGCATGGAAATCATATAAATTCACCAGAGGATGTAAGCGCTGATTTTTGTCGATTGTTAATTGCCGGATTTTTGCCCTCATTTATAGTAGTACGATTTTTACAAAAACATAGTGGGTAAATAGATAATCTTTATTTTCCGATAGCAACCTGATAATAACCATTTAATCATTCTCCAGAAATAACTCAAATCTGTAGGTTATCTGTCCTCTCATTATAAAAGGCGATTAAAACAGGGGAGCGCTACGCTGGCGGGGAAAAAGATCCTTTAAATATAGAAACGCGGATAATCATTGCCAGCAATACTAATCTGCCGCTCCCCAACCAGAAGCGGCATCTCTTCAGCAGAAATTAAATCTGACCCGTAACCACACCCGACAAAGCCAGAACCTGCTTCTGTTTCCTGGCGGGCAGCTTATTTAGCTGCGCTAACGCGTTAACCAGCTGCTCATCGACCGGCTCTGGTGGTTTCACGGTCAGCACAATTCGGCCCGCCGTGACATTTACTTCTACTTCGGTACCAGTGGTAAATCCGGCAGCAGCCAGCCACTGGCCTTTCATGATAATCGACGGAATACGCGCGTAGCTGGGATACCGGCTGGCATAACTTACCGTTAATTTGCGCTGGGTAACGGAAGGGGCTTCTGAATTTAAACCAACTGCATTACACTCTGAATCAGTCATGATCTCTATTCTCACTCAATAGTGGTTGTGATTAGCGATACAGGGGTGCTCCAACACCTCTGTATCGCGCTAAATACCTGTACATATAATCAACTATTGCAGGAAAAGTCCAGCTGAAAATCGATGTAAATCAGTGGCTTTAATCATCTGATAAACAGCGAGTTTTACGATGACGATCTCAAAAAAATGCAATTAACTGAAAGCATTTATTCTTCGGAATATAAGGAAATTTACAGGTGATATCTCGTCATAAATATCTGCCATTAGCCGTATTCAGTAAGCCCGCTATTAGTAACCGGTGCTTAACCCGCAGTGTGCTTAAGCAGAAAGTCGATTAACGTTTTTACTCTTTTCGTTTTACCAGCGCTTTTAGGATAATAGAGATAAACCGGCGGATAAGTTTTCCAGTAACGCTCCATCACCGGAATAAATGCTTCTTTATCCGGCTGTAAATTATGAACCGGTTCAAACAGTCGCCCGATACCCAGCCCGTTGCGAATGCCATCAGCCATCACCTCAATATCATTACTCATCAACTGACCCGGCATCTCAACGGTCAGCTGTTCGCCATTATGATCCAGAATCAGCGGCAGAATACGATTATTGGTGATAAACCGGTAACCGATAAGCCGGTGCTGATGCAGGTCAGACGGAGACTCTGGAATGCCGAACGCTGTCAGGTAGGCAGAAGAAGCATACAAACCTTCGCGAAACGGCTTCATCAGCGGGCGCGCCACCACGCCACCTTCCAGAATGTCGCCAAACCGGATCCCCAGATCAAAACGTTCATCAATGATGTTCACGGTGCCATCGTATACCGAAATTTCCAGCTGAATACCGGGATATTGCTGGCAGAAAGCGGCCATCGCAGGTTTCAGCACCAGCAGATAGGCAAAGCGCGAAAGGGTGATTCTGACCAGTCCCGACGGTTCCTGATTCTGGTCACGGATGCTTTCCAGCGATTTTTCCAGCGAGGCTACCGCTGCTGAGGTTTGTTCCAGCAGCTGCTGTCCGGCATCGGTCAGCTCAATCCGGCGCGTGGTTCGCACAAATAGCGGATGACCGATGTGCGCTTCAAGTAGCTTCAGCGCCTTACTGACAGAGGGGGGAGTAATCTCCAGTTTGCGCGCTGCCGATGAAATATTCCCTTCGCGGGCAATGCTCTGGAAGATGCGTATCTGGTTATAGATGGCGTTGTTCACGGGATAATCCTGACATAATCGGGCTGCTTATTATTAGCCACAGGCTAAATATTTTTGAGTCAATAGTGGCCTAATCTTCACTAAATCGCGAGCATATACTCCTTCTCAGTTCCCCCTGGCCGTGAATCTCAGGAGATTGATATGCGAATTTTGTGTCTGGATAAACCCGCCCCCGATGCCACGCTGGAAAAGTATCACCCTCATCTGGCTGCCGAAGCTTTCCATGCCTGGAGTCTGTTTAAATCCGGTGCGCTACGCGATATTTACTACCGACAGGATCGACCCGGCGTCGCGATTTTCCTTGAATGCGACTCGGTGGAACAGGCTCAAAGCCTGCTGGCTGACTTTCCGCTGGCAAAAGCCGGTCTGCTGAGTTTTGATTGCATCCCGTTAGGTGCATTCACCAACTGGGAAAGCCTGTTCGCTGCAGAGTATAAGCCTCAGCAAGAGGGCGCCACCCAATGATCAGTCGCAAACCGCTACCGTGTGTTATCACCAGTCATCCGACAGGTGTCAGGGAGGCGGCGCAGTAAAAACGCCGCGTGAAGCGCTAACGGCAGGAAAGGCGGATGCAGTAGCGATTGAATTGATTAAACGGTGCCGGACGGCAAAAAGTCCCCAGCGCTTGATGGCATCGCCAACGCCTGGCTATCTGTTAAAAAATAGATGATTAAAAACTGAAAATGAAAAATATATTAATTATTTCCGGTCATCCTGACCTGAGCCATTCGGTCGGTAACGCTACCATTCTTAATGAAGTCGCTTCTGCGCTGCCTGATGCTGAAATCCGTCGTCTGGATGCACTTTATCCGGACAACAACATCAATGTCAGTGCCGAACAGGATGCGCTGCTGAAGGCAGATATTATCGTCTGGCAATTTCCCTTCTCATGGTATTCGCTGCCAGGGCTCATGAAGTTATGGCTTGATGACGTATTTGTTCATGGGTTTGCGCACGGATCAACGGCCAGACTCGGCGGTAAAAAACTGATCCTCTCCTTCACCACTGGCGCACCGCAGGCGTTATACGCGGCAGATGGCGTCTTTGGTCATCAGCTGGAGGATTATCTGATTCAGTTTGAAACCACCGCCCGACTCTGCAATCTGGAGATGCAGAAACCGGTTTATACCTGTGGGATAAGCTATGCCAGTCGTAATGAAACTATTATCACGCAGCAAATTGCTACAGCAAAGCAACACGCGTCGCGACTAATTGCTCAGCTCAATGCGGAACTCACTACGGCTTAATAGCCAGATGAAACAGAAATCACGCCGGTTAATACACCGAATGAATCGCAATTTACCTCATCCGATAATTAAGGCAGACCGTGAACAATATTACCGCCCTGACTCTGACTCTGCTGATGGCCGGCCCGGCATCGGCAGCCGCTTTAACAGAACCCTTAAACCGTGTCATTAATCTGCATGAAATGGAAATTAAGGCCGGGAAAAACGGACAGTACGATGAAGTTGCCAGAGATAATATTACCCGTTCGCTGGCAGAACAACCAGGTACGCTGGCGATGTATTCACTGAAACATAAAGAAAATGCTCATCAGGCTTATATGATTGAAATTTATGCGAGTGAAGATGCATACCAGCAACATCTCAGTTCAGAGCCGTACCGGTCTTTTATTACACGCGCACCTAATCTTATCGGCCAGAAAAAGAGCGCCGTGCTGGAGCCGCAGTTTCTGGGTGATAAACCCTTCGTACAAAATAAAGAAACCATCAATAACCTGGTGATTGTTGACGTGAAACCGGCCGATCAACAGGCATTCCGCGATATTGTGCTGCCTGAAATGGCAGAGTCACTGAAGGTGGAACCGGGCGTGCTGGCGATGTATGCCGCGACCGATGCGAAAAACAGATATCGCTGGTTCTTCTATGAAATCTACGCGAGTGACGCCGCCTATCAGCAGCACCGCGAAACGCCCCATTTTCGCGACTATATCCGGCTGACAGCTGAGATGACCGACCGCAAAGAGGCGATCCCCGTGGTGCCTGCTCTGCTGAAAAACCGCGGCGCTCTCAATTCTTTTGTTAACTGACCTTTACCAGGGAGCTGATCAGAGGATGAAAAAAGTGATTGCCGCCGCCGCGATCTCCATGATGCTGGCCGACCTGGCCGCTGCTGAACCCAAAAGAGGTGAAACTATGTTGAACGTCAATCCATCCAGCCTTTCGGTTGCCGACATTGAGTCCGTCTCTCCCGCACTGGCTCGTTTCGGACGTGAAGCGATAACCGATGATCTCTGGAAACGCGACGCACTTTCGATCCGTGACCGCAGTATCGTCACGCTTGCCATTCTCATCGCCCGCAACCAGCCTGCTGAGTTACAACATTACGCCGGTGTGGCGCTCGATAGTGGAGTGACGCCTGCTGAAGTCTCCGAAATTATCACTCACCTGGCGTTCTATTCCGGCTGGCCCAATGCGATGTCCGCAATTGCGGTGACCAAAAATGTGTTTCAGGCGCGAGGCATTGGTGCCTATCAACTGGCCGAAGCCTCTCCGGTACTGCTGCCACTGAATCAGGCAGCCGAACAGCAGCGTTCTGCAACGGTGGAGAAAAATGTGGGGCCGATCTCGCCCGGGCTGGTCAGATTCACCGCCGATCCGCTGTTTCTCAATCTGTGGCAGCGGCCAGCGCTACAGCCTCGTGACAGAAGTCTGGTGACGGTCAGCGCGCTGATTGCTTCGGGACAAAGTGCGCAAATTAGCTACCATCTCAACCGGGCGATGGACAACGGATTGACGGCTGAAGAAGCGGGCGAGATTATCACTCAGGCCGCGTTCTATGCTGGCTGGCCAAATGCCTTTTCAGCGGTTCCGGTGGTGGGGGAAGTGCTGCGGGATCGCGCAGCAAAACAGGAATAACCCGCAGCGGGTGAGGATCTCAGGTTTTACTTCACCCGCCGTTTCTTATGCCCGCCGGATACCGGCAGAGATCCGGCAAAGTGCTGCGCCATTCTGGTGTTTTTTTTACTCCCGCCGCAATGCCATGATGATCCACTCAAAACCTCCGCTCACGACCAACCCGCCACAGAGCATAAAAACAGGGAGCATCGCGTCATGGAAAGTAAAAATCTGACAGATATTGCTGAAGACGTTTCAGACGGTGTGAAATATAAAGCAGTAATAAATGAAGGATGGGCAGGGCAGGACGCAGGAGTTACTTAACAGAATTATTGAAATAAGCCGTGGCGGGCGCCACGGCTAATGTTTTATGCAGACTGCCACTCACTTTCGACATCCGCTTTGGCTTTAGAAAGGATGACTTTATTATCATCAACCTCTTTCACCCAGCTGAATGGAATAATGTGGTGTTTGCCGCCCGCTTCAGGATCGCTTTTCGCCAGCTTAATTTTGTCGTCGCCTTCGAAGTGGTCGACAATCCCGACATGTTCGCCATTCACATCAACAACCTGCGCGTGATCTAAAATCTCTGATTTATCTACCATGGTGGCTTAATCCTTATATTTAATGAGTTCAGTTGCCCTCAGACAAAACAAGCCTGGTTGTTAAACGCTGTTTTCGCCAGGGGATTAACAAAATGAAATAGTTCAGTGAACTGGACCTGGTCGCAGTTATTTATTTGCGGCAGGAGAATAAAGGGCATATAAGCGAAACCGCAAACAGGGCCGGAGTATCTGCAGCCACGGGTCTGCTGACCTCACTGCCTGCCACATCGGCATCATCAGATTTGCCGCAATCGTCTGCCGCCCGTTCACCAATCAACGCTATGATAATCAGGTCAATCACCACGCCGCAGATCGGCCAGAACGCGGGCGGTTTAACTTACCCAAGGAGTGCCTATGACAGCAGTCAGTTCCATTACCACTGAAGGTGGCGTCTGGATTAATCAGCCGCCGGTACACAGTCTGGATGGCGATACGCTGAGGTTCGAAACCGCGCTGAACAGCGATTTCTGGCAGCGTACCTGGTATGGCTTCGAACGGCACAGCGGCCACGCTTTTGGCTTCTGGGTGGAAAACGACTTTACCGTTCAGGTGCAGGTGAGGGCGGATTTCAGTCAGCTCTACGATCAGGCCGGGCTGTTTATTCAGGATAACGAAACGCACTGGGTTAAGGCGGGCATTGAGTTTAACGATGACCAGCCCGCCATTGGCAGCGTGGTGACGCGCGAGTTTTCCGACTGGTCTACCGGCGTGTTTCCTGGCGATGCGCGCCAGTTCTGGCTGCGCGCCACGCTGGAAAATGCGGCCTTAAGAATTCAGTACTCCACCGACGGCGTGAGCTGGCCGCTGTTACGGCTCTGCCCGTGGCCCGGTCAGGCACGGCGGTTTGTCGGAGTGATGGGCTGCTCGCCTGAACGTGAAGGGCTGGCGATGAGTTTTACGGACTTCGCTATTACTCCACCGCTCGGCAAAGCACTGCACGATCTCTCCTGACCCAGGCGGCGCATTGCATATCGTCGCAGAATCGGCTTAATTGTCAGGTCAGAATTTGCGGTGACGCGTCGCCCGTGCAAGACGACGCCTTTACAGGGAAAGCTATGCGTTGCGCCACCTCGTTTATCCCGCTGCTGGTCATCAGTTGCTGCGCCGGATGGGCACAGCAGGCCACTGCCGATACCGTCTGGCTGAATAATGGCGATCGGCTGACTGGCACGATTCGTTATCTCAGCGACGGCAAGCTGGGGATAGAGACACACTACGCCGGTACCGTCACGCTGGACTGGAGTGCGGTCAGTACGCTCGCCAGCGAGAATCCGGTGAATGTCGAAAACAAAAAGACCGGCGAACATTATCAGGTGCGGCTCTCCTCATCCGATCCCGGCTATGTCTGGGTGGAACGCAACGAGCAGGAGCAGCAGGTCTCTCTGCGGCGCATTGATGAGTTTATGAAAGCCAAAGTCCGCAGCGATCAGCTCGCCTGGACCGGCAACATCGATGCGGGCGTGAAGGTCAAAAAAGCCTCGACCAAAACTGACGACTACAGCTTCGCGCTTAACACGAAACTGAACCAGGGAAAATGGCGTCACGATATCGGCGCGACCTACAATCGCGAGCAGGAAAACGAGAACATCAATACCGATAACTACAGCCTGCGCTACGCCTTTGACTATCTGGTCAGAGAGCAGTTCTTCTGGCAGACCCGCGCCACCTACAAGCGCGACTGGGTGGAGAATCTGTCACGTCAGGCGCTGATCGGCACCGGGCCTGGTTATCAGTTGTGGGACACCGAACTCAGCGCGTTCTCACTCTCGGTGCTGGGCGGTGCCTTTGAGTATGGCTACAGCGATGACCGGGAAGAGCGGCACTTTGGCGGCTCGCTGCGCTGGAACTATCAGCGCTATCTGCTGGGCAAGTCGGTCACGCTTTACAGCAATGGCGATGTCGGCCATTCGCTGGATGATGACGGCGTATTTATGCTGGATGCCGAAGTCGGCCTGCGCTACAGCCTGACTTCGTGGTCAACGCTGCACGTTGGCTATCACCGTAATCTGGTCAGCGGCATACCGGATACCCTGAACGAAGGCATTTTCTCTACCGGATTGGGGCTGAAGTGGTAAGCCGCTGATCGAACAGCGTCGCAGCAAATCCTTACGGTTTTTATCCGGTTACAGGCGCGGGATTGGCTAAGCTGCATGTACTGTCACAACGGGAAAGCAGAAGATGATCGTAAGCAGCAGGGTGTATCGTCCGGGATGTGCGGGCGAAGAGGTCGAAGTCGATGATATCAGTGAAGTGATCAAAGAGCCGGAAGCATTTATCTGGCTCGGGCTGTGGCAGCCAGACGCTGAGTTTATGGCGAAGATTAAAGAGGAGTTCGGCCTTCATGAACTGGCGGTTGAGGATGCGCTCAATGCCCATCAGCGACCTAAAATCGAACACTATGGCGAATCGCTGTTTATCGTAGTGAAAACGGTGTGCGCTAAGGATGACAGTTGCGAACTGGGCGAAACGCATCTTTTTGTCGGAAAAAACTTCCTGATCAGCATCCGTCACGGCGCCTCTGAAAGCTACACCCCGGTGCGGCAGCGGGCGGCTGAAAACCCGGCGCTGCTGAAGTTTGGCCCCGCTTATCCGCTCTACTGCCTGCTCGATTTTATTGTTGATCGCTATGCTGAGCTCTCTACCTCGCTGAATGAACGGGTCGGGCAGATGGAGAACGATCTCTTCACCAGTGAATTTGATCGCAAGTCGGTGCAGTCGGTCTACACCGTGCGGCGTCATCTGTTGAAACTGCGCAATGCGGCGCTGCCCGTGGAGGAGATCTGCAATCAGCTGATCCATCTGCATGAAGATCTGATCCCGCGTCCGCTGCGCGCCTACATCCGCGACGTGCAGGATCACGCCCGCCATGTCGTCACCGACGCGGAAGATATGCGCGAAATGCTGACCAGCGCCATGCAGGTCAATCTGGCGCTGGTGACGGTGCAGCAGAATGAAGTGGTGAAAAAGCTGGCAGGCTGGGGTGCGATCCTGGTGATCCCGACCGTAGTCTTCAGTATGTATGGCATGAACTTCGAGCATATGCCGGAACTGAAGTCGCTGTATGGCTATCCGCTGGCGGTAGGGCTGACCCTGCTGGCCTGCGGTGGGCTGTGGGCCAAACTGCGTCGCTCCGGCTGGCTGTAAACTAACGGCATCGCACGCTGCGGCTTATTCTGTCGCTACGCTTAGGCTTATTTAAGCGTAGCGATGAATAAGATGCGTTAATAACCCTATCTCTCAGTAAAATAAGATAATTATGAAGTAAAATAAGCCTGTTATCGCTCCGCTTATTTATTGCATGCTGCTGTCGATCTGGCCGGTTTTTTATTTTTTCGCTACGCTGATAATACAATCTTATAACCCGACCATCCCGGCGAAATAAATTTTGCAGCGCTGATCTGTGGCAACGCATCTTTATCCGGAGAAAGGCTGATGACCGAACGAACTCGCCGTCCGCGCTTATTAACATCAGGACATTGCCCGTCGCTGCCTGCGCGTGGCGCGGAGGGAAAGCCCGATTGTGAATGATCACGACTGGGTGTTAATGATTGCCCGGACGCAGTTTGCGCTAACCATGGGCATGCACATTACGCTCGCAGCACTGACGCTGGGGCTGGCCCCTTTTCTGGTGTGGTTTGAAGCGCGCTGGCTGTGGGGAAAACAGCAGGCCGCCCGTGATGCGCTGCATTTCTGGCTGGCGATTTTTTCCCTGACGGTAGCGATCGGTGCGGTCTCTGGTGTGGTGATGGAATTTCAGTTCGGAACCCACTGGGCACGCTTCTCTCATCAGGTGGGTGGCGTTATCGGGCCGCTGATGTTTTATGAGGTGCTGGTCGCCTTTTTCCTTGAGTCGGCCCTGACCGGCGTGATGCTGTTTGGCTTCAATAAAATCCGGCCAGGCGTGCATTTTGCTGTGACCTGTCTGGTGGCGGTCGGGGCGCTGCTTAGCGCGTTCTGGATTCTGGCTGCAAATTCATGGATGCATACGCCGGTCGGTTTCACACGCGATCAGAACGGTGTTTTTCTTGCCGAAAGCTGGCAGTCGATATTGCTGGCCCCTTCGTTTCCGTGGCGCTTCAGCCATATGGTGGTGGCGTCGCTGATTGCAGTAGCAGTGATGATCATGGGCGTGGCGGCGTGGCGGCTGCGTCATTTCAGCGGAGAGGCTGCTTCGCGACTGATGCTCAACAGCGCGCTGACCTTTCTGTTGTTTGCCGTTCCACTGCAGATCGTACTGGGCGATCTGCACGGTGAAAACACCCGCGACTATCAGCCCGCCAAACTGGCCGCGATTGAAGGTGGCTGGCTTCCTCCTGCGCCGGGCGAGGGCGAACCTCTGCGACTGTTTGCGCTGCCGGATCAGCAGGCGCAGCGCAACTATCTGGAGATTAGCCTGCCCAATCTCGGATCGCTCTATCTGCGGCACAACCTCTCCGGTCATATTAAAAGCCTGAGCGAATTTCCTGCGGATGCGATTCCACCGGTGTTACCGGTCTTTTTCGCTTTTCGCCTGATGGTGGGGCTGGGGCTGATCATATTGCTGACCACACTGGCTGCGAATCTTCAGCGCTGGCGTGGACGCATGGCGGTATCAGGGCGCTTGCTGTGCTGGATGACCTGGCTTTCACCGGCAGGCTTTATTGCACTGCTGTCAGGCTGGGTGGTGACTGAAGTCGGGCGTCAGCCGTGGACGGTTTATGGCATGGTGCGAACAGCACAGAGCGTCTCACCACTGGCCCTGAGTACCACACTGAGTATTTTCCTGGCGGTACTGATGATCTACGGCCTGGTGTTCGCCCTCGGTTTACGCTATCTGCTGCGTCGGGTTAAAGGTGAACTCCCCTCGGGTGAGCCGGTGGTCATTGAGCTGAAAACGCCCCATTAGGAGTCGCTATGGCCGATTTGTCTGCGATGATTATCTGTCTCTCTTTGCTGCTCTACCTGTTACTGGATGGCACCGATCTGGGCGTGGGTATGCTGTTTTTCTGGTTTCACGACGATCAACAGCGTGAACTGATGACGCACAGCATTCTGCCGGTCTGGGATGCGAATGAAACCTGGCTGGTGCTGGCCGCGGGCGGTTTACTGGCACTGTTTCCACCGGTCTACAGTCTGCTGCTCAGTGAGTTGAGCGCGCCGCTGTTCACCATGCTACTGGCACTGGTGATGCGGGCGATGGCGCTTGAGTATCGCGCCCAGAGCAGTACCCGGTTACGCCACTGGCTCGACCGTATCATGGCCAGCTGCTCGGCGCTGGCGACGTTTATTCAGGGCTGGTGCGCCGGCATGATCATCAGCGCTCAGCCTCAGACCGGGCTGCCCGATGGGCTGAGCCTGGTTCCGCTGATGAGCGGAGCGGGATTAATGGCAATCAATTCGCTGCTGGCCTGTTGCTGGATCGGCTGGCGAATTGGCGACAGAGTGCAACCCCTGGCGGAAGCGCAAAGCTGGTTATGGTGGCTGCTGGCGCTGATAATTTTTCTGTTCGAACTCTATTTTAACGCCGATATCTGGCAGCAGAGCTGGCAGCGACCGCTGGGAAAAGTAGCTGGCGTGGCAATCGTCACGCTATGGATCGTTTTGCCGTTGGCGCTCTGGCGAGCCACGCCGCTGCTACAGCTTATTGTTGCACTGATGCTGATCGGGGCCGTGTTTATCGGTTTGCTGTGCGGCCTTTATCCGTGGCTGGTGCCGCACCAGTTCTCCATCAGTGAAAGCGCTTCATCGCCGGTCACACAGGGATTCGTGCTGGTGGGCGCAGCGATTGCCATGCCGCTGACGCTGCTCTATCACAGCTGGTCGTTCTGGATTGAACGGCGCGCTAAATGACCCAGGTCAGCTATGCTTCAGGCAGCGAGCCGTTGAGGCTGGCGTGCTTACAGGAGGTCGTCGCAGGGTGAAAAAAGATTACACAGGCAGTCGGGATTACCCGATAAAAGAAGATATCCGCTGGATACGTCGCGAATGGCTGATTCAGCGCATCGGCGAATACGTCCTGATTGCGCTGGTGATTCTGGGAGCCTGCGGATTGTTTTCTAAAGGGGTGTTGAGTAACGGCAGCGCCGCATCGCCAGATGGCGCGATTCAGGTCGAATATGAACGTTTTGGCCGGGTTGAGAGCAATATGGACATGCGTATCCGGCTTAAATCACCGCCGGCTGAGCGGTTTTCAGCATCATCATTGGTAACGGCGCGCTGGATAATTTGCAGATTCAGACCCTGCAACCGCAGCCACTGGAGGCGATCACCCTTGGCAGCGATCTGCGGCTGACCTTTTCGTCGCGTGATACCGGTCCGGATCACGCGATCTGGCTGGGTCTGCAGCCCCGCAATCCCGGTCACATTGCTGTCAGCGTCAGCAGCGGCGATCATCCTCCGGCCCGTTTCAATCAATGGATCTATCCCTGACAGAGGCACTTTATGGAAACGGTATTACGTGCGGCGGGTATCTATCTGGTGCTGATGGTGGTGATCAAAATCGCCGGCAGACGCACCCTGCTGCAGATGACCTCTTTTGATCTGATACTGCTGTTGATCATCAGTGAAGCAACCCAGCAGGCGCTGCTGGGCGACGATTTTTCGGTGACCGGCGCGGCGCTGACCATTATTACGCTGGTGACGATTGATATCGTGCTGGGCAAACTGAAAAACCGTTTTCCGGTAGTGGAGCAGGTAATCGATGGCGGCCCGGTGATCCTGGTGGAGAATGGCAATCTGCTGACCGAGCGCATGAAGATGACAGGCATCAGTCCTGATGATGTGCTGGAGGCGGCGCGATCCGGGCAGGGGCTTGAGCGGTTTGATCAGATTAAATATGCCGTGCTGGAGGTTAACGGCCATATCTCGATTATTCCCCGAACTGATAACCAGGCCTGACAGGCGATCGCCGGTGCCGGGCAGGTTACGCATGCGTGATTTGTTATGCTGCACCAGGCCATTGACGCAGCACGCATTATTACCGCGTCACGCTGCGCCTGTTCTGCCGCTTCCCTTGTAATCCTGTCGATTTCGTTCAGACTGAGTATTCCACTCATGCTTTATCATCAGAGCTGGCCTGACTATCAATCAGCGTTATGCTTTTACAGTCAGGATTCAATGAATGAATTTACGCGATTTACCTTCTACCCGGTTACCGGCTGGCATATTGGTCCCCTGAACACCCATCAGGCACTGGTAGTGAAATTCGGTTATATCGATCCCGACGCCCCGCGTGAACAGGGCCCGCAGGAGACCCTGTTTCTGGGACTCACCCTCGACATGGCGAAAAAGCTGGTCGCCAATCTTTCCGAACACATCGATTACGCAGAAAAAAAGAGCACCCAGCACTAGTTTCTCACCGCGATTGGTGACGACGACCCACGGTCGGTCTGTTTTGCTGCGCTGTCGCCCGGTGCATAAACCTGCAGTGCACTGGCGATCAAACGAAAATGCGCGGGTGTCTGACCGATAATCTCACCATCTGCATTGATGTAATGGGGACGGCGCGTCTCAATCGTCAGCTCCGTGGCGCTGAATGCCCGCACGTTACGCCAGCGACCGTGAGTGCCGCGCCGCAGAAAGGGCAGCAATGCGATGAGCTGCCAGCTATGCTGTAGCTCCAGACTGTAGACATCCAGCAACCCATCATCCGGAGCGGCACGCTGTTCCACTGTCATGCCGCCCCCATAAAAGCGTCCATTGCCCACCGACACCTGAACCGTTTTGATCGGCGTCCGATGGCCCTGATGCACCAGCGTAGCGCTGAAGGGACGGCTCTGCCGCAGCACCCGCAAAGCCGCCAGTGCATAACCGCCCACTCCCCAGCGTTTTTTCGATTCTGCCGTGAGGTTGCGCGCCAGTTCCACAGAAAAGCCGATGCTGGAGACGTTCAGAAACAGATGCTGATTCACTTCACCCAGGTCCACTGCGCGCAGCTGCCCTTCAGCGATAATCTTTATCGCGGACTCCAGGCTGGCAGGAATGCCCAGCGTACGGGCAAAATCGTTGGCGGTGCCCAGCGGTAAAATGCCCAGCGGCAGGCCGGTCTGCATCAGCCCCGGCGCGGCCGCATTAAGCGTGCCGTCGCCACCGCCGACGATCACCGCATCAACGCGATGGGCATACGCCGCGATTAATTCGCTGTAGCTGCGGGTATCATCTCTGGCCGGTTGCAGCAGGGTGAATCCGGCCTGAGCCAGCAGCGACTGTGCGCGGCTGGCCTCGGCGCGTCCTTTGCGTGAGCGCTGATTAATCAGCAGCAGGGCAGTTTTCTCCTGTTGAGACATACTTTTGCGTTATCCCGATGTCAAAATGGCTGTAACGAGACGGCAAGTACAGCACTGGCCTGACCGGTGAACAACCCTGCTTGCGCTACTTTACGTAACCTGTTGAGTGCCATAAGCAGCGATAAAGATCGTCTACACTGCTAAGGGTCAGATCCACACTGAGGAGTTGCGATGACAGAACACGAATTCAGAAAATTGTTAGCCGAACAGGGTTTTGACGAGCCTCTGTTGATTGAGCGTGCAGCCGACGCCCAGTTTGATAATCACGTACATCCCTTTGAAGCACTGGCACTGATTCTCAGTGGTGACATCACCATCAGTACCGAACAAGGCGATACCACCTACCATCCCGGTGAGACATTTCATCTGCAGCCCAATGAACTCCATCGTGAGGCGTTCGGGTCGCAGGGCGTACGCTATCTGGCGGGACGTAAATATGAGTGACTGGCAATCAGCATGAAGGTTTCTGACGATCTGTTTACCCGGCTGGCACGCTCGCCGTTCCGCCAGCGTTTTCGTCTGGGACGCGCGGAATATGATTATGCGAGCAGCAAAGGCGAGCCGGTATTGCGCCAGCACGCCGCTGAGTTTGTGGCACAGCGGCTGGCGCCTGCGCAGCCTGAGAATGATGGTAAGCAGACGCCGATGCGCGGCCATCCGGTGTTTATCGCCCAGCACGCCACCGCAACCTGCTGTCGTGGCTGTCTGAGCAAGTGGCACAACATCGGACAGCACCAGCCGCTGAGCGCGGAACAGCAGGCCTATATAGTGACGGTGTTACTGCAGTGGATCACCCAGCAGATGCAGCAGCCTGCACCGCCTGCTCGCGTCACCCGAAGCCAGCCGAAACCGGACGACGATCCGCAACTCGCACTTTGGTAATGGACGAAAAAGCTACAACCGGCGGCTTTTTCTGGTGAAAACTGGCCCTTTTTCATTCCTGGTTTATTCTTAAATCTTTCCTGGGAACACTATGCCAGGATTAAAACCTACACGGCAACGATTCATACAGAGGGAATTATGAAGAAATCAATTATTGCACTGTCTGCTATTTTGCTGGCCTCGCCGGTATTTGCTGCTACCACCACAGACAACACCGTTGCGGAAGCGCATAAAGGCGCCGATACCGCGAAGGAAAAACTGCATCAGACCCAGAACGAAGGCAAAGAGCTTAAGCTGAAGTCTGAGCACGCCGCTGAAGGCAAAAGCGATACCACCGGCAGTAAAATCACCGAAGGTACGCAGAAAGGCTGGCACAAAACCAAAGAAGGCACTGAGAAAGGCTGGGATAAAACCAAGCAGGGTGCTGAAGATCTGAAAAACAAAGCGACTAACTAATTCGCGGTTGTTCTCAGGTTAAAAAAAAAACCCACCGAAAGGCGGGTTTTTTTATGGGTGATAAAGCCGACTCGTAATGCCCCTGGCAGCAACGCATAAGCTCAACGCGCAGGGAACACGGTCAGAAGAGGAAAGCGTCCCGCGCCAGGGATGGCGCGGGACGAGCATGCCATGGATGGCGGGTTTTGCGCCTTTCCGATCTGACCGTGTTTCCTGAGCAGGCCTCGCTCTCACTGCGATACTAACCTAAGTTTGCCTGGCACGGATTAGGCTTTCTTTTCCGCTGTTTCTTTCTCCGAGGCGGCTAACGCCGCGACTTTCCTTTCCGTCTCTGCAGCCGCATCGGCGGAGGCCGCCGCCGCTTCAGCCGCAGCCTCTGCCGCGGTATCGGACTGCTTCTTACCTTCTTCGATAAACTCTTCGTCGATGGCTTCGATGTTTTCGCGGTTATCGCGTCCGGAGAGCAGGTTCCAGCAGGCGATAAACAGGGCGGCAATCACCGGGCCGATAACAAAACCGTTGATGCCGTAAATCTCCATGCCGCCCAGCGTGGCGATCAGAATCAGATAGTCAGGCATTTTAGTGTCTTTGCCGACCAGCAGCGGACGCAGGATGTTATCCACCAGTCCGACAATCACTACAAAGAAGCCCACCAGGAACAACCCTTTCCACAGTGCACCGGTGGCGAAGAAGAAGATCGCCGCAGGCACCCAGATAATGGCGGAACCGACTGCCGGAATAAGAGAGAGGAAGGCCATCAGTGCGCCCCACAGCAGGCTGCCGTCGATACCGGTAAACCAGAATGCCAGCCCGCCGAGAATACCCTGAACAATACCGACCACCACCGTGCCTTTCACCGTCGCGCGCGCCACGGCCGCAAACTTCACCATCAGGTGATGCTTCACGTAGGTTGAGAGCGGCAGCGCTTCCAGGATCAGATGCACCAGATAGGAGCCATCTTTCAGCAGGAAGAACAGCAGATAAAGCATCACGCCAAAGCCGACGGTGAAGCTGAATGTCCCTTTACCGATGATAAAGGCGCTGCCTGCCACATACTGACCGCCCTTGAGGGCAAACGAGGAGAGCTTCTGCTGAATCTGTTCGGCGTTATCCAGGTTATTTTCAGCCAGATAATGTTTTGCCCAGCGCGGCAGATGCTGCAACAGATCGGCGAAGACCGCCGGGAACTGCGCCGAATTGGTCTGCAGTTTGTGATAGACCGCGTTGGTTTCGACGACCAGCGATGAGGCGATAATGGCCAGCGGCGTGAACACTATCAGACAGATACAGAACAGGGTAATCAACGCGGCCAGGCCATTGCGTTCGCCCAGTCGGACCCGCAGATATGTTTTAAGCGGATGGAAAATCACCGCCAGAATCGCCGCCCATAAAATCGGCGAGAAATAGGGCGAAAGCACCTCAAAAAAAGCGAGGGTGGCGATAGCCAGAATCAAAATGAAAAATCCGATGTTCAATCCTTTAAAACGCATGGAAAAACCTCATCTGGAACAAACTCTGATAAACCCGACGCACGAATTTTCTGTGTCTGGCTTTGCTTATGCGGCGGCCTCGTCACTGATTATCGGTCAGGCTTTACTTTTTAAACGCTGCTGATGACAGCATCATGCTGGCTAACTGTTTGAAAGGTCTGGCAGAAGTGATGAACGGGCAATGTGCGTTCGCTGCGTGACTTCTTATAGGTAACACGCTGCAACTGACAGCAGCGCGCTGGATCCTACATTAGCGTAGCGGTTTCGACCATTATTGGTAGGTCAGAAACTCATGATCCCGGAGGATGCTGCCGATAACAGTGTTAACTGGATAAAAAACAGGCAATGAAAAATGAGTAAACAGAGCGTTTTAATTGTGCTGCTGACGCTGGTATTAAGCGGCTGCGCCACCAAGCAGTATCCGCAGGCGTCCGCGGTCACCCCGGAAGAGACGGCGATGCTGAATTGCAGCGCGCTGGATCAGGAGCTGGTGAAAGCGCACAGCGTGCAGAGTGATATTGATCAGACCGGCCAGTTCGATGCACTGACCGTACTGGGCTTTGTCGGGGATTTCGGGCTGGGCAATGGTATTGCGAAATACAATGCCAGCCAGAAGGCGGAGCGGCGACTGACTCAGCTGCAGTCGCTGAAAGCCGCGAAGTGCAGTCAGCGGCTTTCGTAGCGACTGCGCCGGGTCAGCCGAGCGTCCGCTCGCTGACATGCTGCAGCCGGACATTTTCGGCGGCGCGTTTACCGGCAAGGAAGGCGTGATCCGAGTTGTAATATTCCCACTCGCTGTAGCGGCCTGACAGATGAATGTCCTGGGTCAGCAGCCACTGGCGGATTAGCGCCACGTTAGCGCTGCGCGCATGGTCATAGACCACGTAGGCGTAGGGCATATCCACCTCTGAGGCGCAGAGCAGCGGATCGTCCGCGGTGATCATGCCAACTCTGATGCAATCCTGACGGCAGCGCTCAATCAGCGCATCCCCCGCCAGCGGCAGCGGATTGGCCGCGTTATAGGTGATTTCGCAGGTTAAGCCGAAACCGCCCGGCGGGTTGCAGTGCGGACTCGCATTGCCCTGCACAAAGATGCGGTGAAACAGCGTATCGCCAGGATAGTAAATCCAGTGCTTTTCGGTCAGGTCAGCGCGGCCAATCCCCAGATTCACGCAGCGCACCGAGACAAACTGCAGCTGCTGCGCCGCCCGTTGCACACTCTCCGGCACCTCGTCGCCCATCAGTTTAATCAGCTCCGGCAGCGGCATGGTGCTGATTAATTGCTCATAACGGTAGTGGCGACCATCCACCAGCAGCGCGACGTGCGCCTGGGGGTAGAGGTGGGTCAGGGTGGCATCCGTTTCCAGCGTACATTTCAGGTGCGGCAAAAAGCCGGACATCAGGGCCTGGAAACCACCGCGCAGCGGATAGCCGAAACGGGCGTTGGGGCCAACCGGCTTCGCCAGCGGTTGCAGCGCGCCATCAATGATCTGCGCCAGGTCGGGCAGCGGCACGCGTCCGCCCAGCCACGAGGTTTCCATGTCGGTCAGCGGCACCTTCCACAGTTTCTGGTTGTAGGGCAGGGCGAAGTGACGCGCGATGCCTTTACCCCAGGTGCGCATAATAAAGTGCTGGAAATCCTCTTCGCCTTCCACCACGCCTGTGCTGCTGCCCTCATCGGGGATCGCGCCATCCGCACAGCAGTCCCGCCGCGCCCGTGCACGGTCCAATGGGACAGCGGCGGCGGCCGTTTCACCATAACGCGCCTCGATAGCGCCCAGCACGCACTCTTTTACCACCTCGACCGGCAAGCCGTGCAGCGCGGACTGGAAAGGATAGCGGGTATAAACGCCGTCGCTGTAGACCCAGGCTTCACGCGTCTGCCAGTGCAGGTTGTCGCCCAGCAACATCTCATACAGCTGTAACACGTAGGGATCCTGCGAGAACATAATGTGACCGGCATAGTCGAAGGTAAAACCCTGATCGTCAATTGAGCGGCACCAGCCGCCAGGGGTGCTATTTTTCTCCAGCAGCACCGCGCCTTCGCCGTAATGATAACCGGCGCTCAGCCCGGTTGGCCCGGCTCCGATAATCAGGCAGGGCACGGCTTCACTCTCCAGCATCAATGGGGTTAACGGCGTGATATTCGCCTGTGCGCTGCCCTGGCTGGCTGGCCTTAGTGCGGGCTGACGCTGCGTCAGCGCCTGCTGGATCAGTCCATGAATCTGTTCAGCGGTGCGATCCCATGAGGTGGCGTCGACCTTTGCCTGCATCCGTCCCGCCAGCGCCAGCCGTTCTGCGGCACCGATCGCCATCGCCTGTTCACAGGCGGCAATAAATTCAGCGTGGCTCTCTGCCACCGCCACTTCCTCTGCGTAATGCCGCGCTACGTCAATAATCGCGGTACTGACAATCGGCAGCTGCGCCGCCATATACTCCAGCACCTTGGTCGGTGAGATGAAGCGCGTCGAGGCATTGATGGCAAACGGCATCAGACAGACATCCCAGCCCGCCAGAAACTGCGGCAGCGCCTGATAGGGCTGCTGTCCGAGCCAGTGAATATTGTCGCGCTGCGGCAGGCTGGCGGGATCAATTTTTACCACCGGCCCGACCATAATGATCTGCCACTCGGGGTGGCTGTCCGCCAGCGCCGCAATCAGCGGCAGGTCTATGCGCTCATCCAGCACGCCGTAATAGCCAAGACGCTGTGCCGGAATCGCATCCTGCAACGGATGACGATTGCTGCGATCTCGCGCCTGCTCAAAATGAATAGCATCGACGCTGCTGGGAAAGCAGTAAACCTGAGGATGTTTGTCACGCTTCGCTTCAAAGAGG